>OZ038531.1:23520590-24001768 GCA_964036665.1 Gordius sp. MW1
CACAGCTAGTGTTCGTGCTCGCGTTTTTAGTTGAAGCTGCTTAGCAATTTAACAACATAACTTATAGTATTACGAAGAGAGGGAGATGCGGATGGCTCGAAAAGGGGATGTGTTTCGGGTAGAGATCTGCACGGTCAACCCGACGCCCGACTCGATTGCGGGTACAGGGTAGTGGCGTAAATGGTCCAGACTTAGCAACTACGGACCAGGTGAATGTGTAGAGACGACGCCCGACTCGTACAAGGATAATATGATATTATCCTCTGCTAATACACCCGGGTAAATGGCAAAACAACGTTTGCCGGGTTCATCTAGTAATCATATATAAATGACTTAGACCTGAAAATAGTATCAAAATATTCAAACTAAAGAATAGCAAAATGCAACTTTATAAAATAAATGATAATTTTTATAAAATTCATTGAAAATTAAAATATGAAGTCATTTAAATTTAGTGACATAACCTTATATAAGGTATATGATAATAATTTATAAGCTTTCAAAGTAAATGTTGGATTATGTGACATGAAAAAGCTATGTAAGAAACATATTTTTAAAAAAAATATTAAATAATCTTTGTAAAACAATGTATAATTCTGGATTTGTTTTCATAAAGAATATTGATCCTAAAAGATTATTAAACCTACAAACTTAAGTAAATATATATCAATCTAAAAATTTAACATATATATCATAAAGTAAGTATTTTCATTAATAAACCTATAACCATCTCGCCGAATTCAACTGGGACTTAATTTTATTTTAGATTATGAGTTATAAAACATTCTAAGTCAGAAAAATAATGAGATTATAATGTATAATAACAATTTCGACTCAAACCACCAAACCAAAAATCACTTTTGTATATGTAATAGGGTCTGGTAAAACATAAACGATTTTCGTAACTTGGAAGAAATAGGTATAATATTAAACTATTCAGATATGCTACATCTTAGAAATTATCTCTTCACAGAGAGGATATCATATTGATAAAAAATTAGGCAGCAAGGTTTATTTAAAATGTCACCGAAGAAACTGCAATGGAAGACTTATTTTTCAAGATATTCAATTTTTTGTAAAAATAAATCCATATTCATGAAGATGACAGGGGTCAATATTTATAAAAATCTACAAAGGAATTATTAAAGAAAGAGGCAAAAGCTACCATAGCCCAAGCACCAAAATCTATTTATGAATATATTTTACAAAAAATAGTTGAAGACACTCCAGATATTTTTATATATCCTCAGGCCTTACCCAAATAGTCCTCTGTTGAACGACTCATAAGAAGCTACCAGACCAAATGTATACTTAAGAACCCCAAAGTAAAGGAAGAACTAAATTTGCCAGAAGAGATGGAGATACATTTTTATTAGCTAATGAAAACAAAATTTTAATTTTTCAACTTATAAAATAGTTAAATTGTTAAATAATATAGACATAATATACTTGGATGGAACATTTTTTATAGCACCCATATTGCTTAACAATGGCTACAAGTTTAAAAATGCAACCATTATTGAATACATGGATAGGTACCTAGAACATTATTTTAATAAATTTTAAATATAATATAGGGCGAATGCTTTGTTCAGGAGAGCTGTGTGGAACAGATTTAATTCCAAGGGACCTAGGAAAATAATATAGGGCAAAATGCCATGTCCAGGAGAGATGTGTGGAACAGATTTAATACCAAGGAACCCAGAAAAAAATAGTCAGTAGGAAGCATTTCACTCACAGTTAAATAAGAAATCTCAAGCCCATCCAAAAATCTATAAATTTATTGATATAACCCGACAGGTACCACTTACGGTTCGGCCGAACCAATTTCTATGAAATTTTTTTTGGGGCATCTCGATATGCTCTTATTAGATAAAAAAAAAAAATTTGAGAAAAATAGCTTACTTTTGGAAATAAAGGGGTGTCACCTAAAAGTTACACTGGGACACATAAATATAGGGAAATTTAACCTGATAGCTACCACTAAGGGTTCGGCTGAACCGATTTTTATGAAATTTTTTTTCGGGGCACCTCGATATGTTCTTATTAGATAAACAAACAAAAAAAAATGGAAAAATAACTTACTTCCGGAAATAAAGGTGTGTTAACGAGAGATATATAAATAGGCATAATTGAAAATTTTATTATATAACGAAATATGCGAAAAACATTTAGTTATTATGAAACGATAACCAACAATGCATGTGAAGTCCAACATTGCAATAAGAACATAATATTCTAGTCGCTTTTTTACAAACAACGCAGCGCCGTTGAGTACAATGCTGTCGTTGATGATTGTCTACGACGTTTCTAATTTTTGTCAATCTAGGATTCAACGTTCTTTTCGGAAGTTGGCCGTATTTTTTAAAATAATTTTGGACGATTTCTCGTTTGAAGTTACAAAGTGTCATGTTTCCTTTGTTCATGCAATACAGTTGCCAAGCATTTTGACACGCTGTATCTAATCCAAACGCAAATAATGGAAAATACCATTTCCTGCCCCTGTAAGATATTCTAGTCGCATCGAAGTTCTGATCCAAGCGATCAACGCCGCCCATGAATTTGTTATACATTTTCACGATAAATGGGCATTGAACTGAGATTTTTTTCCTTGATTTTTGAACTGTTGCAATTCTTGCTATATTAGTTATGGGCGTGACACCATGACAATTAGAAAGCATTGTCACTATGTTATTATCGTTCCAACGTAGTGCCATGATGTTAGGTGTATTCTTCTTTGAAATAAACCCTCTTTCCTTTTTTTTCATGGTTTTTATATCAATCAAGGGACATTTGATACGATTTACTCGTACTGTCCCAGTAGCTCTAATATTCATATGTGAAAGACATTTCAATAACTTGGAGCTGGTAAAATAATTATCGAAATATATATTATACGGAGCAAAATCGGAAGGGAGTTTTTCTACAAGGTCTAATATTACAGCTCCTCCTAATCCAAAATCCTTTTGCTTGGTCATCAAATATGAGGCTCCTTGGTAAGGCTGCATATTAATTAGGTAGCCGGTTTTAGTGGCCGCACACCACATCTTAAAACCAAATCTAAAAGGCTTGCCAAATTGCTTTGCAATGTGGTGTCCATAATAAGGGACCATAGATTCATCCATTGCAATGTGGGAGGAATTGCAATATTTAAAATTGTTTTTAAACCTATCATTCAAAATATCTAGAAAACCGCGTATCTTGGAAAATTTGTCTGATGGGAACAATTTCGAGTTATCTGACAGATGGAGATATTTAGTTATCACTTGAAACCGATTTCTGCGCATACCATTGGATACCATTTTGTTAAATGAATCGGCCTGAAGTTCCCAAAACATTTTGATATTTTTTGGGGACAAGTAACCAGTTAAAAAAAGGATTGAAATGTAGATTTTGAATTCGCTAATCGTTAAATTTAAATCATGGTTGTGTTGTCTTGCATATAAATTACTCATATTTACAACAAATGTAATAACATCATTTGAGATAAACTGTTCTAAATAGTCTTCAGGATGCTCTAAAACGATCGGGTTGAATATACGATTTTCATCAGAGTCCCCACAACCCCGTGGCCTAAATATGACGTCATTATCGGTCCATTTACCGTCTATATCTTAGAAGTTATCGAGCTCATTTGACCTAACCACCTCGATACAAGAATTAAGCATAGATCGTGGCAAATGTTGCAGATCAAAGTCCATTTCATCCCCACTTTCCATATCCGTGTCCCCTTCGTCTTGAGGCGGAAAAATCATTCGTCAATATTTTCATTCGGTGTGTCCAATTCCTCTATAATGTCTATCAAAGTTCTAACGCAAAATAATAAAACTAATAATAGTACATAATCTTTAAAGGGGACTTATGTCTCAAATTCTATTATAAATCACTTTTAACTTTTTAAAACAACAGATAGAATCTGAATGAATAACAAAAATCGCATGAAATTTATCAATTGAGTTCGACCTCCTTAATAGGATGTGTAAATTTATATATAAATATTGTTTTTCGCATATTTCCTACCAAAAAATTAGCAAAAATTTGAAAATGAAAATTTACCTAGACTAATTTTTATTTCCTATAGGTGCAAAATTTGCGATATTCTTGACTTTTCTAGCCCCACCCCTTATAAACTATTAAGGTTTACCAGAAAAAGACAAAAATATATATAAAAGATCCATACTTTTAAAATGAAAACACTTAAAAAGATATGCTCGGCAAACTGGCTCTGCCCAGTGTAACCTTTAGGTTATGTTCAACTTAGGCAAAATTTAAAGGCTTTAAAGTACTCAAATAAATTCGAAATTACTATCAAAATGTTGGAAAAATTATAGAGATTATAAATATGCAAATTAAATTGCAAAAACTTACAGTTGAGTATCCATAAATATTGAATTTAAGAAGGGAGGTAGAAAATGCAGATTTTGCGATTTTTGAATGAGAATAATTCACGAATGAAGGAAGAAGGAGTTATGAAATTATATCAGCTGATTTATCGCATTTCGTTCTTTCAAATTTAATTTAAAAAATGCTTTTATCTTTAGTAGTTGAGCAATGTGGTTTTAAAGTTGCGTCACCTAAAAGTTACACTGGTACCTGTCGGGTTTAAAAACATTCACAAGGCTAGCCAAATTAAACTGGTACAAATTGATATGGGTCACCAGATATCCCATAAAAATAAAAATGCCATCAAAGATAAAAAAATAATTTACCATGTATATACACAGAGATATTAGATAGAGGAATTTGCAGACAAAGCTTCATATTATATTAAATTAAAAAATACGAATTAGTGCAATTAAAAAAATACCAATTTGTGCATTTTATTATTATCTTATATAATATTTACCATATATAAGAATTTATACTCAATAAAACATGATGTAGAATATATATGATTTTCTTAATTTGATAATAACTGTCATGTTTACATGACGGTTTCAGGCGGGATAGGAGGAAACAGCGTGCCCTAGATCAATATTTGGCTCCGAAAAGTGGGCTAAGGACGTAAGAAGGTTACCGAAAATTTAGTCTGAAATTTGACAGGCAATAAATAAAGAGCTGGTATGGGAATAAAGCAGAGATGCGGCTAATCCTTGGGATTGACAAGCTATAGATAAAGAAGTGGCCCGAGAAACGAAGCGGAAAACTAAAACTGTCATCAAATGATTCCAAAATCCTTGAAAGTGAAGGGCCATCCATCAAAAGTTGGCGTGGATAAATAGGTCAAAGAAGCGAAAGGAATTCAAGGATGGGAGCAGAGCCAGAAAAGAAAAGGGTATAAAAGGCCCGCGGTAATCAATAAAAATCAAAACGTTCCTTTCCGAACGTTTTCAGGACGGGGTTTTCCACAGACGTTTCTCAAGAACCTCTGTTTCTCCCCGAACTTCTCCTGTTAGTTCCCAGAATACATCATACCCAGCTCTTACACGTAGAAACCTATTAATATTCGAATAATCCCCCGAGACCTTCTCCCTGTCTAAAGGTATACCCCCAGCACCTTATTACCTGGACTTTTAAGGAGAGTTTTATATTTGCCATTGTTATAATTTTTCGTCCCCGAATTCCCTCTCTTGACGCCATATATATCCGTCGTCTCGAAACTTATAATATTATCGATCGTAATTCTGTCATATTTGGAACGGACAAAGTGTGGAAAGCAAAGTTATTAAGTTCTATCCTCCCCCACATTCTCAGTCCCAAATTACAAAGGTCACCATCCCCTTCCTTAGAGACCCAACCCTGATAAGCTAAGACGTAAAAGAGATATTCCCCTTCCGCACCCCCCGTCCGAAAACGTAAAGGTGGTCCAAGATACAAAAGTGGTACGAAACATAAAACTTACTATAAATTTTATTATAGATTAGGGTTTGTAGTTTCTCCAAAAATGGTCATAGACAGAGGGGGAAGGCTGGTCTTCAAAGGCTAGATTATGTACGCTGTACGAAGATATTTATTTTATATAGGTTTATTTAATTAAATCATATTTTATAAATGTTAAGTTCCCTTGGGTTTAATTCGGGTGTGGCTCGGGGCCCGAAGCCCAAATGTTATATATGTCATAGCCAAAGTGAAACTATCTTGAGGCGGGCTTTAGGCGGCCGGTGCAGTGCACTAGAGGGGGTTTAATGATCTTGGGAAAGTTCGGTGGCATCGACACCCACACGATAGGACAATAAAACCCATCATTAATAAAACGGCTTTTTAGATAAGTTTATTTTAATACATTTTAGCAAGGCAAAAACAATAAAAATTTTAGTAAAGAAATTGTGACAAATTACAATCGTATGTCTTCATTCCCAACAAATATATAGGCTTAATAAATTAAGCTGTTAATATTTTTTGCTTTACAATATATATGACAACGCAACAATGAGCTTATTTTTGGTTTAGAGTTTTTAATTTATTAAATGATTGCTTAAAATTTATTATGGATAATTCTACAAACACATCATTAAATTACTCAGTATCAATTTATATTAGTATTCGATTAAAAAATGTAATTTAGGATGTAGGTGAATATGGTAAAAGGAAAAGTCACGATAAGAAAACAAACTATTTATTGAATCGTATTTTAAAGTTTCTACCTGATACAGGAGATTTTGTTGATGTAAGCCTTTATGATTGCATATAAACAGTATTCCATCTACAAATCGGATAGGAAGAAGGAGAAGAGGTATTGATAACTAAATTAGATGTTGTGAATAGCTTGTTACATCATCTCAAAACAATTAATTCGCAAATGATAAATCTTCAGAGAAGTATAATAAGTTAATCAAGTGATGTTACTATGTCGATGTTAGGCAGTAATATGACTGGTGAAGGATTAATGAACACTCTTGACAAGTATGCCGATGTGGGTTTCAATGAATGTTTACACAATATATACGTTTACATGACAAATTGTGAAGAGATTGGTACACACGATCCAAGGCTAGAGCATTTACTCAATTTCTTGAAAGTACATTACTTAATTTATAAATGCTACATTAATGAATGATCCTTTATTTTTATTAAGTCTCGCGGAAAGATGAACAAATTTCAAGAACAAGTTTTAGGTAATGACCAATACAAATTTATGTTAACATGTACATAATTCGTTTTGCTTAGTCCCATGTGCGCAACAGCAACCAATAACAGCCCAACCTGAAATGGTGGCAACCAATGCGATCTCAAGAAGCCGGCACCACCACTCATATCCTTTTAATTATGGTGTTAATACTCATCAAATGATGCCACCATCATTACCAACACAATGCAATTCCAACGCATTATTTTTACCTGAGGCCTTGCATGCTTCACACTATCACGCCATCTGAATTTATAAAATAATGTTTAATCCCCCAAAAATCATTAACTTAAATAAAATAATAAAGTGTGTTGTCAATTATTAATCACGTAAATGCATCAAATCTTAATCTCACAGTAATCGAATATTAATTAATATTCATGTTTTTATACTTTCTCATGGTAAAATAGTTTATGGATAGGTGTCAAAATCAAATATTCTTTTACATTCAATGAGACAATTGTGGGATATCACGTCCTACCTCTCTCTATACTCTAACCATAGCTGTTAAAGTTACTTTACCACAGTAACTAGTTAAGTTACAGTTACTTTCACAAAAAATGTAACTAATTACAGTTACAATTACAAATTTTCAAATGTAACTGTACAGTTTCAGTTACTTACCTGATGGAACTAGTTACACCTAAAGTTACAAAAAACAATATTTTTTGATATTATTTATTTATACATTTATATAAAAATTAGAAGGTAATAAATGATGATTCGATTTCAATAATACGTTATTTTCTATATTGTCATCTAATAAGCTAGTTCGCTTTACACTGAAAATTAATTTACCAAGACTAAAAAGACGCTGGACGGGGGCACTAGATGGTAGGGGTACATTGAATTTAATGAAAAGTTTCTTCATTTTAGGGAAATTATTATATATTAACAAATCACTATTATCGGCACATATGTGGGAATCATAGGGATTCGTGGCAGCATACATGTTCACCTCAGAACTTGCCATTCAAAATGCTGACTTCGAGTTCATTAATATTTTAATGACACGGCCAATGCAATGCCATTTTTGTATCGTATCTTTGCAAGAATTATCGAAATGAGAAATGTTTTGCCAATTCCACCTGATGCATCCAAAAAAAAGAAACCCCTTGTCCTGCCGAAACTATCAGAATGCGGTCGTAAATGGTTTTTTGTTCATGAGTTAGTGGTGGGACATTGCGAGTAACAATCGCTGCCATTTCTAAAGTATTGTAAAGCAGTTCAAGACTCATACTCATATTATTGTATCCCCAAGAATAAGGTCTAACTTTAATTGTTTCTTACTAAGGCTTTTTATTATATCCTCAAGAATAAGGCCTAACTTTAATTGTTTATTACTAAGGCTTTTTATTATATCCTCAAGAGTATGACTTACTTTTAATTGTTTATTACCAAGGCTTTTTATTGCTTATTACCTATACATCTAAAGAAGGGAATGTTCTAGGTGGAATAACTGTCAAAATTAGAATAGGGGAATGATATTTTAGTAAAAGTAAAAGTTAAGATTAGTGGAGCAGGTGTATCAAGAGTAGAGATATTTGTGTAGGGGATTGAATATAGTATCCTCATGGTCGTTGTAGCGGTTAACAACGGTAGGGGGAGGAAAGATATCTTTGACAATCAATGGGGAGGTTATTCGGGAAAAGTTAAAAATAAAATGATCTATTTTTCACTGTATATGTGGGTTTTTATATCGTTAAGGTTTTCTAACCCCGGCCTGTTCATGTTACTATTTACTTTTCCTTATATGGAAAAACTATTAAATTTTACTTATCTACTTTTACATCCCTTATTATATTGACTACTCCTTATATAGAAAAACTATTAAGTTTAACTTATCTATTTTTACATCTTTCGAACCTTTCCGGTCTTATTTTAATCACCATGAGGATACTATATTCAATCCCCTACACAATTATCTCTACTTTTGATACACCTGCTCCCCTAATCTTAACTTTTACTTTTACTAAAATATCATTCCCCTATTCTAATTTTGACAGTTATTCCACCTAGAACATTCCCTTCTTTAGATGTATAGGTAATAAGCAATAAAAAGCCTTGGTAATAAACAATTAAAAGTAAGTCATACTCTTGAGGATATAATAAAAAGCATTAGTAATAAACAAATAAAGTTAGGCCTTATTCTTGAGGATATAATAAAAAGCCTTAGTAAGAAACAATCAAAATTACACCTTATTCTTGGGGATACAATACATATCAATGTTAAGTAAATCACATGTTCATCGATTTGGTTAACTCATACCAAAATGACTAATTTCAAAATTGACAATGACAATGCAAAGATCCTATAGCTATCAAAATGCTTCATTATACATTGCGTCGCTAAATGATAACGTTAGATCGTTGCACCTTGAAGGATGTCGATATCATCAGTCATTGAATCTTTGCTTTACCACAACGTTTGTGCTCAGGGTGGGAAACATGAAGTCAACACTATAGCGGATAGTAGACGAATTTGTGTTCCTGTACAGTTTAATGCTGCTTTAGTAAGAATACTGTCCAGATGGTTGTCGTCTTCTAGCAAGCCTAATGTAAGGCATGCATCTTTATACGTTAGATATTGTTGTCCAATTACTTTACATATATCGTGAAATGACAATGAGCCGGTGACATTAAACAACAACAGTCGCAGTTAAAGGCACTCAGTCTGCCTTGAATTCACTTTATAAACAAGGCCCAAAATGTTTAATTTGAATAAACAGGGCCATTCATCGATTGGTGTGCCTTGCTTGTGGGGCATCTATATTTGCGGCGTAAAATGGCCTGGTACTTCCATTTACCAATTCGAATACATCCAGCAACGTGCGGGGCCAAATATTATTGCTGATATCTTAATAAATAGAATACTTTTAATAAACAGAATACTTTAGCCCTCTTTATATATGAAAGATTATTTACTTTGTTGCATTTTGCAGTATCAATGTGACGTCATGAATTACGTATGATTGACATTTTATTGATGATTGCCGCATTTTACAGTATCCCTGTATGACGTCTTTATCAAGTGTCAAAACGTATAAAACAAAAAATTTGACCGTCTTATTACATAGGTCGATAAAAAGTATATATAAACCATCTAGGATGCTAAATCATTGATCTGGCCAAATTTGGTGGCAATCGGTCGAGAACATTAGGAGTTATTAGAGGACAAAGAAAACGGAGTTAAATTTTATATATATAGATGTAGCATCCATTTAAGTTTGTCCAGCCAAATTTAGATTTTTAATTCTATTGAGGCTGGCGTAAAGAATATGAGAACGTAAAAAGCTAATTTGGTATTGAACACACACATTATTATGTTTATGTGAAGTCTCACTTTGTAAGTCCTTCATTTGTTCTAATAATTAAAAACAAAAAAAATTATCTCGATAATAAATATCCATTTTTAAAACTAACATGAAATTCTTCCATAAAATTCTTCTTCAGTTGTTTTATATTTTCAACTTGACAGTATTTAATGCCTTTGATAGGTGTAAATTAACATTTAAGGATCTAAATTAGTTATTAATAACACAGGCGTAGGCGAATTTAGAGTCCTGCACATGGGCGTAGCCAGCTTTGAAATAAGAGGGGGGCAATAATGATTTATGGATGTTTAGAGAGGGGCAAAAGGAATATTTTTTCAAATTTTAGCCATAATTTTAATGAATTTCAACAATTTTTTGGATTTAGAGGGGGGCAGCCGCCCCTCCCTGCCCCCCCCCCCCCCTTACGCCCATGGTCTTGATTGGGCTGAGTTCAATTCAATGGGGCTTATGCCCGTCCAAAAAATAATGTTTCTAAGCCCTTTTAATTAAACAAATAAAAAATTCAGAATCTAAATTTATCTCGTAGCATACATGAAAGTAAATTGATATTAATAAGTGAGAAAACATAAAAATTTCGATAAATGATTTGTTAAAGATTAAATCATCTTATTTTTCAATTCAGTATAAAAATTCTTTGCTTTGCAGTTATGAAATATTAATATACAATTTGAGAAGCCCGATAATTTTAGTAGAATCCAAGTTACAGGCATCTTCTCGAGCCCTATTAGTTGGTACTGATACAATTATTATTTTATTAATATCGTTATTTCTGACGTTCTGTCGCTTTCTTTAAAATCTTATTATTCGCAATATTATTCTCAGTAATAAAAAAAGATTTAGGAATTGAATCTTCTGTTACTTATCAGTAAAGTAAAATTGAGTATTACGCCGCTATCTTACTTATTAGATTTTATGCATAAAGTGTTAGAAAATTTTGTCCGCGGGGGGGGGGGGTTTGAACCACAAAGCCATCCCCTTGCGTTCGCCACTGACCTAAAGACATCAACAATTTTGATGCTGAATTCACATCCGCATTTAAATCTATATATATAAAGTAAAGTGTATATATGTATGTAAGGGCTAATCTCTGAAACTACCGACCCGATTCGCGCGAAAATTTACCCCTAGGTTTCCAGGGCGGCCAGGGGTAAAATAGCTTTTTCAGAATCCTAAAATTCCTTTTAGTTTTCGAGATATTGGGTTTTATGCGTTTTGACGTTCAATAAAATGTCAATCAAACGCACCTCCTCGCGTTCGTTGAAAATTTGAATATACAGACAGTTCTGTAGTAAAAGTGTTTCACTTATAGTAGTTTGTAAAACGTAATCTTTTCTTAACGGTGACAACATAAAATTTATGAATTAAATTTCTTAAACGTCATCTTTTCTTAACGGTGACAACATAAAATTTATGAATTAACCTGAAATAAATAAAATTATAGATTATTTGAGAATATATATAGGTGAAGAAGATGAATTTTTCTCATTATCATTAAATGAGATATTTTAAATGAGAAAGATGAAAGTATATATAATTTAAATGTAATATAAAATAGTCAAACGTTGATTATTCTGAGTAAATGCTATTTATATATAAATGTCATTATTTATCTATCATTAATTTTTATTAAATGAGATATTTAAATGAGAATAAATTCTGAAACTACCGGCCCGATTCGCGCGAAACTTTACCCGTAGGTTCTCAGGGCGGCCAGGTGTAAAATAGCTTTTTCAGATTGCTAAAATTCCTTTTAGTTTTAAAAATATCGGACATTTCTCGGCCTTTTTGGTTTTAAAAAAGGGCTAAATTCTGAAACTTCAGATCCGATTCGAGCGAAAATTTAGCCGTAGATTCCCAGATAGGCCAGGGGTAAAATAGCTTTTTCAGATTCCTAAAATACCTTTTTGTTTTAAAAATATCTGACATTTCCCGTCCAGTTTCATTTATAGCAGCATATACAATAATGACGTCATACATACAAAGCTGAAGGTTTCTCGAATTAGATATTTAAAAGTATAATAAAAATGTTACAGTATACGGTTAAAATTATTGGCGTTTAACAGACTATTTAAATTAAATAAATAAAATTCAAATTATTAAGTTTTTGTCATTATTATCACGTGGTCGATCATAGAAGCATATTTTTAATAATTATCCATCCTTCAATTAATTATTTTATTACATTAAAGAAAATTGTATTTCAAATAAATCAGCTAACTAGAAAAATAAAATAATGGTATTATTGTATAAGTAACAGCATCAATAAGCAATTTTTTCAAAAACATTTAATTTTAGTCGGATTTGATGACTAAAACAGAATTTGCATTTGGTTTGTCTTATTATATAAATATATACTAAAAATAGTGGGTTCATAAAATCATTCGGACCTTTCACATTATAAATTATTTCATATATGACCCCATTTTAGATAAGTATTATTAATAGCTTATACTTAATTAACCACTTAAGGACTGAGCCAAAGCAACGCTTGGCCGGGCACAGCTAGTAACTTATAAAATGCTATTAAACGATGATTAGAGTATTAACATTTATCAATATTATAAACCTACTTTTAATGCGTTTCAATAAAATATAGCAATTACTTTTGCAACTATGTAGTTTATTATTATTTAATTTCTAATTCGATCATCAAATTAAATAAGGAAATGGGCCTATCATAGTTGAGGGTAGGGGGGGGGGGAGGGCGTATGTTTATTATTACTGTAATTGCTTTATATGAAGTGAGGGATAATATAATATTTAAGTGTGCAAGGGCCACTATGGGTTAGGTGGGAAACGGATAGTCAAACAAAACTGACAACTAATACGTATAAAGTATAAGATATTTAATAGTGTAAACATTTGTAACTAAGCATAAATGTGCAATGCAAAAATGGGGGGAATAAAATAATAGTTACATCTAAATCATTAATAGCGTGTGTGTGTGTGTTTCTATATATATATTATTAATTATGATATGTGTGTAATAATCATCGGTTAGTTTAGGTGGGAGGGGGGGGGGGTGATTATACAATTACTACAAAGGGTATTTTAAAATGTTGTTAATGGAATTTAAAACTTCAAAAGGTATAATGAGAAACTAAATCTTTTCGACGGGCATCTTGACAGGCAGAGCTGGTTCCAAGATCAATTCCTTGTTTTCCATCATCGACTTTTCATCTGCATAGGGCAGAATGTAATCCAAACTGTCAGACAGGTACAATTTCTGTCATCAACGTGTAAAAGATATATACAATCGTGTAAATGATATGCAAAAACAAATAATTTCATATCAAATAATTGAGTCTAATCTACCGACCTGCATTTTCTTGTTTGATTTTTTGGAGTAAAGCAAGAAACTGATGAGTAGCCAGAGGACGAGAGTAATGAGCAACATACCCGATACCAACAAAAACCAAGGCGGGAAACGAAGATTTTTCAAGCATCCTATTTAATAATACGTGTAGATACATATATATGATTTTCACACAAATGATTAAAACTAATATGGCGATTATATATATAATGTGATTAGAGGGAAAGAGAATCTTGTGGTGTAGATAGATACCTATGAATGTTTTTAGGGTATCTTGAGTCCCGGTCACAAATGAAGGAGAGGCATAAGGGTGGCCGAGGTGGTGAACGTACGTCTTGTCATAATCACTCATCAACATCCCCCCGACATCTTTGTTATCCTTTTCTTCTCCCTGATCCTCTCCCAACATCGGTTGATTCATTGGTGCCTGTTCCATGACCTAGAGAAAAAGACAAATTTTGATCAAAGAGCACATGAAAATAGATTATTGCACATGTCTATAGCTTATCAATAACACATGATACAGTCATTGATGCTTCACCGAATGTGCTCACAATACCCTATATAAATACTGAAAATCTTAAAAATAATGCAAAATTGACAATTCCAAGTAGCTCTTAAAAAGGATACTCGATAAAAGGTAAGGCTATAAAAGCTTAAGATATTAATTTACTACGTATTATTGTGAAAAGGGAAATGAAGAGTAATGACAATTGACAATACCTAAACAGTCTAAATACGTAATTCAACAAAATATTAGTCGCCCGTATTGATCCTAACAAAAAGAAAAGTCTATATAATTCTTGTGGGTAAATTTTTAGTAATATGAGTATACATGATCATGATTGGCTCTCTTAATATTTACACCACCATCACCAATAGTGGAATCTTCCTTAGGGGTATTATCATTGTCAAAGAATTTGAAAAATGGATCCTTGTTAGCATTGTCTAAAGTTAAAACAGTATAAATTTGATTTTAAAGCAATGAGCATATTGAAAAATACATTATATAATTTGGCATATAAATGAATCCCCATTCCCCAAAATGCGAATGGAATAGTAATGATGGTAAAAAACTTATCTTTTGATGCTATTATAAAGGTGGATGCTTAGCTTTGCATTTAAACATAATTGGAAATTGACAAAAAAGGTGTTAACCCAGGTTCATTTGTCAAAAAAGTTATATACAAAACATAATCATATTTGTTAAGGGCATTATGAATGCTTGACTTCTTAAAACTTTACATGATTTAAGAGAATTACAGAAAACTAATATATTATATATTGTTCATTCATTTGAAACCTTTAAATAACAGTTTGTAATGTATAAAAATGTATTAGGACATCATTAAAAAGGAAACACGTGTTACCAGTATCAAGTGGTGAAGTATTCTCAGACTTGACTTGGAATCGTGGAAAAATGATGATTCTCATTTTAGGTCTTTCAACAGTTTCACTATCATCACCATTTTCTTGGGCAGATGGGACAGAGCCTTGACCTTTTTTGGCAACTGACGATGTTCTGAGCATTATGTTGTTAAATAAGTTTGGAAATAGGATGTGTGAAAAGATTCCTTGTTGTGGTTGTTGATGAGTTTCACCCTCGCCTTGTCCTGGTAGCAATATATCATCTTCGTGAAATCCCAATGGATTTGGTAAACTTTCAAAATCATCCGTTTGTCCTGTTAGAACATAATTAATGTCTTAAGGTAGAGCAAATTGAACAAGCTCATTTGATTTAGGAGTTATTTAAAGGCAGACATATGCTAACTCTGTCTAAAGTAGTGTTGTAAAATTACTAGGGTTTGTTTGGTTGACCTTTGGTTTATTTGACTAATCATAAGCAGATTATGTTTTGTCAACGTCTAGGCTTAGTCACATTTGGAAAGACAGGCCACAAGCAATCGTTAGTCTTAGTGAAACCAAAGACAACACAAACCTCAGCCATTTTTACAACATTAGACTGAAGATCTCAATTAGCAAATTATGAAAGTCTTTTAAATTATTAAAATTTTGTACCATACATTTTTTCAGCTATAAGTTTTTTATAGTCATTATTCAAATTAATATATACCCTAAGGATGTGATTCAATAAAACGAATACATTTGTAACATAGAAAAACAAGTACATTACTTGAAATGTAATCTATTTAATGATACCTGTGTGAGCATTTGAGATTACCTGATATTGTAGTATTTCTAATTGGAAAGATTGAAGATGGTACCATCCCAAAAAAGTTTTTGAAAAAATTCTTAAAAATGTTAGATGGATCAAATTGGCCCTAGAGAAAAATTTATATTAAGATTTACATATAAAATAATAACATTAATTTGATGTTATACAGCAATAGTTATATTTAACAAATTAACCTTAACATCCATATCTTTATTGTCATTTCTGGTTATAATTTGAGAATGATTCTAAAGGAAAACCATTATATTTATAATATATTGCTTACATATGATTGACAACCTTTTAAGCAAGCATATATGTTAGCAGGTTTGTTTTGGTACTTTTCATTACATTCTAAAAAAATAGTTCTATATGATTTATAATGTTCAATTACTCGTGCATGCAGTCATATTACGAGCATAATCACATCCTTTGTAACATATTTCTTCAAATTCCTACAAGATGTCATTAGAAGTAGACAACCATATAATTACTTTCGATGTTTCACGATATTCCCCGCAGGTTTTTCCGCATTTATCAACAGTATATTGTGTTATTTCAATACTAAAAGTATTAATCTTGTAGATAGATATAATTAACAACAAAAGTTTGATCATAATGGTGGAATGTTTAGAACAAAATCGGGTTGTCTTTTATATCACGTGCCTCTTAAACTATCATATGGTTTAAATTAATTTAAAAATTATCATTTACAGATATTTATAGAAAGTTGCATTTGTCGAGCAATTATAAAGTAGATTTTAGTATATTGCAGGAAAGCTTATCAAGTTTAATTGTTAAAATAACTTAACAAGCTTAAGCGTCTGTGAAATCAAAAGCGAAATTATATTAATCTTTAGTATAATATTAATATAAATCTCCTCTGTGAATATAATAATTCTTTTAAGAGAATAATCGATAAAAATGTTCAGACTTTTTTGACAGATGCATCAATGAAACTGCTTTGTTTATAATAATTTGGGTTTAAGCAATATTTTTATGGACTTTGATACGGAGTTGGATTGTAATAGACATACAACATACATGTTGAGAGATAGAAACTACAAAATATTACAAATTTTAATTCAAGATAATGACACTCAACATTACTATTGCTTTCATAATAAGTGGTGTCAAAATTTTAGTTGTAATTCAAACCATACATTATTATTTTAATGTGATGTTATTTAAAGTATGCAAGCAAATCTGCCCTGTGAGCTGCTTTTAATTTAGATTTATTCTCAATACATCTGGAGAAATAGTTTTTTAGGCAAAGATCGTGACAATATTTTTGAAAAACTAAAGGTTAGAAAATTCTATATAATATTTTATAATTAGATTTATCATTAAGCAATTTGACCATTTATGGAAACTCTACATAATATTTTTAGCGTTCTTTTTGATCCGTTTGAAACAAAGATGGCGTTTGATTTGGGTTTGTTTTGATTAGTTTCTTCCATTAAGATAAAGTAAGCGTCATTTCCGCATTTTTCTCATTAATTATAACTTTGTCAACTTCTCCTTTCTACCAAACTTTCTTTATAAAACTTTGCCTTGATTTCCTTTAAACAATCACTTTCTTGATGCAGCATTGAGCCGCGGGTCATCATCCAACGACGGGGTGCATATGCGGTTCATCATGATTAAACCCGTTTATCGATTCCTAACTTTTTTGGTAATATCCAGGCAATTGTTTTAGTCATCGATATTTCTAACTTTTTTATTTGTACCCTTTTCATCCTTCTAAAAAATTTACGATATTTATGTATGGCTTTAATTTAAAAGCGGATCTTTGTTCGTTACATTCTTATGTTATCCAAATTTTTGATCTCTCCATTACTACCTTCAGCCTTTGGCTAGTTTAATAACCCCGAAACTGCAACTTTTTTTCTTCCTCATCTTGCCAAATTAGTAACTAGACATAAGTATTTAAACAATATGTCCTTTTTCTTTTGTTTTAAGTTTATATATGTAGCTTCGTCTTCGTATTACAACTAAAATAAAAGTATAATTTATCGATGCCTATTTCATTATACACATCAAATTATAATCCAGTTAAGAATATGTCTTTTATACTGGTTGCGAAGGGGGGGGGGAGTTAGCTTTTGAATAAGAAAAGAGAACTACTGTTAAACTTTACGTGATGGAATGAAGCAAGTAGGCACAGTATATTAGTTATAAGAGTTTATTCAGAGCAAAAAGTTAAGAGATATTACAATAATTACTACTAATTTTTTGTTTCGGAATTCACTATTCAGTTATTTCCCCGCATTTGCTTTCTTCATTATTCTTGGATAGACTTCTATAGTTTCAAATGTAATTTCAAATTTAGAAAATTATATTATTTTAGGAGAATTATATAATAATACAGGTCTACAAAAAAAAACATTCCGCTCTTTAACCTATAATTATGATAGAGAATTTTGCGCTTATTAAAAATGAGTTTTTCGTTTTTTTCCAAATCTCCCGTTTTTAAGATAAACGTGGTTGAAGGTGCCAAAAATGCCCATTTTACCCCCTTTTGAGGCTAAATAGCCACGAAATTTTTAATTTATATCAAAAAATATTAATTTATGTAAAGTTTCATATATACGTCCATTATTTTATTTTTTTATATCATCCTTATTTTTAAATTTATACGCGTTTGCGTAAACCCCTTCTCCTTATCAAAGTTTCCCACGATGTCTGCTAAACGGAGTACATTAGAGTTCATACTGCGTACGCGATATTTACTAACACATATCTCTCTCCCTTCATCTAATCTCCTCTCTTTCTCCTCCACTCCCGCCCCCTTCATGGGTGCTTGGATAGATATGGAGGCGGGAGTGGAAGAGATGGATAAAGGGAGAGAGAGACGTGTTAGTAAACAGCGCGTGTGTATTATGAACTCTAATGTACCTCTTTTTCCAGACATAGCGGGGCGAATTTTGATAAAGGGAAGGGGTTTACGTAAACGCAAAAATTTAAATTTAAGGGTGATATAAAAAAAATAAAATAATGGACGTATAGATGAAACTTTAATCTACATTAATAAATTAATATTTTTTGATATAAATTAAAAATTTCGTGGCTATTGAGCCTCAAAAATGGGTAAAATGGGCATTTTTTGCACCTTCAACCTCGTTTATCTAAAAAACGGGAGGTTTTGGAAAAAAAACTAAAAACACATTATTAATCAGCGCAAAATTCTCTATCAGAATTATAGGTTAGATAACGGGATGGAAAAACAAAGTCAATATTAGAGCTGTGTAATAAATTTTATAGTTTTGATGATACTTATAACATCTCGGATCGAAGCCGAGGGTCAGACCTGAAGCCAGTTTTTTCCTCTTGGGACTTGCGCCAAGTTCTGGGGTATAATTCTTTCAAAACTCGTACATACTCCGTATAATCGTAGCACAGTTGCTATACAAATTTTGGGCGAGAAGGAGAGGTGGGTCGAGAATGCCTATGAGGGGGGGGGGGTGTTTTATACTGTGCTTGGACAAACAATACACCGGGGTTAGAACAAATCCGCTTGCCTTCGTTGAGCATTTATATCAGTATCCTTTTCAAATCTGCAATTACAGTGCTACATTTGCCCCGTTTAGACGAGCCCAACCTTTAATGCGTTATATAAAATAACGATGGTCTAATAAAACTTCCAGTTTTTTAGATAAACCAAGTTGAAGGTGCAAAAAATTCCCATTTTAACTTTTTGAGGCTATAATGCCACTTTATTTATGATTTATAATAAAAAATATTAATTTATTCATGTAGGTTGACTTTTCATCTAAAAGTCCATTGTTTTAATATTTGTTTCAGCTCTATATTTATATTTATTCACATCAAAATTGATCCCACTATGTCTGAAAAACGCATTACATTGTATATACTACTACACGATGTTTACTATCTCTCCTTCATCTACTCTCCTTTCTTTCTCCTCTATCCCGCCTCCTTTATGTGTGCTTGTCTACATATGGGGGCGGGCGAAACGAATTATTGTTCAGCGCAAAATACTTTATCGGATATATGTGTCCGATTGCAGGTTTTTTTATAAAAAGCATCAAGAGTTGGGGCTCATCTAAACGAGGCGAGTGTAGCACTGTAATTAAAAGTTTCCATTGTGGAGTTGAAAAGGATACTGATATAAATGCTAAACGAAGGCAAGCAATAAATCGTGTAAACCTTAAGTATCCTGACGTTTTTATTTTTAAACTGCCTGATCGCAAAAAATCATATGCCTTCCGTTACCTAACAATGATTGATTCTCGCTATAGAATTTTTATTTTCTCACCCCTGTTAATTATTTTACCATTTGGCACAATATTAATCCTGCCCCTTCCTCGCCTATAAATTGCATAGCTAATGACATTTACACGGAGTATGGTCGTTTAGTAAGAGCAATACCCCAGAACTAGGCTCAAGTCCCAAGGAGAAATAAAGAACTCAAGGTCGGACTTTCGGCCCCCCCCACCAGGGGCTATGGCTTTTTATATCACAATGATAAGAAATTAGGCCATTTTTAAGATGTCACAGAAAAATTGCACTGGAAGACTTTTGAAATAATCAATTTATAAAAAGTCATAATCATCAAGATGATAATTTAGGAAAAACACAAAGGAATTATTAAAGATAGAAATAATAGTTACCGTAGCCCAGAGACCAAAAACTATTTATCTATTTATTTTGCAAAAAAAAGTTAAGAAAACTTCTGATAGGTTTATATATCTTCAGATCAGCACATAAGGCGCAACTAGGATAAAAATGACTTCAAAAATTAGAAATCTAATGAAGAATTATATTTACCTGTCTTTATATATACATGGACGTGGCCCCCCCCCTAAATTACGCGAAAAAAAATATTAATGCAAAAACTTTGAAAAATTAAAAAAAATTATGTTTTGCCCCCCTCTAATTGAACTTTTAAAAGTTTTGCCCCCCCCCCTATTTCAAAACCTGGCTACGCCCATGTATATATAGATGGTAAACCATTAATATTGGCTAATTATGAAAACAATGTTTTAATTTTTTCAACTTATAAGATGATTGTCAAATAATATGGACGAACTATATATAGATGGAGTATTGCCCCTATACTATATTATCCATTGTATACATTGCATATATTTTATAAAAATCAGATGGTTATTGCTTATTGTCAACAAACATATTATACTACATATAATATGCTTAATTTGTGAATATTAACAAAATTAAATTATATGTACTACAATTCTACAAGATATAAACAATCTATATTAATAATAAAAATCTAAAAAGGGTTAATTAGACAAGAAGGAAAAATATATGTGACTAAAACTAATTTGACATATGCTTAATTTAATAATAAAAACAAAAATAGCAAATTATTCTATAACTCCATTTATCATTATAAACATTAACACTATTGACGGGAATTCAACTGTGATATTATTTAATTACCAAAGTTGCCATCTTCACTTTATTATATAACTGTTAATATGACAAAAAATGAATTTAATATATTCACAAGAAGTAAATTAGTTTCACAATAGTATTAGAACCACTGTAATGGAGCGGATATCTGTCATAAAATTTGTATAATTTTATAAATTTTGCTATGAATCTCTTTTATTTGCCCTGTTATAAGAATTATATATTTGATAAAAATAATATAAATTGCAATTTGATAATATAAACGCTGGGATATTTAATCCCCCGAGATGGTTTGTTTTAGGCAAGTTGACCGGTATTCATATTAAACAGCTTATTTTTAAATTTTTTATGTACGATGAAATTGAAATTTTGTCGGACACATTGCTACGAATCAAATTATTAGATTTTGGCTATGAACCAGGCCCTATTACAAACACCACTAGGTTTTTATACGAGAGAAAATTAGCACATTATTTAGACTCTGAAATATCTTTAAGCAATGCCAAATTAGAAAAGGAAAGCTTTAAACAAAAATCAACTTTATCTTGCACTTTTGAGGAGGTGCCAATTAAAATTTATTCACCTATTCTTGAAGAATATTTAAATGATAAATTATCACTTTCAATTGATACATCTATACATCAATGTGAGACCTTATTTTTGAAATATTATGACCTTAGACTGCAACCACACTCTCAAAAATGTATTAAAACAATACACAATATGAGAAAAACTTATTTCAATTATTTACTTCTTGATCCTAGAAGATTAAATTGCTTATCTCTTATGTGCGAGCAGATAAAAGTTGCACCACATAGATTTCTGCAAAAGCATCCCCTTTATGAAAAGCCATATATGAGAAGATTTGTTGAATCTATATTTTATATTGGCAAAGGCACACAGTCTAGGCCATATTCTCATTTGCAAAAAGCAAAATTAAAAATTTTAAATAAGAAATGCTTTTTGCAAAAAGTGAGGTTCATTTTAAAATCATTTAATAAATTGAAATCAGTTTATCTTGTATTAAAATGTAATATTTATGGATTTTAATATACCAATCAGTTTTCAACTCATGACAAAAAGGACTGTGATTTAAACAAAGATGAGTTCATTAAAGAAATATGGGCTAGTGGTTATGGAGTTGTTTCATTGCACATTTTTAACAATGCATATTCTATGGAGGCACTTACCAGGGAATCTGCAATGCTAGATGCAATTGGTATGTTAAAAATGTAACAAAATATTTTAAACTATACATTTATGATGATTACCTCCCCCTATATGAATGTGAATATTAAATTAAAATTCTAGCAAATTTGGTAGTAAGCTTTAGCTTATCCTTTGATTTTTTTTTGATATATTTAACAAGAGCAAGGATAAACAGTGTGTAACCCAATCATAGATTACCTTGTTATTAATAAAAAATGTGTAACATAAAATGTTTGTTGTAGTTTCCTTCTGTTCTAACCACTTTTTATTTTTTTTACCTACTCACCAGTCTGTCTTGATTATTTGTAATCCTGAGTATTTTTTCCCTCCTATTCATTTTACATAGCATTAATAAGGGCAGATTTTTATGACATTTTAAAAATGACTATATTAAAAATGTGTTATTAAAATTGCTATAAAATGGAATTTTTGCTTTTGTATCTGTATTAGAATGTACTTTATTTATCTTTTGGAAATATATTATTTAATTCATCTGCTATCTCTTTATCAATTATTTGGTCTTTTCATCTTGTTTGAGTTGGTGCCATGTGTTGATCAATCTCATCTTAGATTTAGTCCTTTCCATTAGACACGAGGTCGTTCTCTTCCTCTCTTTTATGGTACCTCCATGTTCATTACTTTTCGAGACTTACATCATCCGTGTCCCTTCTTAGTGTATGCCCATACCATTGCCGATTTTCGTTAATCATGGCCGTCTTAGGTTGAATACCCATTTTTGCGCTCCTGCACACCTGGCGAAATGCGCATGTGGCGAATTTACTAATATTAGGCAAAAAATAATCCAAAGTTAAGCAACATATAATATTATTACTAGATTTCGAATATTTTCTGTGAGGAATATTAAGAATTATGTCTTGCAATTATCTCTTGCAAGTTATATTTCATTGTCACTCATAGGTTCTCGATTGTATACTTAAGCACACAAATTTTGTATAGGTTTGTTAATCTTTACCATATATTGCAATTCTATAAAGAAATATAATTAAATCTTATATATAAAACTATTTCGAATAACATATCTATAGATAAGTACACTTTTTTGCAAAGCCAGTTGTGCATTTTGCCAGTTGTGCTGGATTCCATTTTTGTCATGAGAAAGTCATTCGTCATTTGGTCGAGCTTAGTATACCTTAGAGACCTGCACGGCCCGGCCCGGCCCGGAGCTTCTGATTTAAAATAAAACAACGGGCCGGGCCTGGACGGGCCGATATAAACTTAAGGCCCGTTAAAAGCCCGTGACAAAAACAATTAGATATAGCATAAAAGAGGTGTTTTTTAATGTTCTAATTTATAATTATTTTATTCATATTTAATTAACAAGGAAATCTAAGTTTTATTTACACCTTAGTTCATTTATTCATCAATATTTCAACCCGCATTGTAAATGTTAATGATATTTATACACGAGATCCCGTGGGCATAGCCAATTTATTGGGGGGTAGTTGTAAGGGCAAAGATCAAGAAATTTTGGATTTGATGGGGAGGCAGCTGCCCATCTTTGCCTCCCCATTTATACGCTCTAGCAATATTGAGTGAATTAATAATAACAATTTAAAATTTATTTCTTAAAGTTACTTTTGTAAAATATCACTGTTTATATTTACATCAATAGCCTAAAAAGCTGAAATGATGGAAAAGCAAAGAAGATAAGAATATTAAAAACATTATAACGGGCTTTAAAAGTCTATTTGGCTAATTTATGTATCTCCAAGTGTCGCTTGTAAAATTTTTCCACCCGAATTCGACCCGACTCAATTTTTAAAAAATTTTATCCAGAACCCGACCCGACCAGAAAATATTTTAAAATTTTACCGAACACGACCCGACCCAAAAGAATTTTAAAACTTTCAACTCGATCCGGGCCGACCCAGAAGCGTTTAAATGATCGCGTTAAAAATTTTGGTATTTGCGAGATTAAGAAAAATTGCCGTGTATAAAGTTTAATCAACAAATTAACGAGCGATTTATCAAACTAATTAATACCAAGGATCTTGATTACTAAATCTATCTGAATGATTAATCATAGAGATGTATAAATATGATAACATCTTCAATATTGGGTCACATTAAATTTGAAATATATACAAGAGGCAAAAATTGGCGTCAAATTAAAACAATCAAAACTAAAGGAATTAAATTAACTACATAAAGATCTTCAATATACATTTCGATACTAATTAAAAAATATTATACATAATGGCATTAATTTAAAAGATATGTCCCGTGTATGCAATGTAAGATTCATAATCTTTGGGCCGACACTTTAAATCCAACCCGACCCGGAAACATTTTGAAACTTTTAACCCGAAAGCATTTTAAAATTTTCAACCCGAATCCGACCCAAAAACAT
Source organism: Gordius sp. MW1 (assembly GCA_964036665.1). Lineage (NCBI taxonomy): Eukaryota > Metazoa > Nematomorpha > Gordioida > Gordea > Gordiidae > Gordius > Gordius sp. MW1. Next base: position 23,545,461 of record OZ038531.1, read on the forward strand.
TCCCGAACCCGAGGGTCGGGGTTTCGATCACCCGTGCAAGTCCCTAAGGTCGCCTCTTAAAATATAGAAGATCTGTCCGATCGGGAATTATTAATTTATTATTTTACAATATTTTTATTAACATTTTTAACATAAACAAAACACATTGTTTACCATATTGATAAAAAAATTAAACAAAAAATAAAAAAATTTAATGGGGCCCGGCCGGCGGCCACAAATCCGAATTGATTAGCCGATATTTCCACCTCATTTTTCAGCCTTGTTACCAAGATCCTTTCCATAAGCTTCAAGGAGTGGCAAGTTAGCTTGATACCTCTGTTATTGCCACACTCTTGGGGGTCTCCTTTGCCTTTAAATAAGGGTATAATCGTGCTTGCTCTCGATTGATTAGGAATTCGCTCTTCTGCTCTAAAGCTTAATATAGAAATTTCCACAAGTCTTAATTTATATATGGTATTTAACAAAAAATTATTATTACTCATTAAAGGACTTCAAAATCTCAAAAACCAACGGAAAAGTTCATATTACGGCGAGTGTAAAGATTGGAGTTATGAAAAGAAATGTCAATTTGGAACATTGCTGTTGTCTAAGGCATTGCAAATTTACATGTGCGAGGGTGAACGTCAAATACGACCACAAGATTTATAAAGTTTATGTAAATTTATTTTAACTAAATTTAATTTATGATGATTAACATACTTACTATATATTTCTTTAAAGCCAAATAGGAATGTCTTAAAAGTTTTATTTGTACTTATATATGTTTCAATTTATCTAAAGTTATTGTCTCCACACGTACCAATGCATTACTACCACCAGGCATTTATTTATTCATATTTGACCACTTTTTTACAACATGACATTTATTATATATTTTTTATTACTACTATGTCTTTTTTGTGATCATTTTTAGCTTAATGCAAATCTTTGATATATTTTTATATATTTTTAATCCGTTGCCCCTAAATGTGTACTTTTTACAAATGAATTTAAAACTCATGTAACCAGGTCTGTTGACAACACATATATCATTTTTGGATATATTTGGTTTGTGTATTTTTGCTATGTTTAAATAATATTTTTCAGATTGGTCATCATATATATATACATTCCAAAAATAAATGTTAACTTACCATATTAAGAAATTGACATTATTTAAAAAATCAAATTTCTTAATTGCTTTTAAATTGAATTAAAAATTTTAATATAATTAAACTTAAATTCCCATTTTGAAAAACTATTCCACATTATTAATAACAATAAGAGGGGCATCCATGTCAAATCGCCACGTGTTTGGCCGACTCCCTGAGATGTGTATGAATTTTGGTAAAATTGAAGAATTATTGACATTAAGAAATTTTGCCATTTGTAGCTCATTTAGGCGAGATTTAAAGGTCAAAAATGAAACAATTGTTTTTTACCACTTATTAACAATTTATGCGAGTTGCGCAACCAATCATAGAAGACTGATTTTTGACCCTTGAGCCTCCCCCCCCCCCAACTCGAAAAGTATAATATCCCTAATGAGCTAAAAATGTCAGAATTTTATAATATCAATAGTTTCTAAATTTTAACCAAATTTAAATAAAAATCTGAGGGGGTGGGTCGGCCAAAATACGCGTTTTTATGATCGATTTGACATGGAATGCCCTAATTTGCAATAATATGTTCAATCTAATATAATATTTTGGTAAATTAGTGAAATAAGTGTCTATACATAGAGATTGTTGTATTCTTTATTTGTTGTAATTATGTGCATAGCCTGAAATTGGGATAAAAGAAGGTCAAAAATTGTGGGGAGTTTTTTTTAAGCCATAAATATATTTTCATATCATTCTTTTTTGCTTTCTCTTACTCGGCGATTTAACAGTTAATTCAAATTAAAACTAAATATTAAAATATAAAAGCTATCCTTTTTGGATTTTCGTCAAATCTCTAAATAAATTCAATCATTATAAAAATTTAAATCTATATTAATTATAGTTTAACTTTAATTAGGGGGCGGCGTGCAATATATCAATTTTATTATTATTTTACAATATTTATATTAATCAAGGTCGGGCAGTTTTTGTCCCATCACTAGCTAGGCCCCATGATTGTGAATACTTTTAAATAAATTTTTTTTTGGAAAATGCCAAAAACAATGTGTTTATAGCTAATGAATTAAATTAACAGATAGTTATGCCGATTTTCTGTCTTATAAAAAATGATTCGCGATTATCATGGGATAGTAATGAGATTTGTTTTCCTATTTTTTTAAAAAGTTGTAAGGCTTGGGGGCCAAAGGTTGTTAGGGTCGGTGTCGCGATGGGACAAAATATTATAGTAGTATTGTTAATTTCTGAGTATTTTGAAATTTTAAGAGCCTCGGCTGAACCCAAGGGATTTTTGTTGTAATTAGATGGGGCAAATACGTCAGTATACATATAGTCCCATGCTAAACTGAGCCCTTTTTCCCAAGCGCTTAAAGTTTGGCCATCTGGTCGTTTGTTGTCTTCACAGAGGCTTGTGGGTTCGAGAATAGAAAGGAAACCAGCTTTGGTGAAATAGTTATGAATAAGTTTATTAACCGCGGTATGTCGAAAGTACCGGGCTTTGTTGCGATTACAGTGAAGGTCATGATGGCCATTCTATTTTACGGAATTATTGCAAAGTGAACAAGTGTGTTCAGCAACTATATTGCATCTCATATCTTAGGCCTATTGTGAAGCGGAATTCGTTGTGGGATAAGAGAAGACCAAGGATACGACTTGGGAAATCTTCGAGCCATTCGTGACCTGAGCGTGAAGCTAAGCCTCAGCGCTGGAAGTTCCTCTGCCGAAGCGCCATGGATAAGAGACTTTCAGAGGCACTCGGACAGGGGGCCAATTCAACACTTTTGAGAGTTTACTTCAGATAATTTAGTAGGTACATTAAAAAATTCCTTCCATTGTTGATAGGCGACGTCGAGTAAGTTGTCAGGTTGTGGGGTTAATGTTGAAATGATGCTTTCATTGGACAGGCGGCTTGACATAAATGCGGAAAGAGATACTTAGGCTATTGAGCCTAAGCCCAGCCCCCCCCCCCGGGTTTGTTGGAAGGCAAGCTTGTTGCCAGTGTGTGGAGCCTAAGGTTAGATTGGTTATTGCTTCGGTGAAAGACTTAGGTTCTGCATCAAACTTGGACAAGGCCTCGTGATGTAAGAACACTGCAGAAGACCGGAAGCTGTGCATTAATTTAGGGATTGAGTAGCAGTTTTTTACTAGAAAAAATGCTTGGTGAGCAGGAAGGTGTTTGAATAGGCTTTTCATGTCTGCTAGTCTGCGACTGGTTTCTTCTAACAATTCTAATATGGGAATAGAGCCTTCAATTGGGGATCCGAGTAGGGTCAAAAAGGAAGGATCTATTAATTTATAAGATAATTGGTCTTGATTGCCAATAAGGGGACAAATTTCGGTTTTAGCTTAATTTAGCGTTAATCCGATTTTTGTTGATTCGTTTTCCAGGTATTTCAAAGCGGCAAAACGGGTGCGCCTTGGATGGTATTATCGTCAAGGTACCAAATGTTTAAAGTCACATTGAACTTTGTTGCAAGGCTATCAACTAGAGTTTTGAGCCTACAAAAAACAGAAGCGGGGGTCGCCTTGTTGGATACCGTCACTAGAATCATGCATTTAGAAATGCGGAGTATTCAGGGAAATGCTTGTATGTTTCATTAAGGAACTGGGAACGATAAATGGAGTTGAAAGCATTCTTGAAATCAATTTTAGCGATCACTGAGGGGTTTGGGCTGGTAAGAGAATTTCTTCCCGAGTGTGATTCAATTTCGCATCCTCCTTTTACACCAAATCCGAGTTATGTAGGAGCCATGATTTCCACAGCTTTACTTTTGATGCGTCTTATGATCAGATTACAACAGAGTCTGCGTAAAACAGACCCCATTGCTATAGGTCGAATTCCGCCATCCGATTTTGAAAATGATACTAGAGTAGCGCCGAAGAAATGTGGGGCTACAATTTCGGGGATTTGGCCTTTCATAATTAATGATGTTAATAAGGGTGGTGAGTGAGCTCAAGAAAACTCCTGAGCGGTCTATTAAGGGATTTGATAGTTCTAGAAGGTGAGCTGGACGCAAGCCATCGAGCCCTGAGCCTGTCGAAGAGCGCTTAAAAGTATTTATAGTAGCAATGACTTCTGAAGTGGAGAAGTTCTGATGGGCTTGCTGGATTGGGTAAAGGCAGGTTTGGCCTTATAAGATGCTTAGCTATTAGTGATTCTAGGGTGTCTTTGTTGTTTGGGGATATTTTATTATCAGAGGAAGCGGATTGCACCTTTCAGTCGCAATTATTGATTTTTGCGGAGACTATATTTGCCCTATGTTTACGGGACGCAAGAGTTTGCACTTCCTGGGTATATCATAAGTTATTGGTTCACTGAATTCTTGCCACTTTTTAAGATTTGTTTTTACCCAACTTGTAAGAGATCCAGAATATGATTTGGGCGGTATTGAAAGAACACGAGATGCGAAGTAAAAGAAATTTTGCCAATCTTCATAATTGTTGACATTTTTGGTGAATTTTGAAATGGCCCCAAAAAGTGTCTGCGATACTAGGTATCTTGCACCTTTAGGAATACCTTTTATTATTTTATTAAAGGGAAGGCTGCAAAAATTTGTTAATGTGATGTCTGACTTGGGGATGGCTATCGGTTCCAAAATTTTAGGTTTAGAGGTTTCCTCTGCTTTTCCTGACCCTTTGCATCGAGCTTTATGAGATCCATGCATGTGAATAAGTCCTGATTGTGTAGGGGAGACGTTTCTAAGGCATATATGACAGGTTTTTATACACTTTGGTTTAGTAAGTTTAGTCATGATTAAAAAAATAGAGAAACAAATATCATTACAATCCAATGATTATAGGCATTTTATCGAAATTCTGTAAATATAATTCATTAGCCATAACCGAATGTTATTCTTAATTTTTTAATTTATTTATCTCACCTTCACAATATATGTAAGTCTCTTTATAAAAATAATAAATGATTATATATTTAAAAAAAAATGTGTTTGTTCTAAATAAGAAATTACATATAAGTAAATTGGCTAGCATATCTAAGGTGACTCTAAGTTGTCAAGACCCCCAATACAAAAATTTTAACCCCCTCACCCTAAATAAACTAAATTACTTTATTTAATTTTATAGTTTGATGACAAAAATTAATAAGATATATATATCTGATGTAGATTAAATAGTGTCTCAATCCAATTTAGATTGGAAACTTACTTAAGTTCTTAGAAGTTGAAATCATTACCTTTATTGCCAGCAATCTTATGAAGAATTTGTAATTTAGCCTTGCCATCTCCCAAAATTAAAATGTCAAAAATTTTGCTTACTTATTTCATTCTTTAAATTTTATGTACTGAAGTGTAACGATTTAGATATAATGCAAGGGCTTCGACCCTGGGGGGGGGGGGGGCAGGAGGGGTGGGGAAGGCCAGTTGGGGGGGGGGGGGGGTTTCGCACCTCGATCCGGTATATTGTTCTTTGGATACTCGGTATCAACGTTGCACATTGCTATGCAATTTATGAGAGGAAGGGGGGGGGGTGGAATGGAGAGGGGTGCACAGGCCCGCAATTATCCGTTATAAAGCAACAAGCTATATAAGCTTGTAAAAGAAATTTATAAATAAAAGTAATTAGTCGAGTCGGGACACAAAAATAAAAGATGGAATTTGGGGTCGGGCGAGGTGGTAAAAGCCAAGCAGCGGTCATTAGCTCGTCTTAACGCGAGCAGAAAGTCAGCATCACAGCAATTGAAAAACTAAAAGTAATGAATATAAGCATCAAAATAAAGGGTAGAAGAATTTTATTTAATGTGGGGCGAGCTCTCAAAAAATATGATTTAATATGTAAGCGTAGTTAAATATAAAGGAAATCAGTTTTCAAAAATTAAGCACTCACGCTTACATTATTAGCGAGGCTCAAAAAATAGATGTTTCATAATTTTGCAAGACATACTTTTGTATGAATTATTTGCATGTATATTTATACTTCACTTAGTGAAAATAAAGCAGACACCCACCCTTAAAGGCAAACTACTAGCTAAGCCACTGATAGGATAATGTAACTACTTCAGTGAAGTGATATCCAAAACAAAAATTTAAATTAAAACTTTATTTAATGCGTAAATTTTCTAATTGCTGAACGAGGTTGTAAGTTGACAAACAATATGTATTTGATGGCCAAAATTTAATATAAAAATATGAAAACGTGACAAGACGCATGTGCTGGTATAAAATGATAAAAAATAACAAATTTAACGTTTAATGAAATGGCATATAATTGAAAATTAAAAAAAGGTATAATATACTTTAAAAATATCCGGGATATGGTGTTAATTAAAAAACACGATAAAGTTAAAATTAACATATCCATTTTATATTAATAAGGAGTGAGCAAATAAAATGATGCCTGAAGTTATTTTTACCACGATTAGATATTTGGTTACATCTTTTCAAGATGATGGATGGAGTAATCTAAAAACCCAGATAAAGTAATACAAATATTAATAATAGTAGTATGAGGTGAAAGATAAATGAGCGGAGCATTAAAATAGTTATCATGATGTATGTTTGAGGGAGTCGTATCTCTTTTTAAGGGTAAATGCCGCACTTTTGGGATATCTTCCTTCCCGCGTAAAAACTCCTTTCCGATTCCCAAAAGCGCGCGAAATGGTTTGGGGCGTTTGAAAATCGGCGAAATTCCAAATCATTTCCCCCGACAAGGCTCGGGGCATCGTCACGTGATCTGTGCCTCGGTCACGTGGTAAACAGACGTTGGAAGCGGCGTCGTGGTCGCCGTCGATTGAGGACGACACGATGGTACGGAATAGGTCGAAAGTGGAGTGAAATTTTTGAATGAGTTGCACTTGATATTCTTCCGAGAATACGGACGGGGGGTCGGAATGAATACCTGGGGGTAAAATAAACATTCATGAAGGATAATACTTATGGGCTCGGTTTTGGTTGTCCTGTCCAACTTAGGTTTATTATATAATGAAAACGTATGATTCTGTATTATATAGATCGGTGACGCATATATTAACATAGGCGTAGCCAAGGGGAGGGGGGGCTGGGAGGGGCGACTGCCCCCCTCTAAATCCAAAAATTTGCTGAAATTTATTAAAAGTATGGCTAAAATTTCATAAATTGTTCATTTTGCCCCTCCCTAAATCATTATTGCCCCCCTCTAATTCCAATGCTGGCTACGCCCATGTATATTGAGTAGGAAAGAAGATTAAATTTTGTCTTTTTTTATGTAATATGCATCAAGTTGTAAAATTAGATGTAAAATATTTACATAATTTAATGTAATATATACTAATTGTGTTGATCAAACAATTATCATTGCAACAGACCTGGGATAGTTTCGCTTCCATACTCCGTCACGATAATAGGTTTGCGATATTTCGACCACGTGAGCTGCAAATCACGTGTCATTTGCATCTGAATGAATTCCAGGTGACCGGTATCTTGGTACCAACCGTAATATCGATTTATGCATATCACGTCCATGTATTGGCCTTGAAAAAGAAAGAAAGAAATCAATATGAATAGCCCCTATTTACATATTTTCTAAATTGCTATGGGAATCCTAAGTCAATAAACTAGAAACGTTGGTGTTGTCATTAAGGTCAGGAGGGAGAGTTCTTGATAGGTTCGAAAAACTTTGTTTATTTAAAAATAAATTTTTAGTGTGGTGCATATGGTATACCGATTAAATCGACGTCAGGCGATTCGTATAGGGCTGCGGTAACGTATCGACTTGGATCGAGTTGCCGAACGTGAGCAACAACATCTTTAAAATAAGGGGCACTAGATTTAAATCCGGATCGGGGTTCGTTGGCTACGGACCATAAAAAGGTGCAAGGTCGGTTTTTGTCACGTGATATCAATTCTTCCAACATACGGCGGTGAAGGGCCAGGGTGCCTTCATTAAAAAATCTCAATCCTACCCCTGCAAGTAAATGAATGAAGGGAAGTTATTTAGTAGTATGTAGGTGATATCAATTACACTAAGACTTACTTAAACTATTGCCTATAAAAAAGATGCGAGAAAATATAAGAGGAATTTCCCTGATTTATGCCTATATTTTTCATTTTTCGTCCTATAAGGTTATAAAAGTGTAAGAATGGAATAAAATCTAATAAAATGTTCGCTGAATTAAAGAATCCCATTTAAGGTCGTTACATAAAAGGAGACAACTTTTTATTTCATTTAAATTAACCCTAACCAACTCAATATGCTGTTACCACTGAAAAGGTTGAGTGCAGCTAAACACACGCTAAAAATTTTATTACAAATTGGTTAATAAAGTTACAGGAGGCCTCATTGATATACGATTAGGCAACTTTGATCCCTTGGCCCAAAAAAGTCCTATCCTTTAACAATATGTTTACGAGATTTAAAACTAAATTTGTCGGCATTCCCAAACGATTTTTAAATGATTATAACTCAATTATAAATTAAAAACCTGGCATTATTGAATCAAAACAAAAAGTATAATTCTTTAATTTTTATGCACACAAGCATAAAACAAAAAGTGGTGTCGGTACCCGGACATTCGTTGATGACGACTATGCCCATTTCGTCGCACAAATCCATAATTTGTTCGGCGTAGGGATAATGCGAAGTACGGAACGAATTGACTCCCAACCAAGTTAGGGCGTGAAAATCTCTCAAGGTGAGGGCCCAATCGAAGCCTCGCCCACGTGTCACGTGATCCTCGTGCCAACCCGTTCCCCTAAAATAAAATGGCCGCCCGTTCACGTATATTGATGCGCCGTCGGCGGCAGCAACATCTGATTGATTCGACGAATGTACCCTTCCGCTTGAGGGACCAATCATAATTGAGCGTATGCCAAATTTTTGAAGGTAACCGTCAATCAAGGTGACGTCGTCGGAAAGCAGACGATTCGATTCCTGGTGATAATAAATTTATGATATTTTTATTTATTATAGAAAACATTAAAAAAGGAAAAGGGTACATGAATCGTGACAAACAAGTAAGCGCGTATTAATAATACCTATAATCCCTTAAAATTCTGAATTATTTCCATTTTTTAAAATAGCTAGATATTCCTAATCGCATATTTAAGAGAGGTAATGGGAGATTAGATCGTATATAATTCGTGAGATTATTACAACGTTATTAAGAGAATTCGTGGCAATATCTGTCCTTTGATTAGTCGTGGTGGAGATGAGTTGAATATATGCTTCGTATTGGAATCCAACGACGGGAGACATATCTATAGGCCACCATAATTCGGGATTGAAGATTGGTACCGAACCCCGACATGTACCATCGTTACATCCCATAGCCAGTCTAGCTACGACCACCTGCTTGGGGGACATCGTGACCGAACTATTTGATTGATGCCGATTTACGACATAACTCCTTATATCAACCTTGCATCCGTAAGAAGCTAAAGTCGAGGTCAGGTCTACAAACATTTTTAATTTTCAAATTAGCCTTTAAATTAATTGCTATCATATTATATTTTTGATCAAGGTCAACAAGTTGTAATAAATAATATAAAACTGCCTGTAAAGTGCTTATTTGAAAACTAAAGGCTATTTACCGGATTAACAGCCTCCAAAAGATGCTAAATCTTATATATATAAACATGAAACTATGTTTGTGTGTATGTTTGTTTGTGCGTATGTATGTAAATAAGGGCTAAATTCTGAAACTACCGGCTCGATTCGCGCGAAAATATAGCCATAGATGCCCAGGGCGGCCAGGGGTAAAATAGCTTTTTCAGAATCCTAAAATTTCTTTTAGTTTTAAAAATATCGGACATTTCGTTTTAAAAAAAGGCTAAACTCTGAAACTACCGGCCCGATTCGCGCCAAAATTTAGCCATAGGTGCCCAGGGCGGCCAGGGGTAAAATAGCTTTTTCAGAATCCTAAAATTCTTTTTAGTTTTAAATATATCGGACATTTCCCGGCCAGTTTTATTTAAAGCATCATATACAATAATGACGTCATACATACAAGGCTGAATTAGATATTTAAAAGTATAATAAAAATGTTATGTATGTAAGGGTTAAATTCTGAAACCACCGGCCCGATTCGCGCGAAAATTTAGCCGTAGATGCCCAGGGCGGCCAGGGGTAAAATAGCCTTTTCAGAATCCTAAAATTCCTTTTAGTTTTAAAAATATCGGACATTTCCCGGCCAGTTTCATTTGTAGCATCATATACAATAATGACGTCATACATACAAGGCTGAAGTTTTCTCGAATTTTATTATATTAAAGACAATTGTATTTTTAGCAAAACAGGGTTTGCCGGGTCAGCTAGTTGTAAATAAAGACGACCTATTTCGATCTTAATTCAATTCGTCCTTTTAACATTTTTTTTAAATATTATCAATTGGATAAATAGTAACCTTTTTAAGTTATAAACAATAGGTAGCTTTAGATTAGGCACATGTAATAGCAAAAATGCTTTTATAGTTTTCCATTGATTACACTTGCAGGCTCACCTGACCGTGGGGTATAAGAAAAAATGGAAAGTGAGCCCATAAATTGCATAGCAATTAAAAAAGCATTAAATAGGGTTTAGAACAACAAAATTTTTATTTGCATCAAGGAAGGGTATGAAACCATTGACACAAAAATACTTGAAGCGTATTATTCTATCAATTACCGTAGTTTTAGACTTAAGACCTTGGAACTATTAAAGATATAAAGCCACTCAAAGTGCAGGCCATTGCTTTAGGGAACTAAGGAAAACCCATCCGGGCGCATACGTCCCTCCAATAATAGAAAATTTTTGTTATTGTTAGAGGAACCCAACAAGCACTGTTTGCAGTTGTCTCATAAGCTTTATAACCACTTGGTCTTTAAATAAGTTTTTCTAGAGAGCTAGGAAGACGTTGTCAAGAGTTGTAACATCCCATACCTTTCTTATTATAAAAAAGACTTGGCATTTTTATTGCCATACAATCTCAAATCGTTGGCAGATTGGTGGCCACTTTAGAAAAACCATCTTAATGGTTTTATATCATATTTTTCTGTAACAAAATGATTAAAAGCATAATTTAGGTGTGGCAACATTACAATAATTGAATTTAAATGAGTTACACACTTTGTGGTCCTTGGAGCTTAATGTCAAAAGTGACATTAGCTACTTGAAAAGGTTGTCCGCTTTGCAATGACCCAAATCCAAAGCCGGGATTTAGAGTAGTTCCTACAGTTATGTCCGCTATGTGAAAAGCTGATTTTACGTGATAAAGTTGGACAGGTCGATGTATTCCGGCGTAGTTAAAAAAGTCGAAAAGTAGCGTCTGGCGTGCGTATTCTCGCGGATAATACGTACCATCACCACCAAGCTGATCGTAATCAGCAGGTGGAATCGTATCGTGCGTCAAGGTATTATTAACTGCTACAGTTATCACGTGACTATCTTCCTGACCACCCAATTGGCTTAAATGATGTGTGACATCAAACTGGAAAGGAACATGACCACCCTCATGTTCACCAACCTTTTGACCATTGACCCAAATAATTGCATAATAATTTACACTTCCAAAATGTAGATAAATAACACCACCTGAAATTAATGAAAAGCTATTAGTTTAACCCTTAAATAACTATATCCTTATTTATATTATAAATAATTATATGATGCCATAACAGCAGCATAACAATAGAAGTACAGCAAAAAGAGGCTTAACATATCATTTATTATAATAATGTTCACTAAAATATCCCTCTGAATTTTAAATTAAATGCATTTATACTTTGTATTACGCTTTTTTATATAAATCAAATTATAAAAAATGCAATTTTACTTGAAGCTTTCCAAAATTCAGGTATTTGAAATATTTGAGTTTGATACCATACCCAGCCAACATGATCTCTTATGTTAATGTCCTGAGTGATATCATTATAACTTGAAGGTACAGGCATCCATATTGTCTTTAGATCATCTTTTGTATAGGATGAACCATATACAATGGGCCAAGCATCATCTGAATACCAATTATTTGTGAAACCAATATTAGGATTATCCTTAGGTGCTAATCTAAATTTCCATCTGCCATCAAAGTTTTTGACATTCCGAAATTGATTTTCCTGGACACTTAATAGCCCAAAAATAATTTCAAGAGCATAAAATGTTAGAAACAATAATCTTAGTATTAAGTGTTTAAATATTAAAATCATGATTTTAAAATTTTGAATCCATATGATACGTTATCGTAACTGTTTAAAACACAGTGGGTATTAAAAAAGCATGATGTTAATAATCAGGTGAATATTGTTTTATTGCGTGGCGTGGGGACCTAGTGGTTTATGCTTTGTTTTAAAAAATTAGATCGCTTTTTATATCACTCTTGTGCATCGTTAACACGGTTGCAAGTCCTGGATAGTAACCCCTCATTCAATTTTGTATATATTTCAGTGCATAGAAAACACAATGAAAGAGCTAGAGCGCCATATGTAAACAATTCAGGTGTGTGTCTTGAGAGCTAACAAACGTTTTTTAATAAAGATGTTTTACATAATTATGATAGTGTGGTGTTCAACCTAAACCCCCCCCCCCCCCACACATACTTACACTTATACCCTACGATTTTTATAGTTATCCAATTTAATTATGGCAAATTTATTTTATAACTGATGAGTCATCATTGTTGCCACGAGATGGTACCACTTCGCTTTTTATTACCTATCTCGAGCGAGCGAATTTAATTACTTCGCGTTAGTTAGTGTTATTGCACAATCATCAATATTAATAAATTTTAATTCCTCATTCTCATTTTCATATATTTGTGTTTCGCCTAGTTGAATAAAAAATATACTTTTGGAAGACTAATTAATTTAGAAAGATAATTGTCCTCCCTTTTGGGGGAGGACCGAAATTCTAATAATTCATTAACCTATGGGATTCCTTAATTAGAGCTATCCTTTAGAAAATATTATTCTCCGTTTAAATAAATAAAGTAGTTGTCTGAGCCAAGATAAGGCTCAGACTTATAAATGGTGTCAGATAATGTGGATCATTTGAACCTTCGGCAACCAACTCCAAAACAAAATATTGGCGCCGGAAATGTTGAAAATTCTTTAATTCTATTTTTTAATCGAACCACTCCGGACAAACACCCCATCAAACCAATCGAAATCCCAACGGCCTGATTCCGAGTGGCGAATATGATGAAGCCACGTATTCATTCGAGGAAAGATTCGATATCCTGATACCGAGTGTCAATCAAAGGGAAAAATACGTAACTATTCCTTTCGTTAATTCAGTGCAAGAAATATTCTCAGACACGAATACACCTGAGGAAAGTGAAAAATTTTTAAGCAAATACCCACCCAGACTGAAGCATACCTGAGTGTCAACAAATGAAAAATATATTCACTTTCACGCCAATTATTCGATACTTAGATGTTATTGTAAGGTGGAAAATACACATGATTTATTCACATATATTATTATATGACGATTATATTGTTATCAACCAATATTAGGCCAAACCCCCCCCCCCCGCGTTTCTTTGATTATTATTTGGCGGTCGGCGTATTTTGCTTGGAGAGATTATAGTGTAGGTATAAAATAGAAGTAAAACGGTACAGCCTGTGGGTTAATTTAGATAAAATTTGTAGTTTTAAGGCTGAGTCCATAGTGGCATCGCGATTGCCCAGTGGTGCTTTAGAGAGCGGGGACGCTGAGTCTTGTAGCCGTGAAGCACCCCATTTTATAACTAATTCAGAGGGCAGGATTTCATTGAAATCAGTTGTCCATGAATCAGTTCCGAGGGCAAAGGCAAAACTTGTCACAACATGGCCAGCAGAAATTACATTAATTTTGGGCTAAAGTTTGGAAAATTGTTTGAAAAATTATGTTGGTTTGATCGTTGTTTTAAAATTGATAAGCTAAATCGCCGGCTCGACCTAATTCCGCCCCAGTCTTTAGATGATTTTTAACAACACTGAAACCCCTAAACCTTTTTCGGAACGTTAGGACTTTAAGTCTTTGACTTCTCGATAAAGGGGGAGGTGTGGTGTTCAACCTAAACCCCCCCCCCCCCCCCCACACATACTTACACTTATACCCTACGATTTTTATAGTTATCCAATTTAATTATGGCAAATTTATTTTATAACTGATGAGTCATCATTGTTGCCACGAGATGGTACCACTTCGCTTTTTATTACCTATCTCGAGCGAGCGAATTTAATTACTTCGCGTTAGTTAGTGTTATTGCACAATCATCAATATTAATAAATTTTAATTCCTCATTCTCATTTTCATATATTTGTGTTTCGCCTAGTTGAATAAAAAATATACTTTTGGAAGACTAATTAATTTAGAAAGATAATTGTCCTCCCTTTTGGGGGAGGACCGAAATTCTAATAATTCATTAACCTATGGGATTCCTTAATTGGAGCTATCCTTTAGAAAATATTATTCTCCGTTTAAATAAATAAATTAGTTGTCTGAGCCAAGATAAGGCTCAGACTTATAAGATAGCTATTTTAAATCCACGCTCAAACTAATTTTAAATATATCTTTTGATACAAATGCCTGGGTTCAAGCTACTCTTCCAATAAAGTCCGCGGGGGCGTATAAGCATTCACTCACCAACTGCGTTATCTAGCTGCTTCCATATCTTCTTCCTTATTTTTTCCATATCAATTGTCCCATACTCATTCAATCTCTGGGATCAATTAAGCCTCTTGGGAATGAGAATGTCAACTTAGGGGTTGTTAAACCTAATCATATGCCCAAAAAATTTGGATGCAAGTATGTCGCGGTCCGTTGTTACCTCCTTTTGACATGTGACGCCAACAGCTTTGCATACTTAGTTCATTGACTTTCAACCAATTCTGTCATGAAAGGCTAGAAGCTTAACCTAGCAAGTTTTCTGGAATGCTTTTAGAGAACCTTTACTATACTTTAATATAGCTCTCCACTTGGGCTGCAAATATACGTCCCCCTAACCATGCCAGCTTTGAATTCACTTGTAGATGAAGAAGCGCGTCACCCTCCTCATTTCAATAAAGGCAAGTATGGTAGGCATCAAAAAATAAACGCAACGTTGCAAGCTGCTCTCAAACGGGCAGAATTTCCTCCCATTTTCGAACTGTCAGACCTTTCTCTTGAAGATTAGATGCGCCCGTACAGTACGTCAATTCCATGGGACGTGGTATTTTTCTATAATGGGATCACACCTATATTGATCTTTTTGCACCCGCTAACGATACTCACGATCCCCTAGGATTGGCAGAGCATCAGAATTGTGTCGAATACTTAGCTTTATTAGGATTTTCATTTTATTCTCGTTTCGTCCTGTTTAAGGCACCTTTAACAAGAGTGCTTTACATTTAAAAGAACTATATAATTTCATAGGTATTTTACCTTGATATAGTTTTTATAGTCTTGAAGTATTTTTAATTTAAAATATTTTTAAACATTTTTCGAAGAACAGGTCCTTTTTACCTTTAAAAAATCAAATACTTAATTTAGAATTAATCAACTTTTTTTATTTTTTGTTTTCTGCCAAATATTTCACTTTTGTATGATTAATTTGTTTTTTAAAACAGTGTATTAACCAAATCAATATTAAACTGAGATTATGGTAGGGGCAGATTGTTTGTTGAGAGGGTAAAAAAATGTATTAGTTAATGCAGTAGCTACTATCCATTTACATCACATAGGGTATTTACATGCTTATATATGCATAGAAACCAATGGAATAGGGAAGGGAGACCCTAAGTTTGGGAAGATTTTGTGATATTAAATATAGGAAGTATGTATGTGGAATTTTATGATTATGAACTAATTGTGGTACACTGGAGCTGGACTATACACGTCTTTTCCTTTACAAATTTTACTTACGTGTGTGGGAGCATAACAATAGAAGTACAGCAAAAAGAGGCTTAACATATCATTTATTATAATAATGTTCACTAAAATATCCCTCTGAATTTTAAATTAAATGCATTTATACTTTGTATTACGCTTTTTTATATAAATCAAATTATAAAAAATGCAATTTTACTTGAAGCTTTCCAAAATTCAGGTATTTGAAATATTTGAGTTTGATACCATACCCAGCCAACATGATCTCTTATGTTAATGTCCTGAGTGATATCATTATAACTTGAAGGTACAGGCATCCATATTGTCTTTAGATCATCTTTTGTATAGGATGAACCATATACAATGGGCCAAGCATCATCTGAATACCAATTATTTGTGAAACCAATATTAGGATTATCCTTAGGTGCTAATCTAAATTTCCATCTGCCATCAAAGTTTTTGACATTCCGAAATTGATTTTCCTGGACACTTAATAGCCCAAAAATAATTTCAAGAGCATAAAATGTTAGAAACAATAATCTTAGTATTAAGTGTTTAAATATTAAAATCATGATTTTAAAATTTTGAATCCATATGATACGTTATCGTAACTGTTTAAAACACAGTGGGTATTAAAAAAGCATGATGTTAATAATCAGGTGAATATTGTTTTATTGCGTGGCGTGGGGACCTAGTGGTTTATGCTTTGTTTTAAAAAATTAGATCGCTTTTTATATCACTCTTGTGCATCGTTAACACGGTTGCAAGTCCTGGATAGTAACCCCTCATTCAATTTTGTATATATTTCAGTGCATAGAAAACACAATGAAAGAGCTAGAGCGCCATATGTAAACAATTCAGGTGTGTGTCTTGAGAGCTAACAAACGTTTTTTAATAAAGATGTTTTACATAATTATGATAGTGTGGTGTTCAACCTAAACCCCCCCCCCCCCCACACATACTTACACTTATACCCTACGATTTTTATAGTTATCCAATTTAATTATGGCAAATTTATTTTATAACTGATGAGTCATCATTGTTGCCACGAGATGGTACCACTTCGCTTTTTATTACCTATCTCGAGCGAGCGAATTTAATTACTTCGCGTTAGTTAGTGTTATTGCACAATCATCAATATTAATAAATTTTAATTCCTCATTCTCATTTTCATATATTTGTGTTTCGCCTAGTTGAATAAAAAATATACTTTTGGAAGACTAATTAATTTAGAAAGATAATTGTCCTCCCTTTTGGGGGAGGACCGAAATTCTAATAATTCATTAACCTATGGGATTCCTTAATTAGAGCTATCCTTTAGAAAATATTATTCTCCGTTTAAATAAATAAAGTAGTTGTCTGAGCCAAGATAAGGCTCAGACTTATAAATGGTGTCAGATAATGTGGATCATTTGAACCTTCGGCAACCAACTCCAAAACAAAATATTGGCGCCGGAAATGTTGAAAATTCTTTAATTCTATTTTTTAATCGAACCACTCCGGACAAACACCCCATCAAACCAATCGAAATCCCAACGGCCTGATTCCGAGTGGCGAATATGATGAAGCCACGTATTCATTCGAGGAAAGATTCGATATCCTGATACCGAGTGTCAATCAAAGGGAAAAATACGTAACTATTCCTTTCGTTAATTCAGTGCAAGAAATATTCTCAGACACGAATACACCTGAGGAAAGTGAAAAATTTTTAAGCAAATACCCACCCAGACTGAAGCATACCTGAGTGTCAACAAATGAAAAATATATTCACTTTCACGCCAATTATTCGATACTTAGATGTTATTGTAAGGTGGAAAATACACATGATTTATTCACATATATTATTATATGACGATTATATTGTTATCAACCAATATTAGGCCAAACCCCCCCCCCCCCGCGTTTCTTTGATTATTATTTGGCGGTCGGCGTATTTTGCTTGGAGAGATTATAGTGTAGGTATAAAATAGAAGTAAAACGGTACAGCCTGTGGGTTAATTTAGATAAAATTTGTAGTTTTAAGGCTGAGTCCATAGTGGCATCGCGATTGCCCAGTGGTGCTTTAGAGAGCGGGGACGCTGAGTCTTGTAGCCGTGAAGCACCCCATTTTATAACTAATTCAGAGGGCAGGATTTCATTGAAATCAGTTGTCCATGAATCAGTTCCGAGGGCAAAGGCAAAACTTGTCACAACATGGCCAGCAGAAATTACATTAATTTTGGGCTAAAGTTTGGAAAATTGTTTGAAAAATTATGTTGGTTTGATCGTTGTTTTAAAATTGATAAGCTAAATCGCCGGCTCGAACTAATTCCGCCCCAGTCTTTAGATGATTTTTAACAACACTGAAACCCCTAAACCTTTTTCGGAACGTTAGGACTTTAAGTCTTTGACTTCTCGATAAAGGGGGAGGTGTGGTGTTCAACCTAAACCCCCCCCCCCCCCCCACACATACTTACACTTATACCCTACGATTTTTATAGTTATCCAATTTAATTATGGCAAATTTATTTTATAACTGATGAGTCATCATTGTTGCCACGAGATGGTACCACTTCGCTTTTTATTACCTATCTCGAGCGAGCGAATTTAATTACTTCGCGTTAGTTAGTGTTATTGCACAATCATCAATATTAATAAATTTTAATTCCTCATTCTCATTTTCATATATTTGTGTTTCGCCTAGTTGAATAAAAAATATACTTTTGGAAGACTAATTAATTTAGAAAGATAATTGTCCTCCCTTTTGGGGGAGGACCGAAATTCTAATAATTCATTAACCTATGGGATTCCTTAATTGGAGCTATCCTTTAGAAAATATTATTCTCCGTTTAAATAAATAAATTAGTTGTCTGAGCCAAGATAAGGCTCAGACTTATAAGATAGCTATTTTAAATCCACGCTCAAACTAATTTTAAATATATCTTTTGATACAAATGCCTGGGTTCAAGCTACTCTTCCAATAAAGTCCGCGGGGGCGTATAAGCATTCACTCACCAACTGCGTTATCTAGCTGCTTCCATATCTTCTTCCTTATTTTTTCCATATCAATTGTCCCATACTCATTCAATCTCTGGGATCAATTAAGCCTCTTGGGAATGAGAATGTCAACTTAGGGGTTGTTAAACCTAATCATATGCCCAAAAAATTTGGATGCAAGTATGTCGCGGTCCGTTGTTACCTCCTTTTGACATGTGACGCCAACAGCTTTGCATACTTAGTTCATTGACTTTCAACCAATTCTGTCATGAAAGGCTAGAAGCTTAACCTAGCAAGTTTTCTGGAATGCTTTTAGAGAACCTTTACTATACTTTAATATAGCTCTCCACTTGGGCTGCAAATATACGTCCCCCTAACCATGCCAGCTTTGAATTCACTTGTAGATGAAGAAGCGCGTCACCCTCCTCATTTCAATAAAGGCAAGTATGGTAGGCATCAAAAAATAAACGCAACGTTGCAAGCTGCTCTCAAACGGGCAGAATTTCCTCCCATTTTCGAACTGTCAGACCTTTCTCTTGAAGATTAGATGCGCCCGTACAGTACGTCAATTCCATGGGACGTGGTATTTTTCTATAATGGGATCACACCTATATTGATCTTTTTGCACCCGCTAACGATACTCACGATCCCCTAGGATTGGCAGAGCATCAGAATTGTGTCGAATACTTAGCTTTATTAGGATTTTCATTTTATTCTCGTTTCGTCCTGTTTAAGGCACCTTTAACAAGAGTGCTTTACATTTAAAAGAACTATATAATTTCATAGGTATTTTACCTTGATATAGTTTTTATAGTCTTGAAGTATTTTTAATTTAAAATATTTTTAAACATTTTTCGAAGAACAGGTCCTTTTTACCTTTAAAAAATCAAATACTTAATTTAGAATTAATCAACTTTTTTTATTTTTTGTTTTCTGCCAAATATTTCACTTTTGTATGATTAATTTGTTTTTTAAAACAGTGTATTAACCAAATCAATATTAAACTGAGATTATGGTAGGGGCAGATTGTTTGTTGAGAGGGTAAAAAAATGTATTAGTTAATGCAGTAGCTACTATCCATTTACATCACATAGGGTATTTACATGCTTATATATGCATAGAAACCAATGGAATAGGGAAGGGAGACCCTAAGTTTGGGAAGATTTTGTGATATTAAATATAGGAAGTATGTATGTGGAATTTTATGATTATGAACTAATTGTGGTACACTGGAGCTGGACTATACACGTCTTTTCCTTTACAAATTTTACTTACGTGTGTGGGACTTTCCCCCCCCCCCCTCCCCCCCCCTACGCGCTTATACGTGTTTGTTATTTCTTTCCCCCATATATGATTATTGATCAACACGCATCGTTGAATTTCATACACAACGTACGGTATCTAGAGTTGTTTGATTTTTACGATCATAATTATATTCTGTGATTTTTTACTTAGTTTTTTGAATATAATAAAGATGTAGAGAAAACAATCATAGTATATTGTGGCGGGGGAGTCTTATACCTTTTTCCCCTTGCCATCCACCTATCCCTTAATCATTACGTTAAATCGGGCCTGGGCTTGGAAAGTGAAAAAATTTAACTTTATACTCTAATTATAATATAGAAAAAAAAAATGCATTTATTAGCTTAATGACAAAAAATTTATTTTCAAACAACAATTTGGTGTAGCTCAAAAATCATTATGTTAAAAAGTTTGTATGAGATGTATAATGAAATAGTCATTTTTTATCTGACAAAGATTTAATGGAAAAACTTGAAGGCATTTTTATAAAATATATCATGCTATTAATTAATATGCTTTCACCTTTTGAAAGGCAAGCATCGAGTTAGAAGCGGATAAGACACCAACACTCTATAAAATATTACCCTTTTATACATCATTAAAAGCATCCCAAATTTGTTTCCATCTCCTACGTGTAATGATGATCTTGTTGACATAAAGATCTACAAATTGAAGTCAAGAGCCCAAACTATAAAGTTTAATATCGATGCTTACCATTAAATATCAAATTTTCGTTTCTAAGATTCGCACGGTAAAAATGCTACATGAATATGAAAGAAGCTTCGTAAAAACTAACGGTAAAAAGAATTTTTAAAGAAACTTATGCAAGGAGATCCTGGCTCTTCTTTCATAGATCTTCTTGCAAAAGTCGTCCAACTATGAGTAGTCCAGCTCAGGTGTATAACACTAAGCAATTATCTATTTGGGATATGATGAAACGGAAAAAGTTGAAGATTTAAACGAAAATGATACATCTTAAATTAAATCTAAACATGAAGATGCTCAGCTAGATGTTATTTTATGAAAAGAACACCAACTTATGCTACAAAATTAGTCAGTTTTTGTCAATTCCAGCCAACAGTGCTACGAGGGAACGCACATTCAGTAAGGCAAGTCGCCTTATAGAACAGAGAAGAACGAAATTATTGCCTGATAGAATAGATAGTCTTTTAGTTTTAAATGACAATATTAAATTGTAACTCTTAATTAGAACCGATTTTATATGCTATAGCCAAATTTTTCATAAACAATACAAAATAGTTTTTATACAAATAAATGATTTTGTAACAACGTAGACTTTATTTTACTGGTGCGGGCCTGATGCGGCGCAATTTTTGAATTTTTTGGCGGGCTGGGTGCGGGCCAAAAAAATAATATTTGTACGGGTATGGGCCTGGCTTGAACCTAAAATTTCGGCCCATGCAGACCTTTAGTCAGGATACTAATTCTGTTTTCCTTTCAACAACCTATGTCAATTTATGTACGACGGTTAACATGATTACCTATTCGCCAACCTATTTATACTAATAAGAAAGATTTTACCAATAAAATTGAAGTGATATTATTATGAGACCGTTTGAAAGTTATTTAGCCACGCAATTTTAAAATGATTTAATTTGGTGTAATATTAACATATTTGCATTGCAGCCTACATAGCGTTTGTCTTGGGGCACACAAAGTAAACAACGCCATTACTTAGCTAGGCTTTATAAGGCCCAGAATACTTCCATACTCGAACAGTCAGACCCTTCCCTTGAATGGTTGACACGTTCCATGGGGAAAAGGTATCACGTGCAATGACTTGTCTGTCCCCGTCATAGACTAGATAGACTGCTCATCAACGCACAAAATGTGTACCCTTTTTTCCACCATTTTGAAACGAGAATTGTAACGTTGTGAGCATATAAAAATTAGTAATTTTCGCAAATTATATAATTTTAAAAAGGTAAACAAAAAAATATTAAAGTGGGTAGATATCAAAAAAAGCATTTTAAAATAAATATCATTTAAAAAATACATAAAAATTAAAAAATGTAAAAACTGCGATTAAAGTTTGTTTAATAATATAGTGGCATCAATATTTTGTATAATATTAATTTATTGACGTTTTTTTAATTTATAAACTAGTGAGGAGGGTAAATTGATTGTTATAGGGCAAAATTACAGGTTAAAATACACCAAATACACTCTTCAAAATGGAGGAAAATTAGACACACAATTACCCATATTCAACATATGCCATGAGCAGTCTATAGTCTAAGGTCCCCGTTGAAACCATGTAGTCTATGGTTGAAACTTAATTCTGCTCCCACGAGGCCGCCTACACCAATTGAAAAAATACAAGACTCTTTTAAATTCAAATATTATTATCCCAATGGTTTAATCACTCCGCTCCTACGAAAAATTCAAAAGCCCGGTTCAACCCAAACTGAACAAAATATTAAGCTTTTTATATGTAAAACCGATCGTTTAAACTTTAATTTATATTGAAAATGATAACTAAGTAAATAATTATTAACCATTCGGATATTCATTTCTTCCAACAAGCGACCCACACCGCAGTTTAAAATCTTCCATAAGTGGCATAGATAGGATACACATATACATGCCAAATATTAATTTGGAAACTTTATGCAAAGTTAACTTGATTTAACAAAAGTAAAAGTTGTTTCTTTAATTTTCAACCATTTAAAAAAATCAAAGCTTTTGGGTTGAACAAATTTTGGATTTGTATAAACTATGGTGAATAATTGATGAGGAAAAATCAATATTAATACATTAGAAAAAATTGATAATAGAGTTTAAAAGTAAAAACATAATTTTTGTGGGGCAAAGCTAGCTCTTACTTTTTTTAAACATGGCCCAACAATTTTTTCATTTTAATCAAAAGCCCATAGAAGGCTGGGCCATGCAGGTCTCTAACACAATTAATTATAGATAGCTAATAACCAACCCATTATTATATTTTGCAGTATTAAAATTTAAAAATTATCAACATTATGCATAAATGAATTGTAAACTGACAAAAAGTTAATTTATTATGTAAATATATTTAAAATACAACATATTCTTTACAATCATAATTTAAAAAGTGGATTTAAAATAAAATTTGGCTAATTGTCATATTGCATAAAAAACAGAAACACATCAAGCCATCATGATTATTAAAAATAATTGAAGAAGTTATGATTAATTTATTTCCTGGAATTAATAATGTCCACAAATTCAGGCTTTAAGGAAGCTCCCCCAACCAAAAAACCATCAATATCAGACTGACCAGCTAATTCTTTACAATTAGCTGCTGTCACAGACCCGCCATACAGTATTCTTATACTGGCAGCCACATCAGAAGAAACATTTTTAGAAAGCCATTCTCTTAATGCTTTGTGTACATCTTGGGCCTGTTGAGGCGTTGCTGTTTTTCCTGTTCCAATTGCCCAAACTGGTTCATAAGCTATCACAACTTTAGACCAGTCAGATACTTTTGATTTGATGGCCTCCATTTGTCTAAAACATACACTCTCTGTTTGTCCAGCTTCTCGCTCATTAAGCATCTCACCTATGCAAGCAATTACTCCAATTTGCTTGCTTAGAGAATAAGCAACCTATAATTAAAATGTACAAATATTTATAAATGGTTATTGAGCAAATTATTCTGGTAGTTGTTAAATATTTAGGTTTAAAATAAAGTATAATTTTACCTTTTCAGCAATCAAATCATCTTTTTCACCAAATACATGTCTTCTTTCAGAGTGTCCAATAATAACCCAAGTTGCCCCAACTTCTTTAAGCATTTCTGGGCTGATTTCTCCGGTAAAGGCACCATTAGCGGCTTTATAACAGTTTTGTCCAGAAATGGCTAGAACAAATGAATAAATTTATTATGCCAATTACCAAATGATGGATTAAGACTTTTCAAGTATTCAATAAAGACGAAAGGTGGAGCAACTACAACTTCAGTATTGGGATCTAAATCTTTAGAAAGTCGTTCTGTCAACGACTTCAAAGCATTTTTATCTCCATTCATTTTCCAGTTACCCCCAACAAAAAAGCGACGATTTTGTCCCATGTTTTTGAATTCAAAACGTCCTCTGTATTAACCTTATGTAAAATATATATCCACGAGGAAACCCCTTTTAAACCCGATTTCGCAAGTTATGCTTAATATATGAGATATTCATGGAAATCTTTGTGCCTACTAGGAATTCCAAAAAAAATTATTAAACTTATTTTCTTTATCTACAAGGATATGAAAGTGGTCATAAAACATCTACACCACCGCTCAAACCCAATCCAAGTCAATTTAGGAGTTAGACAGGGATGTCCACTATCTCCTCTACTATTCATCACGGCAATGGATCTCATAATAAAAAGATCCACCCTGCCTTACGACGGTCTCCACATGAACGGCACCAAACTGTCTTCACTGCTTTTTGCTGACGATTTATGCATCGTTTCAGATTCAATTCTTAAAACACAGAACTTTGCCGATAGGTTCGTCTTAGAATGCAAGAAAGCCGGTTTAATAATTAACCCAAGCAAGTCTAACTTGCTATCTATTAACTTACCCCGCCAAAATACTACCTTGATTATCAACAACACATTAGTCCCCTTTTAGAATCAATAAATTACTTAGGATTGACCCTTTCTTCAGATACATACTCCCACCAAGATGCCTCTAATAAATTAGCTAAAGCACTAAAGAGATTTTATTCCTGCTATTCGATCTGGAAATCTCACGAACTAGCTCTACCAACCCGCCTCCGTCTATTCAAAACCACCATACTACCTGTATTCCTCTATGGATGCGAAACGTGGTCCCTAAAAGGCCCGACTCTTAAAGCTGCCCAAACCAAACTAAACAAAATGCTAAGAATAATTTGTAAAATATTCTTCCCAGATGTAATTAGCAACCCAAACCTTTGGACCCTTTGTGAAATCCCTCCCATTAAAAACATTATAATATCACGGAAGTGGAACTTCTTAGCCCACCAGACTAGACGCAATGGACTAAACATTTGCTTAAGATCAATACTATGGAGACCGCCACAACTAAGAAATCTAAAATGTCGAGGATCCTGGATCCACAAAACTTTCTCTGAACTCCGCTCTCTCAACCACGAGTGGAATACTATAATCCCTATAATGCAAAACAGATCCACTTGGAAAACCTTCTCTGCCTCCAATTTCCCCACAAAGTATCCCCTCCCAGCCGCCTCAACTTCGAATAGTCTCTCAACTCAACAACATACCAGATAGTATATATATATATATATATATTTTTTTTTTGAGCCTGAGTTTGACGCCCAAACTAGTTAACGATGGAGAGCCTTCTAGGCCTTACACCGAAATCTGAATAGATAATCGGTAGCCCCTCAACCCAACTGCATCGTAAATAAGCCCCAATCCGACGCCCAAACTAGCTAACCAATGGAGAGCCTCCAAGCGAGTACCACAATCTGATTGGAGAATCGGTAGCTCCTCAAACCAACCACATCGTAAAAAGACTTTCTTTCCACACCATCGATCCGTGAGCCCGAGGCCGACGCTCTAGCGTACAATGGAAAACCTTCAAGTCCTCTTACCGCAATCTCAAGGAAGTGTCGTATCCTTAATATTTAATATTTATATGCTTATATTAGTCTCATGCATGGTCCGCTTTTGCTTATACTTTAGTGCTTCTTAACAGTACTGATCTTCGCTTTAGTATACTAACAAATTAACCACTAACCTACTAACAACTGAACACGTAACCTTTGGTTAGCGTGGCCCGAGATGCACCAATGGTGTTAGATGGGACTCAATCTTAGCTTGCCGATTCAGCTAAGCTTTTGTTTGTCATCGGGACTTATACATACATACATACATAGATTGCTAAATAAGTAAAAGTAATATTTTTTTATCACATAACGTAAGTTAATCTTGGAAAATATATATGCGCTAAATAATATGAATCAAAATTTTATGAATGAAATTATATTAAATATACTGGTAAGTGTTGAACAAAGTTATTTCAAATAAAGAAAAAAATCGCAGCACTTGATAAATTTATTTTAAGTGGCCTTTGGTAAAGTATATTTTATATTTTTTTATATGAACCTCTACAAATAATCGATTAAAAAATTACCTATAAGTGTGTCCGAGGTGCCCTATCAACTCGCCGAAAACCATCTCGCCGAATTTAATGTCCCCGGGTTAAAAAAGGTCCACTAATTTAAAATCGTCCCCCATTCAACCAGTCACAAAATTTGGGGACCTTTTTTAACCGGGGGACATTAAATTCGGCGATATGGTTTTCGGCAAGTTGACGGGACACCGTGTGTCTGAGATGTAAGGCTATAAAAGTTACTTTTCCATAGTAAGTTTAAGTTACAGATGCTTTCAAAAAAAATGTAACTTATTACAGTTACAGTTACATTTTTTCAAAATTAACTGAATACAGTTCCAGTTACTTAGCTGATGGAACTAGTTACCTTAAAAGTTAATCAATTAAATTAAGAAGCAACAATTTTTTTAATACAATTTTTTACATCAAAAACATTCAATATTGTCGTCTAACACGCTTGTCCACTTTTCACTAAATATTAGTTTACCAAGGTGCTCAACGGGGGCGTTGGTTGTAAAGGTACATTAAATTTAAAAGTTTTTTAATTTAGAAAAAATTATCATACCTTTTTAAAGATCCATCAGTATTATTAAAATTAATAAAAGTTTAAGTGCACTCTTGGATTCTTTCCAATCTTG
This sequence comes from Gordius sp. MW1, assembly GCA_964036665.1. Classification (NCBI taxonomy): domain Eukaryota; kingdom Metazoa; phylum Nematomorpha; class Gordioida; order Gordea; family Gordiidae; genus Gordius; species Gordius sp. MW1. Next base: position 23,572,337 of record OZ038531.1, read on the forward strand.
GATGATAATAAACCAATCCAAAAAGATTCAACTAGGTCTTGTCGTTCCTCCTGGTGTCTGGTTCAATAAATTGATATAATTTAAGATGTATTTTTCTATTCTCTTATTCCTTTAAAGACGGATCCAAGTCTTAAAAATTGGATGGAGGATCGTTGCAACCAAATTATCAAAACTATTTAAATCGGGAAATCAAAAATATTTTAAATTTAATAAGTATATTTTTGTACCTTTTATTAATCCCTTTAATTATTGCACCTTTTAAAAGTTGACATTGGATATCGAATTGGTTGTATATTAATTACAAATTGAGACATAGTGGGAGTTTAAAACCCTTAAAACATGTAATCTTTCATCTTCTTGGTTTGTTTCAAGAAAAGTAATTATCAAAGAATGGCCAAAGTGTTTTGTTTTGAATTTTCATGTATTTAAATAATACAAGCTGTATAATTATTATACCTTATTATAAGTAATATCAAATGGCTAAATGATCAAATTTTCATGTATTTAAATAATACAAGCTGTATAATTTAAAATTATATCTTAGTAGATGAACCCGGCAAACGTTGTTTTGCCATTTACCCGGGTGTATTAGCAGAATATATATCATCTTATAGATAAATTTCAATAGATTAAGAATATATTTTGGGGACGCTGTCCATTCTTAGTCATTGCTTAAACTTTGTTGAATAGGAATTAGTTTATTTATATGATATATGAACACGATATAGAGATGATAAAAAATGGTTATTGGTGTGGTGATAAACGCGTAAGAAGTAAAAATGATGATAATTGGTGAATTGACGAATTGGTGAATAATTGAATTGGTGAATATTGGCGAAGGAAGTAAGTAATGAATTTAACAGCTGGTTTAGCACCAGGAATATAGAAGTTGCATAATAAACGACGCGAATATATATAGGAACGCTGCAGCTCGCCACATTACTCCCCTTCCTAAATACGGAGTATTAGACGTACTCGGATAACTTCTTTGGCCAATGAACGTTTCGACCACTTTTACTAGTGTACTTAATTTGCCGGGAGGATGTTGATGAACTAGTGTCTGAATTAGGAACCGAAACATTCGATTTAGACATGCCGGCTGAAACAGCTTCCGCCTTGCTCGTTTGTGGCGCAGATGATGACGAACTCACGTCCGGGTCGGAATCCACATGCGCTGGCTTCAACCTGTCGATTGAAACGGTCTCAGCTTTACCGTTCTTTTCCACTACATAATATCTATCATACCTCTTCAGCACCTTGAAAGGCCCATTGAAAGCAACGTACAAACCTTTGCGGGATTCATCGTTCCGTATAAAAACGAAATTACTTGTTTTTAAAGCATTCGGCAAATTTGGAGTGATAACCTGAGGGCGAGTTGGATGAAATGGTAGGTGAGCAAAATGATCTTTAAGACGATAAATGTATTCGGGGATATCGATGGCCTTTTTTGATCGTTCGAAGAATTCGCCTGGAAGACGCAACGTTGTCCCGTAAACCAGCTCAGCCGCCGAACAACCAATATCTTGCTTGACAGCCGACCTAATCCCTAACATAACCAGTGGAACAAGTTCATCCCATTTCGTTGTATCGCCTTGGGCTTTTAAAGCTACCTTAAGCTGCCTGTGAAAACGTTCGACCATTCCATTAGATTATGGATGATAAGCAGTAGTCCTACTGTGATGGAAACCCAAAAGACGCGCCAACTCGGAAAAAAGTCTAGACTCAAATTGCACTCCCCTATCAGTAGTAATCGTTACTGGAACTCCATAGTTTGATATCCAGTGTTTAACAAACACTTGGGCAACATGTTCAGCGGTAATTTTAGATATGGGCACTGCAATTTGCCAACTCGTAAATCTGTCGACAGCAGTAAGCAAGTAGGTATAGCCATTAGCAGGTGGTAAAGGGCCAACTAAATCAAGATGCACATGGCTGAATCGTGCATCAGGATTAGCAAAACTACCAGGGGTTGTGATAGTGTGTTTGTTGACCTTACACTTTTGACATTGAAGGCATCGTCTTGCCCATGACCGTACGTCTTTATTCATCTGTGGCCATACGAATCGTTTAGCAACCAGCTTAAGGGTTCCACGGATTCCGGGTGAGCGAGGTTATGTATGAGGTCGAACACCTTTCGCGTCATTGAAGTAGGTATAACCGGGCGTGGTGTGGCGCAGGAGGTGTCACATTTAATCGTCAAATTTGAACCGGGACTGAAATTTTAAGCGACGAAAGTTGGTCGGGGCTGTAAAATTCTAATTCTTGTGATCTAGCTATCTGCTCTGACGATATACTTTCAAGGTGAATGGTGTCTATGTCAACGCGGGACAAAGTGTCGGCTACGATATTAGTATGGCCACTGATAAACCTAATATCTGACGTAAATTGCGATATGTAATCTAGATGTCTAGATTCTCGGGGGGAATACTTGTCAGGTCTGGAAAACAAGGCATGGGTCAAAGGCTTATGGTCGGTATAAACTGCAAAGTCACGACCTTCCAGCAGATGCCTAAAATGTTTTATCGATAAATAAATGGCAAGTAGCTCTCGTCCAAAAGTACTGTAACGACCTTGTGCCGGTGTAAGTTTTTGCGAAAAAAAAACTATAGGGCTAGTTTCACCACATTTCGTTTGATTGAAACGGCTCCGACAGCTGAGTTTGAAGCGTCTGTTGTCAAAGAAAGAGTTGCGCCTTCCTCAAGGTGTGCCAAATGAGTAACGTCAGCAAGAGCTCCTTTGGCTTTCTCAAAAGCATCTATAGAGTCTTTCGTCATGACGATCGGCCCTTTCTTATCGTCCAGTAAGTCGGTTAGGGGCTTGAGTAGGTGAGCACACTAAGGAATGAAACGTCGGTGAAAATTTAACATGCCTATGAACCTTCTAAGTTGCGTCATAGATATAGGAATAGAAAATATTTTTATCATTATAACTTTCTCTGGAAGCGGAGTTAAACCCGTCGGAGAAACATTATGCCCCAAAAAGTCTATCGTATTTAGTCCCCACTGGCATTTGCTAGCGTTGATCTTTAAGTCATATTGTTTTAGTCGTGTGAATACCTGGCGGAGATGATGAATATGTTCTTCCCTAGACTTACTAGCGATCAAAACATCATCCAGGTATGCAAACGTAAAAGGGAGTCCTCGGAATGCTTGGTCTATGAAACGCTGGAACGTCTGAGCCGCATTCCGTAAACCGAATGGCATCCTCAAAAAATCATAGAGTCCAAACGGCGTTATTACCGCCGTTTTGTGAATATCCTCGGGGGCAACGGGGATCTGATGATACGCCCGTATTAAATCAAGCTTGCTAAATATTGTGGTTCCAGCTAGGTTCATCGAGAAATCATGGATGTGGGGTAAGGGATAACGATCCGGGATTGTCTGATTGTTTAGGTGACGATAATCTCCACAAGTCCGCCAATCACCCTGAGTCTTTTTTGGGACCATGTGCAAAGGAGAGGCCCAGCTGCTTTGTGATGGTCGAATAATTCCAAGCTCTAACATATGTGCGAACTCCTCCTTTGCAATTGTCAGCTTTTCCAGGTTTGATCGCCGAGGTTTGGCGTAAGATGCCGGCCCTTTAGTGGGAATGTGATGCACGGCACCATGCGCCTGCTTTCTGCAATCCGGAGGTTTCATTATTTCGGGGAATTCATTTAATAAACTTGCGAATTCATTTTCTAACGCTTGGGAGCAAGACTGAATTCTTAGAGATGTCGTTGAGGTGGGTACACCATTTCATATTGTCGCTGTTTGTGGGTCAATCAACCTTTTCCTTCTTAAATCTACTGTAAGATTGAAAAAATCGAGAAAATCCTCTCCTAAAATGGGTGTTTTTACGTCTGCGATCGTAAATATCCACCTGAACCTTTTTCTAAAACCGAGATCAAGCGTTGAATTTGACCGTAGGTTTTGATACAGCTGTTATTGGCAGCTTGTAATTGAATAGGGGCAGGTAGGGAACGTAGATTTGATTTAGCTGGCAGGACGCTGATGTCAGCGCCGGTATCAACGAGCCAACGGTGTCCGGACAGTAGATCAATGATATAGAATAAGCGACTACGATGGATATGACCGAGCTCGGGCGTCGCCTTTCCCGGCTGGTCTAGTGATGAAAATCGGGAGGTGAAAGAGCAGGGAGGGGTACATTTTTTGGCGTTGTTTTTGAAATTTTTGTGGTACCAGCACACGTCGCTGGCGTTATTATCATTAGGGGAAAGGGAGCGACGTGAGTTATAGGGGGGGGGAAATTAACGAGCAGGGGACCTGGCAGAATTTGCCGTTAGTTTCTGGACTTCCAGTGATAATTTTTCCACCATCTCTTTTAGGCTTGAAATTTCATTGTTAGTAGATAGGCTATGTATGGCGTTGCCCTGATTTGCCTCGGCGATCCGATCAGCCGTTTCAGCTAATTTTGACGTACATTGCTCAGTAACGAAAACTGCGAGAATGTTGGTAAAATGGCTAGGCAATTTATTAAGCCATATCTGCTTAATCTCGTCGTCCATTGTATAGTTTCCAATCAGCTGTTTTATTTGTCGCAGTAACTGCGAGGGGCGTTAAATTTTTCACATTTTTTTCTTTCAACCGTATTCATCCGATGTATAAATTTTTTTGTACAACTTGCATAATAAATGCATCTATTTTGAAGCATTACATCATTCTGTGGCGTAATGTTGAAAAATTAGAACTGAAATTAAACATGTTAAAAGAATTAATTGTTGTTGATCGGAGTTTGAAGTACGGCGAATGATAGCTGATTTTATGTGTTCAAAAGCACCATCTTTGGTAATGTCCTCGAAGAGATCTTTACTTCTGTACAAACGTTTTGAGGTAATGCCTCAAGTAGCAGGGCCAACTTACTCGCAGGCTCTCTTACTTTTCTAAGCCTGAATAATGTTTCTATCCTTGCGAACCAAGCTCTGGAATTTTCAGCGTCAAAATTAGGGAGTTTAAAAAATATGTCGGGTTCACCACTTTGGGGACGCTGTTCTTAGTCATTGCTTAAACTTTGTTGAATAGGAATTGGTTTATTTAAATGATATATGAACACGAATAAGAGATGATAAAAAATGGTTATTGGTGTGGTGATAAACGCGAAAGAAGTAAAAATGATGATAATTGGTGAATTGACGAATTGGTGAATAATTGAATTGGTGAATATTGGCGAAGGAAGTAAGTAATGAATTTAACAGCTGGTTTAGCACCAGGAATATAGAAGTTACATAATAAACGACGCGAATATATATATATGAACGATGCAGCTCGCAACAATATCAAATATAATTGGTAAGCATGTTTATTATGCAAAAATTTTTAAACAAATAGTTAAAGAGGGTCCAGTTGATCAGAAAAAAAGCTAATAAATCAATAGGTACATTTGGCATTTTCGACGTATAGTGCATACAATCTAATTTAATGTGAATTTAAGAATATTTGGCAATTTCTGCGTATAGTGCAGAATATCTAATTGAGAACCCTAACCCTAACCTCACCCTACTCATTTTTATATATTCAATATTTAAATTTTATTTTCAAATTGGCTATGCGACATACACCTCATAAGACATCAAGTACATTATTAGGGTCTAAATTTTTTATTAGCTTTTTTTTCTGATCAGCTTTTTTGAACAGCTTTATTTTTGAATTGCAATGCAATTTATTTATGGTTAAGTTCAGCATAAGCCTTAAAGAAATGTCACTGAGTTTTAAATGTAATTTAAGTTTTTTCTACAAAATAAACGCATAACCATGACATAAAATACTTTGTAGAATCTAATGTCTATATTTCTCTGGTTCATTCATATGGTAACGGGTCTGACCTGATTTAATATGAAAGAAAATTTTTATGCAGCAATAAAACATTTAAGCTTCATATATTATACGTCATATGACGTCTTTATTAAGTGCCAGAATGTATAAAACAACGTATAAAACAAAAAAACGTGAACCCTCGAAAACTCTGGACCGATTTGGCTCGAACAAATCTTAAAACATGCTCCGGAGTTTGGGGAATAAACTGTGAAATTTTGAGCCAAATCGGTCCGATAGTTCTCCAAAATTGGTGGCGGCATATATATACATACATACATACATACATACATACATACATACATACATACATACATACATACATACATACATACATACATACATACATACATACATACATACATACATACATACATACATACATACATACATACATACATACATACATACATACATACATACATACATACATACATACATACATACATACATACATACATACATACATACATACATACATACATACATACATACATACATACATACATACATACATACATACATACATACATACATACATACATACATACATACATACATACATACATACATACATACATACATACATACATACATACATACATACATACATACATACATACATACATACATACATACATACATACATACATACATACATACATACATACATACATACATACATACATACATACATACATACATACATACATACATACATACATACATACATACATACATACATACATACATACATACATACATACATACATACATACATACATACATACATACATACATAGTTTCATTTTTATATATAAGACTAGATGAACCCGGCAAACGTTGTTTTGCCATTTACCCGGGTGTATTAAATTATGTTGAAATTTTAGGATGTATATGATGATAAAGCGGTTATTGAAGTAAAAATAAAGTTTGATGTCTATATGTTCTACTTCTATTGTTCTATTTCCGTATACAGTGCAACGCGTACTACTCGAAAACTACTGGACCGATTTGGCTCGAACAAATCTTAAAACATGCTCCGGAGTGTCAGGAATAAACGGTGAATTTTAAGCCAAATCGGCCTGGTAGTTTTCCAAAATTGGTGGCGGCATATATACACACACAGTTTCATTTTTATATCTTATTAAGAATTCATCGTTGAAACTACAAAATATATTAGAAATCTATTAATTGCTCTGTTATCGGGATTTAAAAAAATGTACCTTGATTAAAGGCCTTTATACGTTATTTTCATATTTGATAATTAAAAATATTTTCAATTATATTAATTGGGTATTGTAAATTTATTAATTTTAACGCTAATCAAATAAGTGTAGAGAATATATTTATTCTAGAAACTTTTAAACTTGTAGCTTTTACATTCTCGAAGCCCCTTGTTAGGTTTAGACGCGATAGTGTACCAGGGAAAGCTAAGATCGATGTATCATAGTATGTAACTTTAACTGAAAATTGAAAATGAAGTTTGAACATATAAAAAACTGACGTTAGAAATCTTTTTAAAAAATATATATACAATCTCATAATTACCTTTTAAGACATGGAAAAGAGAATTAAAATTATCCAAGAATGAAAGAAATTTTATTTATTTCAGGTTTAATTGATAAATTTTATGTTGTCACCGTTAACCGTTCTCGAAAACTAATGGACCGATTTGGCTCGAACAAATCTTAAAACATGCTCCGGAGTGTCAGGAATAAACTGTGAAATTTTGAGCCAAATCGATCTGGTAGTTTTTACAAAAGTTGAGAATCAGGCACTAAACCATTCTCGAAAACTTCTGGACCGATTTGGCTCGAACAAATCTTGAAACATGCTCCGGAGTTTGGGAAATAAACTGTAAAATTTTGAGCTAAATGGTAGTTCTCCAAAATTGGTGGCGGCATATATATATATATACATACATTCATTTTTATATATAGATTATAAGTAATATCAAAGGGCTAAATAATCAAATTTTAGATGTAAATTTAGCAAAAAATTAAAAAATAATTCTTCATTAAAATAACTAGTATATATTTACGAAAATACTTCATTATGATACTTGCAACTCTTTAATAGAATATTTTTTCTATTTGATATAGTATTCAATCTAATCTATTCAAATTTTAAATCTAATCCGCCAAGGAAATTTAAAGCGATAAACAAACAAAACGTGAACTATATTATTTAATTTATTTAATGATTTTTGGATTTTATAAAAAGTAAATGTAACTTTAGTTGAATGGTTCTTGAATTAATGTAACTACAGTTACAGTAAAAATAACTGCTAAAAACTATTACGTGTAACTAGTTTAGAGAACTGCACGGGTGACTTGAAACCCGACCTGACCCGATATCGGGTCGGATGGGGTAAGGGTTGAAAATTTTGAAATGTCTTTGGGTCGGGTCTTCGGGTTGAAAATTTTAATATGCTTTGGCTCGGGTTGGGTTGGATTTGAAGTGTCGGGTCAAAGTTTATGATTCATTGCAAAATACACTGGATAAATCTTTTAAATTAATGCTATTATGCATAATATTTTCTAATTAGTATCGAAATGTATAATTAAAGATTATTCATTCTGTTAATTAAATTCCTTTTGTTTTTCAAATCTGATTGTGTTAATTTGGACGCAAATTTAAATTTGACTCGTGAAAGGTAATATATATCAACAAATTGATATTTTTAAATTGTATTTAACAGTGTGAAGTGGTAGTTCATTATTAATTTAAACTACATAAATTTATATTCATAAAACAAATAAAAGTAAGTTTGAATTTATTAAATGATTCATTTGCAAAAATATATATTTCAAATTAAATGTGACCCGATATCGTAAATGTTATTATATTTATATATCTCTATAATAAATCATTCAAATAAATTTAGTAATCAAAATCTGTGGTATCAATTAGTTTCATAAATCGCACTTTAATTAGTCGATTAAATTTTTAACACGCTCATGGGCGTAGCCAGGATTGAATTTGGGGGGCAATAATGATTAAAGGAGGGGCAAAATAACCATTTTTTTTAATTTTAACCATAGTTTGAATATCTAGATTGTTTGGATTTAGAGGGGGCAGCCACCCGTCCCTGCCAACATCTGGCCACGCTCATGCACACCGCAATTTTTCTTACTCTCGCGTTGGATACTGAAATTTGAAACACGTTGGGAAGGGATGCGGTTAAAATTTTTAAAAGGCATTCGGGTCGGGCCCGAGTTTGGGTTGAAAATTTAAAATGCTCTCGGGTCAGGTCGGGTTGAAAATTTTAAAAAAATTTCGGGTCGGGTTCGGGTTGAAAAAATGGACTTGCAGTTCTTTAACTTGTTATTTAACAACTTTACCTATATGGCATGTTAATAAGAGTTAATATTTTTTGATTCGCGGTTACCACCCGTCGTAAATCGGGTCTCTGCATGAAACCTTTACAAAAGTCAATCTATATGGTCATAAATATTTTATGATAAAATTGATGGATGGTTCATATAGCTGTCCAGCCTTAACATAAATTTACTAAAATGTCGTTTTATATTTTATGCAAAAATAGTTTTAAATTTTTTTACGTGGTATTAATACTATGTGAATGTATGCAAATTAATAAGTTAGAAATTTATTAATCGTTTAAAAATGAGTGTGTATATAAAGAATATTGAATAAAAATATTTTTAATAAATTACGATGCAGATGAGATGATGTGTTTAAAATGTGAACATTGATTTACGGAATTTAAGGAAATATTATTGTATGGTAGTAAAAATGCAATAAAGCGCCTTCATGTAATACGTTTATAAAAAGCGATAGCGTCGGGCAAGATTACCCTCAAAGGTTATTATTTAATGTATAAATATGTAAGCGAATTCGCGGTTGGGGTTAGAAATGTATTGAGTAGATCTTATACAACATATCATTGTCGTCAGGGTGAACGGATATTAATTTGTACCGAGTTGTTGAAGTTAAAAATTGAAGCATTTCATATCAAACCGAAGCCTTTGGCATGATTTATGGCCTTAAGAAGGCGTTCTTTCAATTTAGGTTGGGATTCATATTCCGGCAGCAGGAGGTAGTTGAAACACGTATGAGCCGTCGGCAACCTTAATATTTCAATACAAACATTATTTACTACCCTAAAACGCTACTAATTTTGGCTAAAATTCTAAAAGTAAGGCTGTTTGCATAGTAAATATTTAAATTATTCTTACAAACATTCATAACCTATAACGCAACTAATTTTGGCCAAATTTCTAAAAGTAGGTAAATAATTATGATTATTTTACCGATCGGAATCGGATCCTTGGCGAGTTATAACGAGTTTTAGGTTGGATAGCCCACCCACGGGAACTCTATCGCTACCAGTAGCAAATTTTAAGAGCGATGACTTTTCCACTTCGGTCATATCATGTACCGTGTTCCAAAAGTACCTAGTTAACAAAAGAACAATATTGAAAAAATAAATTCATACAAATTTTTTGCCTTAACCTTAAATCAACCTAAACATTACTTAGTTATTATATTCTTAATGAGGTAATAGTCATATAAGAGCCATAAATGTATTTATAATCGTCCCACGTATATATCTTGATAGGAGGGGCTGCACTCACCTGATTATGGGCGTCTCGTTACTGTATCCCCCTTCGTAGGTCGTGGCTTGTTCGAAATCGTGAAAATTGTAATGCTATGCACGAATAAAATAGGTTAAGGTAATCATGAAAATGTAGTGAATTTCATTAAATTTTAACTAACGGGGCTCCCACAAATGAGTAGCTCCAATTCGTGAGGTAGAAAAAATTTGTGTAGCGGACTCTCTTCTACCACAAGGGAGAATCCTTTATAAAATGCCGCAAATTGTTCTTCCACCGATTGGTTGAGCAAATAATCCGCGTACAAATCCACAAATTCCTAGAAACACATTAATGATGATTATATATTAAGTCAGCCTTGAGGCATGTCTGGACGATATTAAACACCATCTAATATCTATTCAAATAGATGTATTTATATAATAAAGACATTGTATGTAATAGTTTAATCATTTAAATTTACGTGTCGATTGAGTGCTGTGACTGGGATGGAATCTCCGTTGGGTAAGAGATCGTGTACTCTAACGCCCCCATACACGTCTTGTAACGTCACGCGAAACGTCAAATCTAGGTCTCGTTCCACGTCGCCCACGTAATCCAACAGCTGATTCAATCCCCGATGCAAACCCTATTTCCCAAATGATTCCAAATTTAATAACGAGCTTTAAGATAACCCTTTTTTTTAAGGAATTGTGTTTAGTGAACGTGGGAATATTTCAAATAATAGCGAATGAGTGACTAAGTGAAGCATGTTCTTTACTATAATAGACTATGATCAACTATCTTTTTCATAATTTTAGCATATAAATGAATTATAAGGTCAAAAAGTAGCAATTAGAGTTTGGCAAACACAAGATTTGCCTATATTAGTGATATGAGATGATTTAGTGTATATATACGGGATGAGTTTGAGCTAGATCCGCAAATCGACCCGGTCGCCCAGCCAGCTTGCTGTATAAGACGGGTGGGAAATGAACGTCTAAAATGACGGCATTGTATATGGCTAAACCTATGATCGTGCCTATCAAATAATATTCGGCCCAATTTTCCAAGGAGCTCCCGTTGAACCAAAAGAACCCATTGGAAGAATTGTACGTAAACATGCCTAAAAAATTAATTACATACACGTATGTATATGAATCCATACCGAAATCTTGATTAAAGATTTGTTCAATGACGAGCTGAAAAAATTCCTTGGACAGCCCACCACCGTCGTGCCCCGTTTCCCCCTCAAATTCCACAATCAGCTGTTTTCTCAAATCTTCCGGATTATCTTCCACGATCAATTCCAGCTAGTCACCAAAAACGTTAAATACAATCAAATTACAATAATATATCAAAGCAATAAAAATGCATGATGTTTGATGTGTATATAAAAACATTACGTTGCTAAGGCTGTCTTCAATCAGCCTATGTCGGCGCACTTTGAATTTGAGGAAGGGTGGAGAACGAGAGAAACCGTGCAACAAATTTTGCAAATAAACCACCCGGCGCTCATCGTACATCCTTATGCGATTGTCGAGGTGCAAGCCTTGTCCACACGATAAATTACAAATGATTCAAACATAATACTCATTTTGGTATAGATTAAAAGGGGAGGAAGACTGGGGTTTGTTTGGTCTACTTTGGTTGTTCTTCTACTAGGAGGACTAACGGTAGACTCTCGTCTCCTTCCCAAATTTAGACTAAGCTCAGAGGTCGACTAAACATAAACAGACACCAAAAAACTTAAACAAAACCCAACCGTTGCTACAACATTAGTAGGTAGGAGAGCGTGAGGAGGCTTATGAAACCTTTTTGCTTGGTCGTCGTGGTGAGCACGAAGGGATGATTGAGGAAGGAGAATTGATCCACGGATTTTGGGAATCGGAAATCCAAGTAATCCCGTTCGATGATGAGGACGCGGTTGAGAGGTCCATTGGTGAAGGAGGAAAAGGGAATGGCGGGCAGCAGGCAATCCACAGGTCTAAACCCAAGGTGAGCTTCCAATCGATTCGATCGAATGTGGATGGGGGTCGTGAAATCTCGCCAAACTATATCTAAACAACACCACACACGATATAAGTTAAACCATTGAGACCTAAATTGTATCAAGGTTCTTCTAACCATTAGTTAAGCCTCAAACATGCATAGGAGTACTATCCTGCTTTAGTACATATAACAAAATTAAGGGGAGTGGAATTACTTACTTATGAGGTCTAAACCGGATGATCTAAGGGGATTTCGCGTGCCCGATGCTGCTGACGTTGCTATACGATTATCGACGGAATTATTGAGGTTAGAAACGAATCGAGAAGCCAAGGCTGCGGTTGTTGTAGCTGAATGATCATCTCTCCTTACATGAGTACTACCACCCCTTCCCATACTACTACCATCCTCATCCGTTGCCGTTGAAGACTGTTGAACTTCGGAACGACTGACAGGCCTTGAAATGGTTCCCGCGAGGAGAGAGGCGTAGTAGAGCATCTCCAATACTTTGACCGCCGTCACTATGGTTTTATCGTCGTTGATGTATCTACGATCTCCGAACTCCCCTGCAACAATCCCATGCAAATACCATAATTTTATTTCCCTCTCAAAAATGTAAAGTAATCGATAGATCAACATTTAATGGATGTACAGATGGGACAACATTACCCAAGAATTTAATTGGGGAAGAGAAGGCTCAGGATTCAAATATTTCACAAGATCATAATTAAAAAAAAAATTTCATGATCTCACCAGTTTAATGAAGATCCTGGCTAAAGGCCTAAATAAATGATCTACAATATATAAATTTTGTTAAATTTGATAATGAAAAAAATAAAAGGCATTTGCGGATTTAAGGTATTATTATTCTAAACAAAACATTTATTTCTTTACTAAATTATGTCAATGTCAAGTTCCTTTAGATGTTGGTCCCTGAGTTTGACCCATGCAATGTTAAGAAAAGGTAGCTTTTAACCTAAATTTATTTAAATAATAAGTGTCCTCTTTACCTTGATGCCGCCCATCTTAATTAATTTTCTATACTATTTTAGGGTGACATAAAGAAGTCATTGCATTTGTCCTTTTCCCTTCGTAACTCCAACATGTAAACGAAATCCAAATTGTTTACTGTGAGTAGGAAGCCGATAGAGAGAAAGAAAGGCGTAAAAACAGGTGGTACCACTCTCCTCTAAAGCCCTGCGAAATAACTTTTTATCGCCCGAGCCCGGCCTAAAATCGCAGCCCTTTTATATTTATGCTTTATTTAGCTATATGAAGGCAGGAACTCCGCCCCTGTACCCCGCTAGGCGCTTAGGGCCTGTTTTGTCTTTGTTCAGCCTTAGGCTCTTCAACACTTCGTAGTGAAGTAGTTAATTTGCTATGCAATTATTTGAGTAGGGGTCAAAATACATGGAGAGCGTATAATGCTGGTACCTGTCGCAGTAAGCAACGAAATATTTTGCGGCAAAGAGTAGTTCTAGTGGAATCTTATTGGGCAAAGGTCGGTTTTGGGGCAAAGATTAGCCTTAAATGTAGGCAGAAATATAGTTTGGCCTCATAAGCCACTAGTTGGCCGAGTGTAAAAAATAAGTAGTAGTTCAGACAGGATTTTGGTCTCGGGCAGGGGTCATAATTTAGATATAAATTCAAATTTTCGTTAAATGCTTAGCAATAATTAAAATAACTAATGCTCAAGAAATATTTATAATGAAAGTGAATACTATTAATAGTTAATTCAAAACAAAGATAAGTATTATATAAGAAGAATATAAATCCAATTTATTTTGCAAAAAAAAAACAAGAATTATAAATAATGCATTATTGAACAAAAAATCATTAGTAAAGGAGGGCTAGTATTTAAAAAGGTAAATTATGGAGCCCGTATAAACTATCAATTGATTAAAACAGAGTTGGGTCAATTAAAATGGTTTGTTTGGGCTGGGGTGGCCAATCAAATTCGATCCGAGCCCGATTAATTTATTAATTTTTGTCCAAATTGGCTTAAAAACCTTTCGAGACTGGTCGCCCGTGCTGAGTTACACTCTTTGTCTACACACCCTTAACACAAAGTAATTAATACAATTTATATAAAATTGTAAGGAATCACCTGAAAAGAGAGATATTGCATGAAATGAATGGAGAAAGAGAGAGACATGGGCGTAGCCAAGTTTTGAATTAGGGGGGGGGGGCAGATTAAAAAAAAAATTTACAATCCAAAAATTTTCCTGAGAGCAAAAAAAAAGAAAAAAAAGGTCTCGACTATCCAAATCCAAAAATTTTCCTGAAAGCAAACGCAACTCCCCTAATTAGGCCTGCCCCCCCTGGCAAATTAGGGGGGGGGCAAAACATAATTTTTTATGGTTTTTGTATTGAAAAATTCTTTTTTTTAAATTAGGGGGCCTACGCCCATGGAGTGTCAACGGATTGGCCATAACATAACTACTTTGTGAGGAGTGAGAAAGCGAGTGAGTGTCATACATGCATGATAGCATCTTGCTCGAGGTGGGTGGGTGGGTGGGAGGATGTGGGTTAAGGGCAGCAATTACATTTATTTTTGATCACTCTTCCTACTACCACCTACCTCTTCTACCGACTTATTATTGATTGGCGTAACTCATTTTGGGCAAATTGATACACCAAATAATTATTATTACCCGACGCCCATCACCCTTAAGAATAAAACTTGTGAAACATAACACAGTAGTGGGGGGGGGGGGGAGGGTGAGTGGGATGAATTAATTGTATTTAATGAGTTAGGTTGTCAACGGAACGATTATAAAAAAAGTCATTATAGTACAGGCGGGGATATCCTTGTGGTGGCAGGCACGTATTGAGATGTTGTACAATTCTCTTTTAATTCACCAAAAACATCATTTAAGCGTTTCATCACTTTGAAATTGAATACATTTAGCGCAACGTGCCCCATTCAAGTGAGGGGCGAAATGGATTGCATGCCAGGGTGTGGCAAAGAGGGGCGGCTGCCCCCCTCTTAATCCTAGAATTCTTTAAAATTTAATAAAATTAACCCTTGATTTTTAAAATATTATCATTTTGCCCCACCCTAAATCATGCCCCCCCCTCTAAATCCAATCCTGGCTACGCTTATGCGTGTCACTCAAAATATATTACCGAGAATCGAGGTTCCGATAAAAGGCATAAAGCTATATTATTTGAATAATAAAGGACAGCTGACAAATAGAACACCCACCTGTGTAAATGTTGTGCTATGCCTAATTATATACACACATAGGCCAAAAACTAAATTAAATCATCAAGACGCATCTTCATCAGTTTTATGCAAATAATAAAAATTCAGCCCCTCCCCTGTAACTACTATATATGATGGTGAGAAAAAAAGAGGGCTTACACGGGGGGGGGGGGGGGTGGGGGAATTAGTAGAATAGATTGGTGACGTAAGGTGTTTTTCTGGAAAAAGAAAGGGACGGACAGGAGAGGAGGGGAAGAACGTGGTGTAAAATGATCACGGGACTAAACCTGATATTACTACCACCACCATTAACTAGTAAGTGCAACATTTTCACTTTTAACTAAAAACACATACACAACATGCAATAGTGAATGAGTGGGAAGTTGATGAAGAGTATTAATTAAAAATGGTATTCAATTTTGTTGAGTCCTTAAAATAAGATAACATAATGCAATTAATGTCTTAACTCTCCTCTTGATTATTCATGTGACTTAGAAGTCTTTACAATTGAATGACACATCACACGTTTGTAGTCATGGGCATAGTCAGCATTGGAATTAGAGGGGGGGACAATATTGATTTAGGGAGGGGCAAAATGATAAATTTTAGTAATTTTAGCCATAATTTGATAAAATTTTGAAGAATTTTTTGATTTTGAGGGAGACAAAGGCCCATCCCTGCTAATCCCTGGCTACGCCTATGTTTGTATTGTAGCTATGCAAGGATGTCATGATAGAGTAATTTAATGAGAATGGATGAATAAATAAATAAATGAGTGGCTGTACCTGAGAGTATTCGATGATTTATACAATCTTGTATGGACCGGACCATGATTTGCAAATCGAGAGGTGACATCTTTGACCAAAGGCGAACCAATCGAGATTTCATCCTTAGAGGTATTAATGCTGTTACAGTACAAAAACGAGGTAATGCCTCCCGGATGAAAACGTGATAAGCTTCTCCACCCACTTCTTCTGACTCCAAAATGGCATCTTTGGGCTCATCATTTAACATCTTTTCAAATCTTTCTATGCTTTGTCCCATTAATATACGGGGCAGTAGGAATATGAGTACAAACACATTGGCAAAATCGGGATTCAATTCAAATGATCTCCTTTCAAACTTCAACTCAAACTCTAAGTTAAAACTCAAGCCTATGATGGCTTCAACCAAACTAGAAAATATGACTGAGGGTAAATTAAATTCACGGGCTGACTCTGGTGAAAATAGCAAAGTGAGCCCAGCATTAGCAGCTTCTAAATCCATAGACAATGGTCTATTTTGAGAGGTAGGGTCTGAAAATTCTGTTAAGTTTTCACCTTTCATGCTTTTGGTAATGTCTCTTATATTTTTGGTATTTTCATTTATGGCAGGGAGATGTGTTCTTCCTAACAACAAATAACATGTAAACTATAATATAATTCATTATTTTAATAAAATTAAGTATAAAAAATCTATGCAAGTATAATTCTTTTATTTTAGTCATGTCAATTACTTAAAGATGGTGATGTTCTGTAGGGCAGTGTTGAATTAGATCTTTGTAGAAGGCTTCCATTGAGGTTTGAAGTCAGGCGAGCATAAGCCTCATCATCTTCAATATAATTTTGGGAATGGTGTCCAGAATGTTTATTAAATTTTCCTTCTGGTTTGATTTTATCAGCCTCAGAATAGGAATTTGATTTAGAAATATTTGCATATTTAGTAGTCTCTAGGTCTTTTTTCTCGTAAATTTTTTTAAAACACTGCATCAAATTTTTGGGGGAACTAAATACACGATTTATCATAATTATCAATCTGTTAAAATTTCCTTCTGCTAAACATTCCTCCAAAATAAACTGGCACGTTTTCAAATCCAAAATTTTTATAGCTAAAAAAAATTAATGTTAATTCAAACATATTCATAGCATACAGGTAAGATCCATACTCATGCGATCTTTATATGAGTCTAAATAGTTAGTTTCCATTCTATAATCTTCTAATTGACGACCTAATTAGAGTCATATGTTCAGCAGCTGAAAACTGGCAATTGAGTACTAATATTTACCAAATTATACAATAAAAATAATTTAGTTTAGATAATTTTAAGATGCATATTGTGTCTCATAAAGGATCATAATTGTTTAATCTATATGTCAACGTATAAATAATTTTGTTTTGTAGAAATTACATGTAGACTATCTATCTTAAGGGAGTATATTATAAATAGATATCTAGTTATTTTAGTTGCATGCTTGTAATGTTGGATACTTGGTTCATGTTTGACTGTAATAAAGAATTAGATAACCAATATAACACATTAAGCTTAGTATTCAGTCTACTTATAACAGCACCTTCGATCTTTGCCTTTTGGTTAATTCATTTTAAAACTATCCAATCTCAAGTATTTGAAAACTAAACTCTAACGTTATACAGAGCTCCGCTTTACAGCAAATAACTAGTCATTATTTCTACAGTATTTTAAAAATAACATTTTATTGATCCCAACCCTTATAATATAAATTAAGTTTGATTAAAATATATTCTCAATGTGTTTTAAATTCCCCACCCCTTAACCTATAAAAAGTAGGTTATAAAATTTATCTGAGGTTACCACTAGTTCTGCATACTTATAAAGTATTGTATTGCTTTCTGGTCAACTGATGGATTCCTCTAAGTTGAGAACACTAATATTGCATTCAACAAAAAAATAAGTAATTAGTTTTTCCAAATTTTATTAAATGTTTCTTCCAACAAAAAAATTAATTTTCAGCTATAACATAAATAACTCGCGATAAAATAATACAATCATCCAAAATTGACAAATTTATTGTTGGTCTAAAATTAGCATATTTATGGCGCAAATGATTAAAAAAAAAGTAAGGGTCTCAGTAGGCAAGGAGGGAAAGGGGATGAACTATCAAATTATATTAACTTTTAATAAAGGGTGGCATTTGATGTATGTTTTTAAATCAGGTATATAATATTAAATTTGAAATATGCCGCATTTAAAAAGCCGGGAACAGCTTTTTCCACAGATGCAAATAAAAGATTCCAGAAAATTTGTGACTTATCTGAATATCTTCGTAAATGTACCAATGGGCGTTCAGGGGGAGCAGCCGCCCCCCCCCCAAATTAGAGAATTTTTTTATACAAATAGCATTAATAATTTTACAAAAAAATTGTCTTATGTCTCTTACCCCTATTTAAATTTAACATTCATTTAAAGAGGCACTCATTAGCAACTTTACATGGTAATTTAAATTTTCATTATTGAATTTTAATAGCAACATGAGATTACTAGTTGCGCTAGTGTAATCACCGATTCTTTTGTTACCATCAAATTCAGAATGATATATACACAAAAATGTTTTTGCAAATCATGTGTTTTTAGACAAATAATGTTTAATTTAAAAATAAATTTCATAAGTAGTATGATAAAGGATTTAACAATTAAATCTAAATTATATCAGATATCAATTATATACGATTTTTTTACTTGTAGTATATTTTCATATTTATATTATAAAAATAAAAAACTTTGTATAATTTATATTTGGTATATTAATTGATGGTGCGATTTTATTTGAGTTAAGGTCAGAGCATTAATCGGAAATAGAGGTCTGTCAAAAATTTAAGTAGCAGCCCGGCCCATATCCGAACAAATAATTTTTTTTCGGTCTACAATCATTCCGCGAATTTAACTATGGCATTGCGCTGCACCAAGTCCGCAATAATTAAAAACAGGTCCTCATTTTAAAATTTTTTTATTTCGATAATTATAACGTTGTATTGAAAGTTATTAATCTAAAAGTTATACTTTTAAATTGTTGTATAAGACATTTTAGACCCGATCAGAATTATTTTAATAATACTAAAATGGTGTCACTCAAATTAAATAAAAAGAAATACCGTTCTCAGGAATAGTATATTAATCTGGTCCTCTTTGATAAGACGACTGCTAATTAGTTTACAATGTAAAATGAACCGTAAAATATAAACTTTTAGCTAAAATTTCCAAATACTTTCTATCAAAATTAGGACAGAAACGTAGAGTGTCACATATACTATTTGGTGAATAACCTTTAAAATTAAGATTTCAAGTGGACAAATAAAGTTTAAGTAAAAGTGAGGCTTTTGCGCTGTTATAAGAGGTCCATTAAAGATTGATAAGATATAAATAAAGTATTTCAGTGTCCATAAAATTCTAACAAAAGACATTTGACTCTAAAAAACTAGATTGAAAGTCACTTTTGATTCTCATAATTGTTTGGAACATAATTTTTGTTCCATGATTTCCTTTTAATTTATTAAAGCTGATTAAATATCTATAATACTTTATACTACGCCCATTTGCTGTTATATTCGTTACACATAAATAAGCGCAGCTTAATAAGAACTTATAAGACTTGTGAACTTATCACAAAATTTCCATCAATTTCTCAACTGAGATTCCCCAATTTTTAAAGCAAACGCATCTCATCCCATAAAAATTCATGCAATGATCAAGAGATTCTCTGCCCGCAGGATTCTTTATAAAGTCCTCCCTAAGTAATAAATCCGAAATCCGCGGCAAGGCATTGTGTGATCCATCACTAACAATCGTTCTCGCAGACATGTAGATTCATTTTATCGCGTTGGTCCCAAAGTCGGGGGGTCAGTTTTTATTATTTTCTTCCGTCTTTATCGAGGAATGGCCCGGATTTTCTTATATTAGTCATCATAACTTTGTCGACTTGCCTTATTATGTTTTAATAGAAAAGGAGGGCAAGGGATGAGTTTTAAGAACCGATCACTAAATATTGGTTTAAATATCAGCTTGGTTACTGCTAATTTGACTAAATTAAAGCTTATAATAATTATTTAGTAACCTTTTTCTTTCAAAGTTACCTGAGATAAATGTCAAAACTGTTGGAGCTTAGAAAACTTTTTATTGCAATAAAGCTTTTCTAAACGAAAGCTAATTATATCTTCTATCTCAACTTAGGATACTCAAAATTTAAGCTATCTAAAAACTGTGAGGCACATGTATTTTATCTCTCCGTAGCAAACTTGATTAGATTTTCATGTATTCTTAAAGCTTGGTACATTAGGCACAACTTATGTATGCTTGTAATCTTTTAAATTATGTTTTAAGTATAGTAGGTAATAACATGATTTCTATATTATTACATGCTTTAGAGTGTGTTTAAATAATATAATTAGATGGTTGCTTTAGTCCGCGCTCAATCTCCAATAAAAAACATTTTTAATGGGCCATAAACTACAACAAATGCTTGCTTGTTGAATGAAATAAATGTACTCAAATATTTTCGCATTTTTTTGTTAGCATTTATAGCGTTGAAGAGATTACAAATGAGTTACTCCATTGTGGAAATATATCAAAAAAATGATTATGTAATTTCATAAATTATAATACACGAACCGCTCAAAATGGAAATCCAAGATATAATCCCTTTCTCCGAGTAACAGTATTAAAGCGAAATTTGCTAATAAATTAATATAACAAATAGCGCTTTTAATTATTTTCATGATTTCTACAAATAATTTTAAAGCTATTAAAATTGTTTTTTTGTATGAATTATAATATCTTAAAAAATTTACATCATTATATAAGTGTTTACAATATTTATTAAATTATTACAATACAACATTCATATGGAATTTCTTTTATAATATTTTATAAGGGACGGTAGTAAATTTTAAAGGGGAAGGGTTAAACATTCTCATAAAAATTTGCTATTTATTGACATCATTTAAATTTTCTTTTTAAATTTTCTAGGGGGGGGGCAAGAGATACTATTAGTTTAGTACATAAAATTATAAATACAACTAATAATAGGTTATACAAGAAAATGGCTGATAATCATAACACCTTTTTAAGAGATGAACAACATCTGTGTAGTCTCAACAAAATTTTGCCGTCTTACTTTGTATAATAGCCTTTCGAATCCTTTAAAATTTAAAATCTAAAGTGTTTAGAGCTTTTTTATATTTGAAAGCCTAACCTTACCGTTCTCCCCTTCAAAAAACTCTAAATTTAATATGACGATTAAATGCAAGTTCAAAAAACACTTGTCTAGATTTTTAATTATATATATAGAGGATTTTATAATAATAATCATAGAAGTAAATATAATTAAAGAACATCTAATGTGTATTATAAATATAATTTATATTTTGAATTTATAACTTTTTATACAAATTTATATAAAATTACACGTGGCGTAAATTTTACCCCATGTTTCAACTTTCCATAACTTTTAAACCATTATCTATAACCACCTCAAACTTTAAATATTTGTTTATAAAATATTCTAAGTTGTCTTCAAAAAATATGATAAACTTTGAATTACAATTACAAATATTATGAACAATTATTTAAAGTTACTAACTCGTAGCAATTATATCTGCTATCTGCTCGAGGTTCTGTTGGGGCAATCTGCTCAATGCTTGAACAGACTTCGCTGTTTTGATTCGCTGCTCGAGCATTTTTAAAAATTACGTTCTGCCTGGTGCACGTGCACCGAATAGCGGGTACTTATTGTACTAACGCGCATATTAAACAGCTCAGTGTGCGTGCTCGCGTTTGAAGTTGAAGCAAGTTAGCAATTTTACAACTATAGTATTACTAATAAATTTAAATTTTTGGGGGTAAAAAATATTTTACGTATTCATTATTTCGATTAATTTAATATGTAGATGGCGTTATAAAATTTAATATTATTTCGGAAACATTACTCTATGTCTCGATACAATAGCTTTGCGTATTTTTCTAAAGGGGTAGACAACATATGTATATAAGTTTCATTAAATATTTAGTCTTATTTGTTTGCTTCTAAATTAATATTTAAAAGTTGTTTAAAATTGTTGGAACCTATATTTTTTCCAGATAGAATAAAGACACATTTTATTGATTGCTTTTGGATTAGAAGGTGTGTTATTTTTGGGAGATATTAAATGTACATAAGGGGATAGTCAGGATTGTAACAACTACGGAGAGTCACACTTTCAAGGTGTGGGAGGAAGTAATCGAAAAACGGCATTGAAGTTTAGTTAAAATTCGAGACAACCAATTTGGGTTTATGCCGGAGAGGTCTACAGCAGATGCCCCCGAACAGTGTTAGAAGATTAATGGAACGGTTTCGAGAAAAGGAGGAGGATTTGCACATGTGTTTTATCGATTTAAAAAAAGCGTTTGATAAAGTCCCTTGGACTTTAGTGTCGAAATGTCTTAAAAAATAATGTGCCAGAATTTTAGGTCAGAGCAATAATAGATATGTACAAGGGAAATAGATCATACCTTAGAACAACGGTGGGGACCACAAAGGGTTTTACCATTAACACTGGAGTCCATTAAGGTTCAGTTCTTAGTCCCTTCCTATATATAATGATAATGGATATTATTACAAAGGATTTGGAAGAGGAAGCTCCTTGGAAAATTATCTTTGATATATTCCTCTGTGCCAAAAAGTGACCAAGAATTGGCAAATACGGCAAATAGATGGGTAAATGCAATAGAAGAAAGTGGCCCCAGAGTAAATCGATAGAAAACAAAATACATGTAGACAAAGTTTAAATCAAATAAAAATCAATTATGTGCATCCCTTTATTATGGCGATTGGGAACAAGCGTGGACTCTTTTAAATATTTAGGATTAACACCTATAATCGGATCGGATGGTTAAATGGATACAGAAATCCAAGCAAGAATAAATTTGGGATGGCTTAAATGAGGAGACTCTACAGGCGTTTTGTGTGGCAAAAACATCATAAGAAGATTAAAAGTTGCACAAAATAGGTTCCTTATACAGCCAACAGTCCTGTATAGCACTGAATCATGGGCTATACTTAAAAGGGAAGAGCTAGCCTTGCGTTCATATAGATGAGAACGCTGAGATGGGTGCTAGGAGTAGGCAAAATGAACAAAGCGAAGTGAAAAAATAGACAGAAATTTGTGTACAACATCTATTAAGACAAAGCTTTTAAGAAACAGACTAAGATGGTATGGCCATGTCGAAAGAAGGAACGATAGCTACGTCGGAAAGAAAATTGAGAAGATAAATTTCGCAGGAAAACGAAAGAGAAGAAGACCCAAGCTTACGTGGATTTATAAAATAAGGCACGATATGAAATTTCACAAAATAAAGATCTTTCTAAATAAAAAGACAAATGGAAATTAATGCTGAAAGGACTGACCATCAGCTAGAGCCCTGCAATATAAAATTTCTTCAGCCTGAGTCCGACCCGAGTCCGACTTCTAAATTTTTATTTTGCCCGACCCGAGCCCGAAGTACTTTTTTTATTTTTGGCCCGAGCCCGACTCGATTTTTCAAATAATATTTTTGAAAAATTATATTTTTTAAAATTATTTCACCATATAAATATATAAATGCATTAGAATGTTATTACTCATAATTTACAATTAAGAAGTTTGTAAAAAATCCATTTTCACCCGTTAAAATTTATTCAGCTAGTACTTTAAAACTAAAAATCTAACATTATAAAATATATTTTAAACAGTTTAAATAAAAACTTATTGAAATATTTACCTATGTTATTTATAAAGTTTTAACAGCTACTATGAATCTACTTATAATACTAGATAAGTTTGCAATCCAGATCAGTTATATTATAATAGACAGGGGGGGGAATGCTGAAGTTGGGAGCTATATTATGTATGCTGTGGGAAGATTCTTCTTTTATATCGAGTTGACTTTATTTAAATCATATTTTATAATAGTTTAATTTGCTTTAGCTCAATTCGGGCTGGGCTCGACTTAATTAAATTCTGTCCGAGCTCGGCCCAAACCCCATCGGGCCGGGCTCGAGTCGCTGCTTTAAGCGACCCGTGCAGGGCTCTACCACCAGCCTACAATAACATGAGGTTTTGTAATTAGTGAATTTAATCAACCTGATGTACGGACTCGAATTAAATAATAATGATTCGCTAATTACTGCCATCAAGGGGCAATTTTTAAATAAAATCTATCAAATGGTCTATTTCCTTCAAATTTCTTCCTATTTTTGAAAATTTTCCTTAACTATAATCTTCCTTTCAATATATATATCTCTCTCTCCACGTTTAGTCCATGATTTATCTTAATATGGTTGTTACTTAATAAGCCATTTATAATTGAAGAGTCCTATGGGGATAATAGATAGCGTGGAAAGAATAATTAGGGAATATGTATCACAATTAAAACGGTGTTATAATTATGTTCCCCGTTGGAACCTATTTTTCATTTCTTGCCTCATAAATTTTTATGTTAAGTCGGAGGCGATTTTCATTTGACTAAAATTCTTACGTTAAACATCAAGGGTTAATATAGAAAAAGTGTAAAAAATATACTAGTTTATAGTTTTAAGAATAAATTTTACTCACTTTGTATGCGAATCTTTTACGCATACGAACTAACAATAGGATGTAAGAGAACCTCACACTTTTTTAGATTCCTTTTCCGAGCCATAGAATCAATTAAGAGGGACTATTCAATTCTAATATGGAATATTATATCGTAACCACATTGTAATTTGGAATATTACATCTAAACCATATTGGGCCTGTGTAATTTCTAATAAATCCATTAAAGATAATGAATACATTTAAAAAAGTACAGTTTAAAAAAGCTTCAAATGGGTTAATAATAATGAAGTAGTATATATAACTATCTGTGGAAATCGATCATTTAGTAAGTGTATACAATAAAGCATTTTATCCGTAAATGCTATATGTAAACAAACGTCAGATTAATAAACATGTAAGACTTAAGCGCTAGCAAAGGCTGTATATGGCGATTGTTATCCTTATATAGAGAATACGGTGTCTTGTTCAAGTATGATTCTCATTATTAGTTGTTCTTTTTGTTAAATTATGGTTGACGTGTTTGCATTCAATGTCAATTTTTTGCTTGTCGTTAATTGAGAACAAATGGGTTAGCCAAACATTGGGTTGACTTAGTATTCTTCTTATTGAGAACCAGATTAAATAGTTGTAGTCGAAAATGTTATTAAGCTCGTACATCAAGGATAGTAAAGGGTTTAGGAGGAATATGAAATAAGATAAAAAAGATGCGATCCTCTGTTCTAAAATTTATATACTAAAATGAATCCCACGATCACATTCAAGGCTAATAATTGACTAGGAAGGAAGGTATAACCAACGCTACCCGAAGTACCATCCTTTTTTAACATGGCCCCCAAATCAAGAGTTGTTTCTTCGCATCCGAATTCAGCGAGGAAATTAATTTCACGAACCCGTTTACCTTTGAGATAAGCGGGAGAAGCGCATTTAAATTGATCCAATTGCTGAGGATTGATGTATATCATGCTTTCATTTACGAAGATAGAACCGTTTGGATATCTCTGAGTCGGCGAGAAGAAATATTTACTCGCTCCGGTGACCCAGGTTAAATTGCAATTGTTACAGGAGACTGGGTTATCGGTTAAATCTAGAGTAATCACGTGTTTAGCCCAATCCACGAATAGGAAGGGATGCAAGTATTTTAATTTGTTCTTCGATAAATCCAGCCTTTGCACAGGGGGCCCTTGCATGCCTCTAAAAGCTCTTTTACCCAAAGTTTCCAAACCAATCTCAGATAATGTCAAGCGCGAGATGTTGTAAGCCCCACGGAAGGCAAAATCATGAATCTTGGGTATTTTTGCTAAACGTAATTCTAAATTACCCACATTCCTAATCCCTCTAAAAGTGTTAGCTTCTAAATTTTTCAAGGGGACTTGAGTTATGGCTAAATAGTCTACATTAGATAGACCGTCGAAGCATCCGGGTTCTAAATTTTTTAGACCCGATGAAGATAGTATTAAGTATTGAACATTTTTGAGACCACGAAATGCTTTGGTCTTTACGTATGTCAGCGGATTCTCGGCCAAGTTGATGGATTGTATGTTGGAGCTATCTATAATAAAATCGTGCAACAGATTAAATTAACAAAGTCTATTTGTTAATTAACATTATCAAGAAATATTAGAATAGCATTTAAGTCGTCTGCATTTTACAATAATCACACTATAGATTTCAGCGTGTTATTGCAAAAACAGCGTTCAGGCTTTAAATATAATATTGAATAATGCATAAATCGCGAAATTGATTATAATACCTTCAAAAGCCTCGCGCTCAACCCTCTCTATATGGTTAGATCCCAGATTGATGGTATGGGCACCAATTATCCCACTCATGGAATTTTGACCCAACACATCGATGGGATTATTTTTCATGAATAAATTTTTTAGGTTTGGCATCCCTGCGAAGGCGTACGCTTTAATTTCACGTATTTCATTATCATCCAAGATTAGGGTGTGAATGGGTAAACCGTCGAATGCCCTGGAAGGGATGAAAGAAATATCATTTTGACTAAGATCCAGTTTAACGCAATTCTTTGGCAAATCTCTTGGCAATATTTTTAAATCGGCTCTTGAACATATCACTTGTGTGCCCGGTATCCAGTCAGTTGTTGCTTCCCCCAAATTCAAACCTCCTTGATTGAGATTTAATAGAGCAGCGGGTGGCAGATTAGGATGCGCCATGCACAAACATCCCTTAGGACAATTTGGGATTGTTGCTAACGATGTATTGAGAACCGGGGATTGGTTTCCAAATTGTCGCTTATGTCTGATAAATATATGAGACTGCGAGGGCCAAGCATGGATCAGTTGATAGTTGGTTATAAATAACACGATCAATTGCAAAACAAACGGAGCCACCATTTTGTTAAATTTGATCCTTTAGTAAGGTGCTTTCATTACTGGTTCCACTAGTAAAATATAACCGTATAGTTTATATTACTCGTAGCATCGAACTAAAATATAGAGCTACAATAAAATTTAAACGCTTTAGGGTATGGCCTTTTAGGCAGACGGGCACTATCGATTGTTTTACAACTGTTTGCCATTGAATATATTATATGATGGACACTATCATCACACGTAATATTAGAGTACTCGGAACAAAGCAATGACGACCTGGCGATAAATATCTAATCAATAAGAGGAGGCTCACACCTAATATAGTTCGGAAATAAATAAATCGACACGCCTGCCCTGCTCGCTTCCTAGCTGGTGTTTGCTGGGATGGGAGATAAGGAGGAGTTTTTGCACAATATCCGATGACAATGTAAATGTGCGATGCACTGATAAGATAATTTTAAAACCTTTTTAACTTTATTAAATAAGCTTGTTATAGGATACCAGTTCAGAAATTTGCTTAACATTGTTTTGTTTGAATCAAATACAAAAAATTTGTTAATGGAATTATTTTGCCGAAGAGCCACGTTATTTATTATTGGGAAATCAAATATTATTAGGCCTGCGCATATAAGCTGTCATGCTACAAAGGGGAAAAAAGAAAGCACATTCATCGTATTTGTTCCATCTTCACGATCTAAGAACAGAAAGGCGTTCATGGGCGTACGCAGGGGGGGGCAGGGGGGGGCGGCTGCCCCCCCCCTAATTTATGAAAAAAAAATTATGTTTTGCCCCCCTCTAAATGAACTTTTGAACGTTTTGCCCCCCCCTAATTCAAAACCTGCGTACGCCCATGAAGGCGTTATTAATGTTTCATGAATTTTTTATTAAAACTAAGCCATGACAAAAAGGCCCTCTGTGCTCACCTTACAAAAAGGAAGTTAAAAATCTTTTTATTAATGAGCCAAAGTGTCTAAGGCGCACCCATGAAGTCTGCTCTAAATCGGAGGCTCGGTTGGTTACGATATGATGAAGGATCTTTTAATTAATATTATGCAGGGAAATGATTTAATCACTCGCACAATTGCACTAACAAGGTATGAATAAATATCCTGGGATAAAAGTACGTCTTAATAACTATTTTTTATCATTTCAAAACGCTTAAAATATTTTACATTTAGATATATAATAATGCACGCTTATTTAATTAAATATTATGCAAGTTCTACCGTAAAGGGTGTTTTACTATATGACAAGTTGGATTATTTGCAATACGTATCTTCATTGCGTTCACTCGACCCAATCCTATCTAAGCACTAAGCGGGGTCAATTTGTAAAACGCTCGCTTTAATAATCAAAACATGAATTAAAAAATAAATGTATTTATTTTACTTTTAAAGTTTCCCCTTATACATTGTAATCTATAATTGAAGAGGCTATATTATAAATCATCTTACCAATAGGGATTAATGGATTGCGAAATGATAATATGTAACTACTTTGCGCTATTATTAAAAAGTATTTAGTAATAATAGCATATTCGCCTTCATAATTAAAATTTGTACAAAAATGTGTGTTAAAAGGATGCGGTTTGGCGATACAAGGAAAGGACGCATCTGCAAGACTACTGCCTTGTTGAGAAAACAATTAAAGATGGTAGTAGATCTGACTAACCGTGTTCAAACCAAAAAGGATAAAATTGTTTTTATTTTTACACTATATATATAATATATTCAAAAAATTTCTATAAATATTTTTTATAAAATAAGACTCTGAAATACATTTAAAGTATAATTTGGCAATCGACCTTGATATATGCAAATAAGTATGGAATAGGAGAGGGAAGAAGGATTATAAAATGCAGCTCTTACCTATCTATATTCTATATACACGTAATAAGTGTAAATCATAAATAAATCATGGGTAACTTAAAACGTATTTGTTATAAAAAGTAATTCATTAAATTAATCAATTTGTTCAAATAATATATCGTTTCTAAATTCCCCACCACTTTTTGAACAATTAAAATTATAAACAATATTGCACATATATAAAAATTGAGGAAGGAATACTACAATTTATGTTCTTTCATAAATTACTATTAGCTTGAATAAAGAAGGGGATATTAGTACTAATAACTTACAGAGTTTAAAAACTGGATTTACGATAAAGAATCCAAATTGCATTCATGAGAATTCCCCATTAATTAGTTAAATAAAGTATTAAATCCTAAAAATATATTAAAATAATAAATAAATTATTGTCCTTATAAAATAACAGTTAAAATTTTAAATTTAATAAGGTAGAAACACAAAAAGAGCATTTATTTGGTTGCAAATTATACAACTTCAAACACTCCAAGGAGCATTTAAAATTAAGAGCTTTCCTTTTAATTACTTTGTAAGGCCAAACTCTTGACCGGAAATTAAAAAGGGAAGAATTATGTTTGTTTTTATAGGCCTCGAGGTAAATGTGATTAGATAATGGCAAACCGTAATCACTTTACGAGCTTGGACAATTATAGATTTTTTTAAAAACTCATGATGAACAACAAAACGAATTAAAAAGATTATGCAATACAATTTTAAGATGTTACCCAAAATTTTTGAAATATGAAATGTGATAATGTAAATAGACCAATATTATATTAAAAGGATATTTACCTGTTTCTGCTACTAGATTGAATGATACACATTAAAATAATAAATTTATTTAAAATTTAGGTGAAGCAAATGACTTATAAATATATTATATTCGTTGAACAATTTTAGGGAATGAAGAATGGGCAAAATCCAAAATCAATAACTTATTATAATCGATACCACAATAATTACCGATAAATGGATCGACTCTGATATAATATGTAACAAGTTACAAATTATGCCCATTATTATAAAATGTTATTTTTTTGTAAAATAATTAAATCTCACTATTATCTTAAATACATTATATGTTATCATGCTGATTATTTTTTTTTTAAATTTATCAATTAAAATTAAAAACTAGAGCTTCAAATTTAATTAATTTTATAATTTTTGCGATAATTATCCCCATAATTAATAAATTAAACGATTCATGTGCTACACTTATTGCTCCGGTTTTAAAAGCACCCTATGAGAGAAATAAAGAGTAGGGGGTGGGCAAACATTGTTCTACCATATATTACGCTGACTTTTAAAAAAATCAATAATTTCAATTTTTATATACATATTATATTTATTACTCGTCCCCTCCTCTAGTCATGTGCCGATTAAATAATACAATTTTATAATTAATAGCAATAATAATGATCGATTTGCTCCTCTACGACATGTTCATAATATAGGAAATAATAGGATATCAAATTAAACAATAAACTATTGCACATTTTAAAAGTGTTTATAAAACATTTAGCCTTTTTTAGTTATTTTTATTTTGCATTAAATTTGGTCATCCCGCACAAAGCATAATAGTATAAATAATTATTTTAATTATATCCTCCTGTCCAGGATCATATGGAAAAATGGCTTTGGCTTCAGTCAAGTAAATCGATCTCACCCCTTCCAAATTATATTCCTGCATTTTTATTAAAACAATCATACACAATTTTAATGGAAAAACTAATTTCAAATGTCTTTTGGATTCCTTGCTTCTTTTAAAAGAAGATGATGATTATTTTGATATTATTTTATTAGAAATATAATCAGATATATATCAATAAAGTATCTTTTAGATAAAAAAATCATGTTGGAAAGAGTTTGGCTTATATTAACTAACGAAATAATGTAAGTGTGATCAAAACTGTTATTTACCTTTCTTTCTACAAATACCCAAATTTCCATAATTTTTGACAACTTACAAAATAATTATTTAGATAGAATGTGCATCACTTCAATTGTATGGATTGAGCAAACAATGTGTAATACTAAAATTTATAAATAAAGCATCGTCCTTCTTCCAGTTTCAACTTTTGAAGCCACAAATTACAAACCCATACCCCTGTAAAACGCTTTTCCGAAATTTATTGTTATTAATCATAACATTATATTTAAATAAATTTTAATTTTTATTGGCCAAAAATAGTCTCGATCTCCTATGCTAGTCCCCCCACGTCCGCAATTATATTCCGAGTCATTTAGCCAGTGCAGAGTATAGCAAACATAAAAATTTTTTAGGATTTATAAATGTTTAAACAATTTGAAAGAATGTTGTTAGATTAGAGTCTATGGCAGGCGCGTACCCAGGATTTTCTCAAGGGGGGGGGGAGGAAAAATTTCCAATTTTGGTTTAAATTTTATATCTATAATATAATAAGATGAAAAATGTTCAAACGTTGGCCAGCGGGCCAGGCCACTGGTAAAATTAGATTATCTGGTGAGCCCGGGGCGGGCACCATAACAAGATTCGGGCAATTCAGACCTAATAAGATTTTTTAAATTTTCTTTATGTATTGTTTTGTCATCTTTTAATGATTCTATAATATTTATCAATCGCGTTTTTAATATAAAAAACGAGAATTAAATTTATAGTTTTTTGAACATATAACAAAATACTGCTAAAAAATTTAAAAAAAAACAGTTTTCTTGGGCTGTGCAGTTCGGGTAGCTTTATAATTCGAAAATGGCCTAACGAACTCTTAATCATTAAGCTGAGTTTGGGCAGAAAATTTTAACAAATCTCTAGTGTGTAAAATATAAAACGTTATAAAAGTAGTCATTATAAGACTGGGTTATTTTTTGTTTTGCCCAGCCATCTTCTATCTAGTATCTCACCTGAGGTGGGAACATAACGCCAATCCATCTATCAATGTACATACTATTTAATATGTTTTCCATCTCCCGACTATGCAAAATTTTGTTCATAGGTGCATGTGTTTATGGTGAGATAAAAATGTGTGGTTATAATGATCAGCTGTTTTAATAAAAAAAATTAAGCTGTTAGGGTGTCGAGAGCATTCTCGGAACGACAGCTCTCTCGAGTTTGAGACAAGCCGCATATCATTAACTATCTTATTTTAGTTGACGTTTATGCCATTTAAATCACTTCAGTAGTTCAGCCAAAAAAATTTCCCTGCGTTTCTAGCACAATAATTGGCTGCTGTAACAAGATTTCAAGTTGGTTTATTCCCTCCCCCTTCACTTTAAGTTTTGGTTCCTACCAAATTTAACAATTTATACATATTTTTGTTACATAGCGACTACAACAAGTAAAAAGTGATAATTTATAGGCTAGTGTTGCCTTAATCCTTCAAATTTGGTGGCCACAACCGTAACTTATATCGGGTAGGCTAAAGGTTTATAATTTGACTAGCAATTTTAATAGAAAACCCGTGAAAAACTGAGACACTCGAGAGGCTACGCATCTTTCAGATTAGTATCAAATTACACGAGTAAATAAAATTATTGAAGAACTATAACGAAATAAATATGAGTCCATATTTTAAATTAATAAAAATGTTAGTACTTTATGTTCAACTTTAAGGTAAATTTTGAAGGCGTTAAAGTACTCACATAAATTAATGCCTATTAAAGTTTTGGTTAGAATATACACATTTTAAAAATGTTAATCTCATTACGGAAAAACGGATGGCTAAATTAACATTAAAATTGAATAAAAAAGACAGGTGGAAATTGCTATTTTTACAATATTTGGAAGGAAATAATTAACGAGCCAAGGAAGAGGAAGTAATATCCGCTGATTTATCCAATTCCAATCTTTGGATATTAATTTAAAAGATTTTTTATGTCCAGTAGTTTATGAGAAAAACAGTTTTAAAGTTGCGTCAGTGTACATTGGTACCTATCGGTTAATCCTTAAAATTATTATTTTTTTAATGCTCTTACTCTTCTGATATGCCCCCAAATTTGGACGAATTGCCATAAGTTAAAATTTGGGCTTTAAAGATGAGGTTAATTGGTCATATTTTCAACGCTTGTTCAGATGAAGATAAATATGTAATATTTAAATATTTTATTTATAGTTTTGTATTTTTATTTTTTTGCGTTAATTACTCGATGCAAAATCGTACAAGAAAAAGTTTTATTAGGATTATTTTTAAATTTCTATATTAATTAAATTTGCGGGCCCGGTCATACCCGGGCCTGGCCATATGTTTAAATGTGTAAAATTTTGAGACCAGGTCGGGCCTTAGAAAAATAGATTTTGCAGGTCTTGAGACTCAACTCCAATAAAAACTCATCATCGATCAATACAGACAAATGTTTTAAATTACATAGATAAAATTAAAGTTAAAAAAACTCGGGCCTTCGGCCCTCATGGGAAGGGGGAGAAGGGAAGGGAAGAGGGGAAGGGAAGGGGGGACGACTCATCTGTACTTCGTATAAATGTATCATATTTGCTATGCAATTTATGGGCGAGAAAGGTGGGAAGGGGCGAGAATGCCTATAGGGGGGTATTAAATGCCTAATGATGAATTAATTATTTATACAAATTTTCCATTATAGGCAAAATGTAATAAAGGCAAAATGTAATATAGGCAAGGGTTAGGGTTAGATTTAGTGTTTGCATCTAGTTGCGTATTACATTAGTTTTTATGGCCTTTAGTGATTATGGGTCTAACAAACAATATATAATAAAACAACACAATGTTAAGAATTTGCAGAATTGTTGGGAGAAATTTTTTGTTGAATTTGAACAATTTTTAATTAAAAAAATCAAAAATTTGGCCAATGGTCACTTTTCTCTATTGGTCAGTACCAACAGATACTCTATAAGTCAATGATAGCCAAAAAAACGAAAAAAAAAATTTTGATGCTCACTTTGGCTAATGGTCATTTTTTTCCATTGGTCAGCAGCCAGCACACGGTAAAAGTGGATATAAATTCATAAGAGTAAAAAAAACGAAAAAAAAATTTTCGAATCACATTTTGGCCAATGGTCATTTTTTTCCATTGGTCAGCAGCCAGGACACGGTAAAAGTGGATATAAATTCATAATAGTCAAAAAAAAACGAAAAAAAAGTTTTCGAATCACATTTTGGCCAATGGTCATTTTATTCTATTGGTCAGCAGCCAGCGGACGGCCAAAAAGTCATAATAGCAATGGTAGGAACAGGAACAATCATAATAGTTAAAAAAAACGAAAAAATAAACTCGGATTCACATTTTGGCCAATGGTCATTTTTTTCATTGGTCAGCAGCCAGCGGACGGCCAAAAAGTCTTATTATCAATGATAGTAACAAGAACAATCATAAGAGTCAAAAAAAACTCCGGGATTCTAACCAAAAACTAGTTAAATTGCATAGCAATTAAAAAGTAAACAACTTTTATTTATGTTTATTATATAACTAGTTAAATTGCATGGCATTAAAAGTAAACAACTTTTATCTATGTTTATTATATAACAAAAACTAGTTAAATTGCATAGCAATTAAAAGTAAACAACTTTTATTTATGTTTATTATATAACTAGTTAAATTGCATAGCAATTAAAAGTAGCAATTAAAAGTAAACAACTTTTATTTAAGTTTATTATATAACTAGTTAAATTGCATAGCAATTAAAAGTAGCAATTAAAAGTAAACAACTTTTATTTATGTTTATTATATAATAGATAATTTAACAAATCTTATATATAACACACCGAGGGAGATAGAGATGAGGGGTGGGGCACCTCTTATGCATTAATTTAAAAAATAACACAGCGAGGGAGATAGAGATGACGGGTGGGGCACCTCTTTCTCATGCATTAATTTAAAAAATCGATAACCTAATATACCCAATGCAAATAGATAGATGGACGGACGGACGGACGGACAGACGGACGGACGGACAACAAAAAACGAGCCCATAAATTGCATAGCAATTAATATAATATAGCTATCTTTTTAGGATTTTCGGCAAACTGTCTAATGACCTCAGACTTTATATAGTGTCTAGTCTTTCCTTCACCAACTTTCTGTGAACACTCAATAAACATAACCATTCAACCGATGTTCTGTCATAACACTACTCATAAAATTTAACATTATTTGTCTATAATGTCCATATATTCAAATTTGTTGGTAGGAAAGGAACTGAATGGGTGATTACACAATCGCAACTAGTAACCTCTTATTCATATTCAATTTAAATAATAAAAAATTTAAATTACCCTTTACATTTGCCAATGAATTTCTATATGTTCAAACAGGGGGGGGGGCATAAGACATTTTTTTTTATTTTTAAGGTTTTTTTTTAAAGTTTATTAGTTAACTATTCGTCGACAATATAAAATAAATACATAAAATACATAAAGCAAAATAAATCAAATAAAATAATAAAATAAACTATTTCAATTTAGCATCGTTGAGAGGATTTTCAAAATTGGCCAAGAATCCACGAAAGATTATAAAAATATTAGGTCTTCAGGAAAAAGATTACCGAATGTTTAGACGGGGGAGAACGACTACCTAACTTTTTAAATAAGCTAAGGCCTGTTTGCCATAGGCGCTTATATATAATTATGGACATGATTTAAAAGCCATATCCTTTTGCCAATGATATAGCTTTATGCGATGAGACAAAGGATAAAGTATTAAAAAAAGCCGAAAGTGGTCAAAGCGCTTAGATATGGTTTAAAGGTGTACGATCGAAAAACGGTATACATAGAAATGAACGTTACAGGCAGCCCATCGCTGGATGACCATCTAAAGTACCTAAAAGTAGACAGGTTTACATACCTCGGCTCGATGCTACATCAAGAGGGAGATTGTGCAACAGAGTCAATGCGCGGATCCAAAAAGGATGGCTTAAATGGCGCAGTATATCCGGTAAATGTGCGACAAGAAAATGCCAATATATTTGAAGAACAATGCTTACAAATCCATCGTAAGACCGGTTTTAATCTATGGAAGTGAAACATGGGCATTAAAAACCACGGAGTAAAGCTATTACAAGCCACAGAGATGAGAATGATACGGTCGAGCTTGAACTATACTAAGCTCGACCATATGACGAATGACTTTCTCATGACAAAAATGGGTATTCAACCTATGGCGGACATGATTAGAGAAAATCGGCTAAGGTGGTGGGGGCATATCCTAAGAAGGGACACGAATGACGTAAATCGAAAAGTACTGGACATGGAGGTACCGGGAAAGAGAGGAAAAGGACGACCCCGTGTCACGTGAAAAGGGCAATTAAAGTTATGAAAACTAATAGTCAAGACATGGCACACACCCGGTCAAGATGGAAGAGTCCTATCAAAACAAACCCCACGACTGTGGGACCAAATAACTGATAAAGAAGAAGAAGATGATGAGTTGCTGCTGCTCGGTAACAGGGAGGTGGTAGCGAAGTAAAATCGCTCAGCTACCCCATTAGTTGTGTTTGCACGGAGTGGTTGTAGTGATGGTGACCGAGAGGTCACTTCTTGGGGTGTATGCTATTCAATGTGTTAGTAAGATATGTGCCAATCCACGGGCTAATAAATCTTTATTAGGATTGCCATCGGCCGTCAGCTAACACGGTCTTCGGCGATTAAAATGTTTATACACCTGATGGTAGTAGAGGTCAGCTTTAGCTACCATCCCTTGTGTCAATAGATGCGTATTAAGGAGTAGTGATGCGGAAAAACCGAGAAAAATCTCGGTCTCGTCTCGAAAAACAGAGACAAGAATTTGGAAAATGGAGTCAAGTCGAAACGAGAATTTTGATGTCGAGACGGGACGAGATTTTTTCGGCGAGATCTCGACTTTTTTTTGATCGTTAGTTTTAAGTAAATTATTGTGTATTATAATTTGCATGATTTACATTTAAGGTATTAAGTGTAAATCAATATGTATGGAATAATTTTAATATTAAAAAAATTCATAAGTGTAGTAAATATTATATAATTTTGAAAAAAAATTTAAATTTGGCAATCATTTATTTAGGTATGGTTGACCCTTATGTTATGTGAATAATTTTACTAGATATTTTTCACATATTTGTATCCAATTACAAAATTTTAGGCCTATGATGAGTTCTGATGGAATAGTAAATATTACTAAAGCATATTTGAATTTCGCAGTTACTCATCCTGCATGATGCGATAATTATAAATTGGTGGTCTATCAGTTTGATATTTAAACAAGTTAAGCTAAGGTGGTTCGAGATTTTTGAGCACCCGCCTAACGATTTTAAAAGTAAAATAGAGTATTTAATGACACCGTAATAGATTAAATCTTAAATCATGAGTTTTCAAGAAGCTTTTATGCTTCAACTAATAGTACACCTCTCAAATTTTTGAGCGTAATAATACATTATGTATACATAGTTTCATATGCGTTACTTTTCATATTATAAGCTGGGTTGGCAGGTGCATTAAAATTTACTATAATTTCTATAAGTGTGCAATACAAGATAAATACACGAGCCTATACTTTATCCGATAAATAACTATTTAATGGCAAAGTTAGTTAGAATTGGAAGGTAATTATTTGAAATATAAATTTAATTATAATGATTTTTGTCATCAGTTTAAATACGTGCACTTTAATTTAAGATTTAAGACCATATGTTCTTAATCCTATAATAATGCTGCTTTTATTGTGTTTTTACAACGTTTTAATATGTGCAACTAGTTATCAATTCTGTAAATAATATTATCATTAAAAGACTCGCACTTTGTGGTTTATAACGCCATAGCAAACCTGCAATAAACACTATTTGCTATGATTGTGATGGTAATTTTAATGGAACTAAACGTTTGCCTTAAATTTGTTAAGATCTACTTTAAAGCTTTAGCCAGGGTTAATAAAGGGTCTCAATTTGCTCAATTATGCAACTAAGTCAACTATAAGCGTGCTTATAGTTTTCTAAGTCTATTTATAATTGACAAACACAGCGAATTTGATACAAATGTTATAATTTGCTGGAACAATAAAATTTAATTTTCACACTTCAAATTTATTTATAGTTTTTTTAGTCTGTACTTTGCATAGAAAATGTTATCTTTATGAATTAATTCATATCTTTATATTGTCAATAAGATGTCTTGTCCCGCTTCATCTTTAAAGAGTTTGGTGTATAAAAGTTTTTTACAAAATATAAAAGTTCACCATTTGGATTTTTCAACACTTACTTAATATTTTTAATAAATCAGGAAAAAAAAAATTACCGTATATATATTTTTTTTAAAGTCGAGACGAGAATTATGGGCGAGACGAGATTTTCATAAACGCTCCCGAGACGAGACGAGATTTTGTTTTCGAGACCGAGACGAGATCGAAACACTATTAAGGAGGTCATTTAAGTGTTGAGATGTTATGTTGTGTTTACGACCATTTGCCGAGCATTGGACGATTTGTCTGGTGGGATAGACGTTGCAATCGTTGACTAGGGCAGGAGTGTAGTAGGGTGTCCGTGAGGTTGTAATCGTAGTGGCGCAAGCAGATAGGTAAGCAGCTTGTTTTGTTCACATCATTCGGACCGAGACACTTATTGCTTCAGGTTAGATTTGAGAAGTTAAAGGGGTTGATTGTTGCGATGTTCGTGTCTTTCAGGAGCTAAGGCAAGGGGTATTTTTAGGGTTAGATCTCCCCCCCCCCTTTTAGCCCCTTTTTACCCCTTCATTAAAAAAATTGAATTTGTGCCAAATTATATGGAAAAGCTTAATGATATTAATAAGACTCTTGTTAGTGTTTTAATTACCTTAATTAATGTGAGATTTAATTGTGTA
Organism: Gordius sp. MW1; assembly: GCA_964036665.1. Lineage (NCBI taxonomy): Eukaryota > Metazoa > Nematomorpha > Gordioida > Gordea > Gordiidae > Gordius > Gordius sp. MW1. The sequence continues at coordinate 23,611,219 of OZ038531.1, forward strand.
TAAAATTTACTGATTCTAAGATTATTTAAAACAGTTCTCCCTTCTTGGTGGGTGTTTTAAATTAAAAAATAAATTTCAATCTTAATTGTCATTTTAAATAAACAAGCTCAACTTCCTAAAATATAGAAGTAAACCGTTAATACAATCCTTTTTTTAAGATTTAACCTGCTTTTAAACTTACCCTAGATTCCATGTTGTTTGAAATTGCGAGAGTTAACACTACTAGAGAAGAGCATAATAATAATATATAAATAATAAAAACTCATAGTAAATATTATAAAACGTTTTGTAAGCTTCATTCATGTGTACCTCATTTTTAAAATCAATCAAAAATTTCCTTTCTTGAGAAATTGGGTGTGCTAATTCTAAAGTAGAGATTAATAATCAAATTTAAAATTTAATTGGGACTTCACTGCAATAGATATATTTGCCAAATCTAACACCTCTCCTGACCTCATCTCTTCTACTGAGAGAAAGAAAGTGGAAAAATACAAATAGCTCAGCAATATCATTTTTGTACCAGTAGTGGCCACACCCTAAGTAATTTAGGTCCCGAGGGCAGCCAATTCCTAAATAAATATCAAAATCTATAACCTCCATTGCACATGATCCCAAAGAATTCTTTTACATCAAGAAAAAAATCACCATGGAAATTGTAAAATCTAATACAATTGTCGTATCCCTTGATAAGCGGATATTCCCCATTTCCCCCAACCCCTTGTAAAACAGTGTATCTCATTCGATTAATTACAAAAGTTCCTTTATTGTTAGATTTCTTAACATTGTCTGGTCTTTTGATCTTATAATATCTGCCTATAAGAGGCATACTCACTGAGTAACCCCTTTTCCTGTAACCTTTAGTTCATATGTGATACTTTTACTTTCTATTTAAATTCAGTACGTGTGTTACCTTACCCCCCCCCCCGCGCTTATACGTGTTTGTTATTTATTCCCCATAGAGATGGTAGTATAGGGAAATTTCCCCGGAAAATTGGGAAATTCCCACTGGAAATTCCCTTGGGAATTAAAAATTTCCCGGTTATTTCCCTCGTAGCTAATACCATGTGATATATCATATATTATGTTTTTAAAATGTCAATCGACTGTGCCTCGAAGTTATGTGTTTTGTAATTAATATTGGCGCTTAAAACATCTTATTTCTTCTTAATTAAAATATTCAATTAATTAATTACATTTTTCATATCATGTCCCTAATTTCATCATTTGTTTATTGGGAAAAAATTTAAGCTACTAAGGCCTTTTTAAAAAGTTCATGAAGAATTATGTTGTTGTAGTCTTACTACACGACTCCACTCTCATCCATCTACGCAGCAAGACCAGCTGCGCTCCCCTCATCTTATTTCTCTTAGTTATTAGTGTCTGTATTAAAGGTGTGCACGGATCAATCCGACCGACATCCTAACCGTCCCAAATCGGATCGGATCGGATCAACATTTAAATTTTGGAAGTCGGATCGGATCGGATCAACATTTTATTTTAGTCGGATCGGATTTTCAAATTTAAATTAAACAATAATAAGTTCTAATTAATTGAATTAATAATTTTTAGTATACCTTTTCATAATTTAAAAAATATTATTTTTGAAGAATATTTCACCTTATAAATATAAAATGCATTAGATTGTAATTTTTCTTAATTTACAACTAGGATAAGAAAAAAAAATCCATTTTCAATCGCTACAAATTGATAAGCTAATAATTTTAAACTATAAATCTAGCTTTACAAAAAAAATTTATTTAACAGTCAAAATAAAATACTTTTTGAAATATATACCTATTTTTAAAAGTTTTAACAGCTACTATGAATATATTTAAATACTAAAAGACTATGTAAGATTAAGGTCAATATATTATAATAGACGGAGGAAAAATTCTGAAGTTTGGAAGCTATATTATGCAGGCTGTACTGCGATAATTATTTAATATCGAGTTGAGTTTATTTAAACTATATTTAAAAATATTAGTTTCCTTAGTTTCAATCAGGCAAGGCTCGGGCCTCGGGTCCAGCCACCTCATCAGACTCGACCCGAGCCCGAGGCCCGATTATTCTATTAAATTCTGCCCGAGCCCCGCCCAAAACCCGATCGGGCCGGGCTTTGGGCGGCTCGTGCAGGGCCCTACCTGTCGGGTTAACTCCCTCGAGTTGCTTTGCGCCGGGCTATGACCACGAGTCAAATCGGCCCTAGACTCAATATTTTTTCGGGCTTTAAGCGATTGTTGCAGGGCTACCTACACCGACCCCCTAGCGAGGCATCGTTGCCTTTATTATTTTAGTCTCGTTGGCCGTTTAGTTATCACCATCCAAAGGGCAACATCTTACCCTTTACCCAAATTTTATAATTTTTATTTGTACTTAGCCACTAAAATATATACTTGGGCTCAAAAATACAAAAGGTTATTTTATGCGCAAGTATTAAAACTAAATAATGCGAAAAGTACATGATGTACTTTGTAAAACCATTTCATAACATTTTATTTTATAAAGATGAGTCTTTCCTTGTTACAATGGTGAACATGTTATAATTCGCCTATTTCTCAAAATTCAAGTAAAATCAAAACCATGTTTTAAGCTAACTACAATGTTGAACCTGAGTTCATTTTATATTCTCTATTTATACTTAATTTGTTTCTACTAACTTATATGATTCATAGATGAAAAGTTTTGCGAAAAACAAAGTATACTTAGCATGGCGTAGGCAAATTGCCCCCCCCCCCTTAATTAAACTTTTAACGTTTCGCCCCCCCCCCCTTAATCCAAAACTTGGGTACGCTCATGATACTTAAAAGTTAAATCTCATTTAATTTATATTTTATATCAAAATTGTATATTTCTTACTAACTTGAAACATTTCAGCAAGGCTCCTCTTTTTCGCTATTCTACCGCTGCTGCTTATATTTGGTGATGAACAAGTAATCATTGTTTAACCTCCTGATTTATTTTTCTATTTAAATTTTGAGGTTATTTGCTAAAAAAAAGAAGCAAACTTGGCAAATAAAATCTGAATATAGCAACGTGATCATTGGTTATTCATACAACTTAACCTTTATTATTCGAGCATTCACAACCCTCACTATTCATATATCTTAACCTTATTATTTTACCACTCTCGCTACAGTGTATATAAACACGATGTTTTTACTAAATATCATTCACTTGAATCACTTTTCTTTTGGGTTATAATAAATAATAAAAAGTAGAAATTTAATCTTCTACAAATTGGTGCCCCGCATTTTCGGGGGAGCCAAATTTTTTTTTCTCCCTCCCCCTTAAAAATTTATAACCCAGGTCCAAATTGACCCCCACCTTCGGGAAAGAAAAATTTTTTCTTCCCCATAACAGTCCCTAGAGTAATGGCGTTTGGTTTTTTCTTAGTTGAATTAAAACAATTCAGATATAGGGCATTATCTTTTCAATGCGGCATACAATCAAGCTGCAACAAACAATTTCGACCTTAATGCTAAATTTGAAACATGTGGTTGCTGTGAAAGATACAAACTACCTACTTATCTGATTGTTAATACGAAGAAAACCATGTTACCATATTACAACTCTACACAAGCAACAACATCAACTACCGAACGTAAAAATGTTACACTGCCCTACTAATGGCCCAACTACAAAACATATCTCAAATTAATCAACATCACATGACCTCTTGCAACGAGCAAGGACGGCGTTCGACAAAGCAATATACCAAAGTTCTAACCAATACTGACCGATTGAACTGAGGGAAGAATGCGTTTCTAAAATAGATATGTCTGCTCCTACAAATCTACTAATAAATTAGACAGTACATCAAATTCCAATCAACACTCAACCTCGGTCACCACACCATCAAACACTAGTGCACACTAAAACATTGGTTAACCAAGTATTTTAACTTTCATTTTTAGCACTCCTTGCAAATAGGAGGGGATTTCTATAGTTACCTTGGCAAATAAAATCTGAATATAGCAACGCGATCATTGGGTACCTATTCATACAGCTTAACCTTTATTATTCGAGCATTCACAACCCTCACTATTCATATATCTTAACCTTATTATTTTCCCACTCACCTCGCTACAGTGTATATAAACACGATGTTTTCACTAAATATCATTCACTTGAATCACTTTTCCTTTGGGTTATAAAAAATAATAAAAAGTAGAAATTTAATCTTCTACAAATCTCTTCACAAACATGCAACAAGACAAATAGCTCAAAAATTCCAATTACCTCACCCAATCTTTCTTTCTAACATCATCACTACTATTCAAAGCAAACTGAATCCTTTACATAACCTAAAAACCCCTAACAGTATTTCAATACATCTCTTATCACTATTTTATTAACATCCATAGTTTATTTTTGCAACACATATTTAGACCTAAAGTTATAACCCAAAAATAACACAATATCTTATTAGCAGAGCTGTTAAGTAACTAGTTACATGTAACTAGTTCCTGGAACTAGTTCCTTTTCTTCAGTAAAGTAACTGTAACTAAATACTTTTACTTCAGGGTAACTGTAACTGTAGTTAGTTACATTAATTCAGTAACTGTGTAACTAAAGTTACAGTTAGTTTTTATAAAAAATTTTTTTTAATTAATTCAAATTACACGTCTAGTTTGTGTACTTCACTTTAATTTAAATTTCCTTCGCGGATCAAATTTGAAAATTTGAATTTCGAATAGATAATCTATTTTATCAGTAAATTACCAATACTAAATATTATATAAAATATTATTTTAGTACAAATTTGTATTTCAAAAATTTAAAGAAGTGACACAACAGGTAAAAAATGTAATAAACATTTAATGAATTTTAATTGGTTATCTTTTATCAATTGTTCAGTTCTTTTTATATATGAGCAAAACAAATTTTTATCAACTTAAAATATCATATGATTTTGGCCCAACCTCTAAATTTAAATTTGGAAAGCCATTTGATAAATTAGTTTAGTACAATATTAATGAATGTTATTGAAATAATAATATATTTTAATGGATTTAAATGCTCAGTAAAAAATTTAAAAATGCTTAGTAAATAAACTTAATAATGCTCAGTTATAAATATAAATGCTCAGTAATTTCAAAAAAATGCTCAGTAATTTTAATTAATAATACTCAATATTAATTTATTTAGCGTTAATATTTTATAAAAATAAGTTAAATTGAGTTTGTGGAAATTATAGTTTTTTATTCTGGCTACATTAAACAGATTGGAGACCTGATTGTTAAATTATTATCAATTAAAAGGTATTTTAGTGTCTTGAATTATTTCATCCCTTCTCACCCTTCAAATAAATATGGCAAATTAGAAAAGCTATGAAAAGTAATGACCTATATTTCCCATTCTAAAATGCTTTGTCTCTCCCTTCTTAAATTTTACTATGCTTGTGTTTATAATGCAGGGGCGTAGCCAGGATTTTCTCAAGGGGGTATAAAATTTCCAATTTTTTTAAAACATTTTTATTTCAATAATATAAATATTATACAAAAGCGGTGTATGAAAATAGTCGCTTTAAAACAATTTTTAATTTTCTTTTGCGTAAAGATAAGACATCAAGAATTTCATCCGGAGTTGGGGCTAACTCCCGATGAATCGTTAAAAGCGCCAAACCATTTAATCTATTGTTTCACATGGTATTTCGTAAGTAAGTCTTGAGTCTTCTCAAAGTTGAGAAACTTCTCTCATTTGTGCATGTAGTAATTGGGAGGCAAGCTAATAGATAAAACAAAGTTCTAAGGTTCGGTAAGCATTCTAATTTGGTTTTGTGATTTAGCAAAGCATCCAAAGAATTCTTGGGACGCAATTCTTCTGGTATCTGAGACAACGACATATACCAGATATCGAATTCTGTTTTAACGTCAACATTTGTACCATTCAAGTCATTAAAGTAAAAATCCACTAAGTGATTTATTTTTATCTGAGCTGTAGGCGAAACTTTTGAATCTTGAGGAAACAAAACTTGAAAATTTGCAATAATTTCCTTCTTGTCTAAAAATCTTTCATTGAGTTGAACAATAAAAGAATCAAGTAATGGAATAAAAATTGTGATTTTATAATAGTCCTCAACAGAGTCTGTTGGAATATTACTTCGGAACGTTTGTTTTCTAGCCCATCTGGGTTTTACAAGATCAAACTGGTATAAGTTTGCCTTAGCGGCGGCCATTAAAAAAATTTGATAAAATTCTTGATCAACATTAGTTCTCAACAATTTCATCTGATCAACAATGTTTTGGGCCAACTCGGTGACCAACTGTAGGTCTAAACTTTTTTTTTGCAAGCCTGCAAAGAACTGATGTATAACTGAAAAGTTTATGAAGACATAATAGCGATATTATGTAGTCCGATTGCCGCAAAGAAGACAGCAAAGTTGCCGCCTCTGTTGCGGCATCGCGATCATGCCAGGTAGAAATTTTTTCTAAAGCAGGATAAATCACATCTTGAAGTTTTATATGCGTTGCAACAGCTTCGTGCCGTGATGACCAACGGGTCACACACACTTGCTTAAATTTTTCCATTACCGGTTTATTGTCCATTTTTGACAAGACTTCTAATAAAACATCTTGCCGTTTGGAGTATTTAAACATATCATAAACTTTAGAAACAATACCTATTTAAAAAAATTATCACAATATTATATTATCTTTAATTTATACCCATGCAATTTCTTATGGTAGGAAGGGTCGATGTATCTGAAAGGGCCAAGTTTAATGAATGGGAGGCACAGTGGACATACAACGCCGTTGGGTATGCTTTCATAATAATGGACTGGACACCATTTAATTTTCCGCACATATTGCGAGCTCCATCATAGCCTTGACCTCTTAACAAATTCATATTAATATTTAGCTTTTTTAGACTTTCAATAATAACATCCGCTAATCCTTTTCCGGTTGTGTCATGAACCGGCACAAATTGAAGAAAATCTTCTTTAATTGTCACGGTGACAGTATCGAGATACCGTGCACACAAAGACATTTGTTGCACTCCGGCTATATCAGTCGATTCGTCACATAGAACAGTGAAAAATGGGGATTTGTTAATATTGGTGACTATTTTTTGCAAAATGAGTTCATTGCAAATTGTAATTATTTCATTTTGGAAGTGAGGGCTTAGATAGAGAGCATTTTTGGAAGAATTTTGTAAAAAATCGGAAAGTGTCTGATCACCAGTAGAACGGTTTTTTAGAAGAGCCCGAAAATTACCTTCATTGTTATCTTGAACATCCAAGTCGATACGCCCACAATCTTTATGGCCTCTTAATGATAAACCTTGGATGCCTAAGGTTAATATTGTATCTATAATCGGAGCAATTCTTATTCGATTATCGTGGGCTTCGATTTTTCTTTGGGTGTCTAGTTGACTGCTGATGCAGAGTTTTTTGCCCTCTCTAATTTTTTTTAATGACAAAATTGTATCAAGTGAATTAATATGGTATAATTTTTTTTGATGGGACTTAAAATTTGTAGAAGCATCCTTCCATCTTTGAAATGGCTCAGAAACTAGAGCCTTTAACTTCTGCTGTCCCTTTCCAGCAAACTTAGGACCAAAAAGCACACATGTTTTACAATAAGCTCCATATTCCTTAGGGGAATATGCAAGCCAGCTCCATTTCTGGAACCAAGAGTGACGGAACTTAAATTTTTTGTCTGTGTCATCACGGGGAAAATTAAATGAAAGGGGAGGTTGATAAATTTTATCAAGCTCTGATAGCTTCTCTTCTATATCTTTGTCTACATATGTAGATATGTCATAAGGATAAGGGAATATATCACCATCACTTGTTGAATCTAAAATTAAATTATTTTATTTGATAATATTTCAATTAAAAAGTCAACTCTTAATAATCAATTACATTTAAAACTCAGTGACATTTCTTTAAGGCTTATGCTAAGCTTTATCATAAATAAATTGCATAGCAATTAATAAGTATTAATATGCTCTTCCCCAATTAATTACATATATGCTTTTTATTCCATATCATAAAAGAAGCTTTTCCGTGTAAATTATATTATTGGATAAACTTATTTGGGTAATAAAAAAAATTTTCAATACAAAAACCCTTAAAAATTAAAAAAAAAATTATGTTTTGCCCCCCCCCCCCAATTAGTCACTGCCCTTTCCTAATTAGACACTGCCCCTCCCTAATTAGCCACTGCCCAAATTTTGGATAGTCGAGGACCTTTTTTTTTGCTCTCAGGAAAATTTTTGGTAGGGACAATTTTTGGATGTCGAGACCTTTTTTTTGCTCGCTGAAAAATTTTTAAATTATTTTTTTGGTGTCAGAAAAAATCTTATTTTAATTCTGCCCCCCCCCCTAATTCAAAACTTGCGTACGCCCATGTTAAATCAAAGTCATTTTTTTGCTTATTTTTCACGTCAATTATTATTATAGGACGGTCGTGTCCCCTCCTGCGTGGCTAAATAAATTAAGTGGGCCTGGGCCTTGGACCCTCTTTAACTATTTGTTTAAAAAATTTTGCATAATAAACACTTACCAATTATATTTGATATATTCTTAATCTATTGAAATTTATCTATAAAATGATATTTATTCTGCTAATACACCCGGGTAAATGGCAAAACAACGTTTGCCGGGTTCATCTAGTGCAAAATAAAATCTAAAGTTAATTTCTATCATAGCACCTTTCACAATATAGAACGCGAATGGCTTAAAAATATAAAAAAGCCACATATGTATGAAATATATTTTGACAAATATATGCAAAAGGAAGATTTTATGGATTCAAGATAATTTATATATAACTTTGCCCGTAGAACACAACGTTAAAACCTATTTGGACATGAAAGGTTCGCCCGTTTTAGTCAATTTCACATCTTGATCAAGTTGGACGTATTGCAATGTTTGTCGTGTTACTTTTACAAAACACAAGTATCCAAAGGCCAGTGTTCTAGGCAGGATTGCCTCAAGGGGGGGGGGCGTAGATTTTGTATCAAAAAGTTTCGATTAAACAAAAATAATTTAAATTATATACATTCAATATCTACAATGGGTTTTTGATAAAAAAACATCAATATTATCTACAATAATAAGTTTGTACATAAAAAAGCATTAACAATTAATTTGTTTAAATCGTGACCCAATTGCACCTGTGGTCTTTCTTCCATAAGCGCAATTTGCAAAGAGCTCCTTACAAATTCTCTGTAAACCCAAGCCGGAGCCATTGTTTGAATTTGAAATATGCCTTAGTTTTTTAGGCTTAATTGGTCCCCCAATACGAAAAAACCAATTGCCCGAGCTCGGTCCGCTAATTTTTTGATAAGCAAGAAACCAGCATGGATCTTTCACAGAGATATTCTTTTATATTTTGCAGCCTAAATGCAATTTTTTTGTTAATTTTATTTAGAGGTTGAGTTGTTGGTCAAAGGAGGGTGCGAGATAGCTACCCACGCCGCACGCTTAGCCCTGGAACACCTCCCTCTGGGTGACTCCTTTCTAAAACTGGATTTTAAAAATGTTTTCAACAGCGTTCGCCGCACAGCTTTTATTAACGATTTTATCAAGCTATTTCCCCAATACACTAACTACATCATTTTAAGTTACGGGTGCCATTCAATTTTGAAATTTGAAAAATTCTTCCTTAAATCCGCAGAAAGGATCCAACAAGGCGACTCCCTAGGCCCCCCTTTATTCTGTTTGGTCATAAATCACATAATTAATGAAATTAACAAACATTGTAAACTCAGGGTTCAAGCTCGGGAGAGGACAAAAATTTTTATATATTTTTTTAAATTAAATTAATATTTTGTTCTTGTTAATATCATTGATAATATGAATTTATGACCGTCCGCTGGCTACTGACCAATGAAAAAAATGACCATTGGCCAAATAAGTCGAAATTTTTATGAAACTGGCCGGGAAATGTCCGATATTTTTAAAATGAAAAGGTATTTTAGGAATCGGAAAAGGTTATTTTACCCCTGGCCGCCCTGGGCACCTACGGGTAAAGTTTCGAGCGAATCGGGCGGGTAATTTCAGAATTTAGCCCTTATTTAAAACTAAAAGGAATTTTTATTTTAATTTTTTTTTCTTTAAAATTTAATTAATATTATGTTCTTGTTAATACCATTAATCTCTCAAACATATAATATAATTAACACACGAGGACAAAACTGTTTTTTGTGACTATGTTGGATGCTGCTGAAAACAATCTCTCGGCAGGGTTAGTTCCGACGGAGCTTCTTTGATCCCCTGGGAGGATGGTAAGTTCCTAGCATGGGACTTTACCTGCATCGATATCTTTGCGCCAACTAATAATAATTATAACCCACTTTCTTGTGCCGAAGATCGTAAAACACTCAAATACCGAGCCAATGCTCATTCTAAGATTTTTATTCCAATAGTAGCTTCCGGTTCGGCTACTCTTGGCAAAAAAGCATTAGCACTTTTTAAATCGATAGGAAACAGATCCCCCTAAGCTAAATACTCACCCAGCTTTATTTTACGCCAAAAAATCGGCATTTTGATATCTAAATATAATTACAAATGTTTATTTGACACATGGCCCGTGTTGGCTATTGACGAATGTGATGAATAATTTTTTTTATTTATAATATTATTTTAAGCTCCTTTATTGTATCGTGTATCAATTTTAAAGAATAAAAGCATTTTAACATTAAATAAATTTATGAATAGATGTATGCAATTAAGGACCATCCATCGATACATATGTATGACCCATACATCTATACATACGTATGATCCATCCATCCATACATATGTATGAACCATACATCTATACATACGTATGATCCATCCATCCATAGGTACGTATGATCCATACTCACATACATCTATTCATAATTACATGTGTTCTGTAGATATGTTTATCTCCCCACGGAGAGCCACCTGCCGGACCATTTCAGGATATATCTCAACATTAGATGGCGTGGTAATTGTGGTTATATTTAAAGAATAAATCTTAAAATCAATTTTCTTCTTTTCGTGTTTTTTCTTCGGAATGCAAAGACAGCTTCCCACTATAAAAATAAATTTTATAAACAAGTTATCATATCATATTAATTTAATTTGCAAGAAACATTTATAAAATTTAAATTACTTGCTTTTGATTATGTATTAAAATTTAAATTAACGATGAGGATTAGCTAAACTTCACGGTTAACCTTAAGAAATTTAAAATATAACTTTATTGAAATAATTTACCTTTTAATAGTCAAATTAAAAACAGGAGTAATTTATGTAGTTTGAATTAGTGATGAGAATCAGCTAGTATATTCTATTTTCAAGTTGATTGTTAAAAAAATGGAAAAATGCTAATGTCAATTAATAAAAATGAAACTATGTTTGTGTTTGTGTGTATGTGTGTTTGTTTGTTTGTATGCCATTACCAAATTTGGAAAACTACCAGACCTATTTGGCTCAAAATTTTACAGTTTATTCCCCATACTCCGGAGCATTTTTTAAGATTTGTTCGAGCCAAATCGGTCCAGTAGTTTTTTAGGGGTCAAGTTTTTTTGTTTTATACGTTGTTTTATACGTTTTGGCACTTAATAAAGACGTCATATGACGTATAATTAGTGATGGTAATTTGCTCCAGTGAGCATTGCTCACTGTAAGCTCTGTCCCCTCACAAGCACTGTGTATCCTACTCTACTCATGAGTAGGATACAGTATCAGATGAAAATGCTCGAGAGGCGAAAAGATAGTAGCAAAAAGTAACTCATGTATAGAGCTGTGTGCCTGAGCAGCATTATAAGTTAACTAACAGTTTAATATGAGCAAATGCTATGAGCAAGCACTGCTCATAGCATCTCATATCACATTATAATGAGTTGTTTTGTTTTAATACATTCTGTTGTTCAACAATAACATGGCTATTTGCATAGGCGTAAGTAGGATTTCCTCAAAGGGGGGGGGGGTATAAAATTTGTAAGATCAAATTTTTTGTAACGATTTTTTTGAGTTCTAAATGTTTTGTTTCCTAAAAGTTTAAAGTGATATTGGCGTAAAAATAATAAAATACAAAATAAAATTCCAACAAATATTTTTTTATAAATATACAATGTAAAAATTATATAAATTAAAAATCATGGGAGGGGTTCTAATCGGAAAACCACCCCTCCCTATGCCAATGGCTATTTGTTATGGATTTATATTTTTTAAGGCTAATTTATTTTGCAATTTTATTTATATATGGCTAAAATATATTTTGAAATTAAAATTTATTTTTTATACATGTAAAATTTATTTAATTATAAATTTTTGAATTTTCTGTCTCACCCAGATGGTAATAATTTTTTTGATAATTTTAATATGGTTTAACTTTATATTTTATCGTTTTTAAGAAAAGGTGTAAAGGTTTATATATATTAAAGGTGCGAACTCATTTTTTTCTCGATTTTCATTATATATATCTAAAATGATTTTTAAGATTTATTTTTTATAAATGGCGAAATTATGTTTTATTGTATAAATAATTATTTTGACATTTTTAATATGACTTAATGTTTCTAAATTTATATTTAATAATATTTTTAGTTCAGGTCACAATGCAAGGTTTTATAAAAGGTGGGAAAAATTGCATAAGACATAATTAATTAACACATTCGTTGAGCAAAATGGACAAGCAACTTGCTATCAGCAATTGCTCCTACAAAACTACTTTTATTTAAAGTTGCAAACAAGCTAACATTTTTACTGCTTGAGCTTGTATTTGCTGTTACAACTTAACTCCTCAAGCATTTTACCCCTCTTGATGACAAAGCTTATGCGTCCGAGCACATATGCTAGATATGTGTTTACGTCCAAGTCAGAGCAAAACAGCAACTTTACAACTATACGTATAATATATGAAGCTTAAATGTTTTGCTGCATAAAAATTTTCTTTCATATTAAATCAGGCTAGACCCGTTACAATATGAATGAGGAATATAAACATTAGATTCTACAAAGTATTTTATGTCATGGTTATGCGTTTATTTTGTAGAAGAAACTTAAATTACATTTAAAACTCAGTGACATTTCTTTAAGGCTTATGCTAAGCTTTATCATAAATAAATTGCATAGCAATTAATAAGTATTAATATGCTCTTCCCCAATTAATTACATATATGCTTTTTATTCCATATCATAAAAGAAGCTTTTCCGTGTAAATTATATTATTGGATAAACTTATTTGGGTAATAAAAAAAATTTTCAATACAAAAACCCTTAAAAATTAAAAAAAAAATTATGTTTTGCCCCCCCCCCCCAATTAGTCACTGCCCTTTCCTAATTAGACACTGCCCCTCCCTAATTAGCCACTGCCCAAATTTTGGATAGTCGAGGACCTTTTTTTTTGCTCTCAGGAAAATTTTTGGTAGGGACAATTTTTGGATGTCGAGACCTTTTTTTTGCTCGCTGAAAAATTTTTAAATTATTTTTTTGGTGTCAGAAAAAATCTTATTTTAATTCTGCCCCCCCCCCTAATTCAAAACCTGCGTACGCCCATGTTAAATCAAAGTCATTTTTTTGCTTATTTTTCACGTCAATTATTATTATAGGACGGTCGTGTCCCCTCCTGCGTGGCTAAATAAATTAAGTGGGCCTGGGCCTTGGACCCTCTTTAACTATTTGTTTAAAAATTTTTGCATAATAAACACTTACCAATTATATTTGATATATTCTTAATCTATTGAAATTTATCTATAAAATGATATATATTCTGCTAATACACCCGGGTAAATGGCAAAACAACGTTTGCCGGGTTCATCTAGTGCAAAATAAAATCTAAAGTTAATTTCTATCATAGCACCTTTCACAATATAGAACGCGAATGGCTTAAAAATATAAAAAAGCCACATATGTATGAAATATATTTTGACAAATATATGCAAAAGGAAGATTTTATGGATTCAAGATAATTTATATATAACTTTGCCCGTAGAACACAACGTTAAAACCTATTTGGACATTAAAGGTTCGCCCGTTTTAGTCAATTTCACATCTTGATCAAGTTGGACGTATTGCAATGTTTGTCGTGTTACTTTTACAAAACACAAGTATCCAAAGGCCAGTGTTCTAGGCAGGATTGCCTCAAGGGGGGGGGGCGTAGATTTTGTATCAAAAAGTTTCGATTAAACAAAAATAATTTAAATTATATACATTCAAAATCTACAATGGGTTTTTGATAAACAAAACATCAATATTATCTACAATAATAAGTTTGCACATAAAAAAGCATTAACAATTAATTTGTTTAAATCGTGACCCAATTGCACCTGTGGTCTTTCTTCCATGAGCGCAATTTGCAAAGAGCTCCTTACAAATTCTCTGTAAACCCAAGCCGGAACCATTGTTTGAATTTGAAATATGCCTTAGTTTTTTAGGCTTAATTGGTCCCCCAATACGAAAAAACCAATTGCCCGAGCTCGGTCCGCTAATTTTTTGATAAGCAAGAAACCAGCATGGATCTCTCACAGAGATATTCTTTTATATTTTGCAGCCTTTTAAATGCAATTTTTTTGTTAATTTTATTTAGAGGTTGAGTTGTTGGTCAAAGGAGGGTGCGAGATAGCTACCCACGCCGCACGCTTAGCCCTGGAACACCTCCCTCTGTGTGACTCCTTTCTAAAACTGGATTTTAAAAATGTTTTCAACAGCGTTCGCCGCACAGCTTTTATTAACGATTTTATCAAGCTATTTCCCCAATACACTAACTACATCATTTTAAGTTACGGGTGCCCTTCAATTTTGAAATTTGAAAAATTCTTCCTTGAATCCGCAGAAAGGATCCAACAAGGCGACTCCCTAGGCCCCCCTTTATTCTGTTTGGTCATAAATCACATAATTAATGAAATTAACAAACATTGTAAACTCAGGGTTCAAGCTCGGGAGAGGACAAAAATTTTTATATATTTTTTTAAATTAAATTAATATTTTGTTCTTGTTAATATCATTGATAATATGAATTTATGACCGTCCGCTGGCTACTGACCAATGAAAAAAATGACCATTGGCCAAATAAGTCGAAATTTTTATGAAACTGGCCGGGAAATGTCCGATATTTTTAAAATGAAAAGGTATTTTAGGAATCGGAAAAGGTTATTTTACCCCTGGCCGCCCTGGGCACCTACGGGTAAAGTTCCGAGCGAATCGGGCGGGTAGTTTCAGAATTTAGCCCTTATTTAAAACTAAAAGGAATTTTTATTTTAATTTTTTTTTCTTTAAAATTTAATTAATATTATGTTCTTGTTAATACCATTAATCTCTCAAACATATAATATAATTAACACACGACGACAAAACTGTTTTTTGTGACTATGTTGGATGCTGCTGAAAACAATCTCTCGGCAGGAACTAACGTGCCTTGTTGGGCTAAAAAATTTTTTTGGCTATTTTCGATATCTTGGGATATTTTTTAGGTTTCTTGACCACCAATCCAAGATATTTTGGTAGGCTAAATAATACTAAAATGTAATATACACCAATAAAATTCATATCAATTTATATATTACCATCAAGTAAGGAATGATCCAAATATGTATTTAATTCTTCATTGTTCGGTTGGATATTACTTCTTAAAATATAATTAATAATAATTTTAAAAATGCTCTTCTAATAATTGAAATGCTAATGAAGATAATGGCTGAGATGATTCCGTTATTGACGTAGTAGTCAATGTTAACAGAACCTCTAATTCCAATTCATTTTTTGCCGTAATACAATCCTTTGACATTTTTTGCCTTTTCAAATCTATCAAGTTAAACCCCGACGTAAAAGTTAAAGGAATTATATAAACATTCATATTTATTTAATTTCTCTAATATTAATTTCGTAGATTTTTTATCTTGGGGCTCTCAGCTTTAAAACCAGTAATATATTTTCCAATTTTATCGACATAGTAGGGGCATAATACTAACGATGGAGTCGTTTGTGTGTAAATGGATTCGGTCATAACATCAAAAGCAGATATTAAAGATTCGATTTTTTTTGAAAAATCGAATTTCTTCTTCCGAGCATAAAGGGCCACTCAAAGCCCACCCATCACCAACATTCTAAACAATTATAATAAAAATTAATATATTAATTTACCTTATTGAACACCCTCAGCATATTAAAGGTGCTATTCCACCTAGTTACAATATCAAGGGGAATTTTAACTCCGGCAAATTCTGTAAATTTTTGCATGAGCTTAGGAGACGTATGTAACCTTCTCACCCATCTCGACACTTTGATTAAATCCTCTTCAAGAACTTTAATCCCCGCCTTTACCAATAGGTTAATGACGTGTCCAAGGCATCTGATGTGATAAATACCCGTCGTTTTTGTTTTAATACAATATGATTTAGGGCCAAAATCATGTTAGTGGCATTATCTGTTGTAATAGCCACTACCTTGTTGGAGATGTTGAATTTAGTCCGTATACCCAAAAAATTGTGCGATATTATAACCTGTATATGGGTATGGTAGGCATGATATCTCTATACAAAACTTTGTCATTTGAAATGTGCTTTAATAATGTGCGCAATAATACCCAAGTAGGATTTACATTGGACGCTTGACCATACATCCAATGTTAAAGATATATCATCAGCTTGATTTAAAATCTCTTGTATAACGATAACTTTATCCTCATACAGACTTTTAATGTTGTTGACCAAGCTAGGTCTTGATATTACTTTTATTGAGGCGTTGATACGCTCAAATATATGTTTAAACTTTTTATTTTCAATAAGGCGAAATGAAAGGCCTTCTTCTATTTTTAACATGGTTATTAATTAATTAATTTCTGTATTTCCTCCGCAGACATATTTCCCTTTAATATTGATTTTTTCGATGGGTTTTGAATATTGGGATGGCATGTTGTATAGTGGTATTTCAAATTACCTAATATATCGTTTTAGATAGAAAAATATATCTAAAAAAATTAATAAATAAAAATGTCATTTTAAGGATATTTATGTCTGGCTAGAAAGGATTACCTAAAGGAGGGGCATAATTTTTTTTATTAATTACATATGGAAAAAACTATTCTTGTTGAGGTTTTTCCACTATATATCTTGTCCCAAACACGGCATTTTCACCTGCTTTTTGACGACGTCCAAATATACCTAGAGCGTAAATTAGAGGGAGTTACTAGGCCAATGTTACACGATCCAAATTCTTGTACTGTATAAGCGTTCTGACATTCCATTTCCTTATTCAATCCAAAAAATAACGAAGACCGATTCGTGTTTTTTGCATTCGGAAAAACACGAATCGTAGGAAATAAACAAAATTTCTTACTCACGTTTTCATTTTGTGATTTCGGTCTCGTGTATCCACCATTTTTCATTCTTTCAAGAATTTTCATTTTATTACATGGAATCAATTAATTGAAGCAAAGGAAAAATAGGAACTGATTATGGTATTTGTTTAATTTATATAGTGGATATATTATTTAGGTAATTTTTGTAAGTATAATTCATGAAGATACTTTTTGAAAACAACATCATGGAATCAAAATGAAGCTAGAAACAAATTCAAATATTATTGCAAAATGGAATATTTTCTTAAAATAAATTATAATATGCATAAACACTGTTTTCCACATAAGATATTTTCTTAATAACTCACTTGTAAATTTACTTGTAGTGTGTAATTTTAATTGTTCAAGTATTAATCTAAATGCAAAATTAGAATTTTTGATAGTGGGCCTCTTAGTTTTCAGATTTTAATATAAAAACAAGCAATAATATTAATAAGACCATGATTATCCATAATCTTAAAAAGAATAAAGGGAAATGATAGGACTTTAATTTATAAGTAGCATCAATCAATAATACTTCAGGATATTTAGAATATTTTTGATGCTGTTCTTGTGTTTGGGATAACAAGCCACAGAACACATTCCCAATATGTACGTCTACATAATTCCCATTAACATCTAAGATATTGATGAGAGAAAGCAACTCACTTGATTCTTGCTTTTTATTGGACTTCTTAATCCTTATATTATAGAGATCTCTTAAAATTTTTTTGAAGCTTAAGGACATTGGCATCAATGTCATTTATATATACCACAATCCCTGTTTCCTCAAAATCTAATTTTCTTTGCTTAGGAAGATGATGAAAATAGTTTTCATCTAAAATATACAATGATTATATACAAACTAATACATTGGTTTTGCTTCCCTCCCAGCATATTTTTGTTCTAAGGCAGATGCAAGGGTTAAGCCTGTGGGGCTAAAGAAGGAATATTGTGTTTATTCGAGGGAAAAATACTAATGACTTCAAAAATAGCGAAACTGGTATAATCGCGTGTCTATATGCAAAACATGAATGATTTTTGGTATTCAAATGAGAGTTGGCTCTGCGTATTGGTAACGCTAATATTCAAATGAGGGTTAATTCTGCGTGCGTATATTTCTCTCCGTATCACGACCACTACACTACCTAGTGTTGTAAAAAAGACCAAAGGGTTTTCGACCAGGTTATGGCTAAGGTTTAGTCTTGGTCTATTTTTCAAAAAGACCTCGAGGTCTTTTGGTCTGTTTTCTTAGTCGACCTTTAAGGTTTAGCCGATACTTGGAGAAAAGACCTGAAGGTTCTCAAGGTCTTTTGGCCTATTTTGTTTAGCCAACCTTTAGGTTTAGTCAGAATTTTGTTAGTAAACCAAAGGTTTTTACTTGTTACTATAAGTCGACCTTTGGTTTGGCTTAGCTGCTTTGGTGTGGGGGAAAAATAATATAATTTAATGAGTAATTCAAAATTAAGCTATATTATATATAATATAGTTACGGGTAGATTTTTAATTGTACTGATATGATTTAATAATGATTGAGGGTGATTTTTGATATTGATACCTAGTTTTAAAATATAATTTTAAGAATCAATCATTTGTCAAGCTAATTTGGTGACAATTGTCATAATGGTCGTTTATGAAGCAAAATAAATTGTTTTGACGGAAATTGGTGGGGTATGGTGTCATAAAAATGTTTCAAACTTAAAATTTAAGTTTGTCACCTTAGCTTGGTGACAATTGTCATAATTGTCATTTTAAAAGCTAGATAAATACTTTTAACCAAAATTGGTCGGTTAAAGTGTCATAAAAATGTTGCAAACTTAAAATTTAAGTTTGTCACCTTAGCTTGGTGACAATTGTCATAATTGTCATTTTAAAAGCTAGATAAATACTTTTAACCAAAATTGGTCGGTTAAAGTGTCATAAAAATGTTGCAAACTTAAAATTTAAGTTTGTCACCTTAGCTTGGTGACAATTGTCATTTTAAAAGCTAGATAAATACTCTTAACGAAAATTGGTCGGTTAAGGTGTCATAAAAATGTTACGTAATCTGTCAAATCCTAAACTTATGTTGTTTATGTGGTATACTTTGATCTTACTTAGATTGTATACCACGTGTTGGTATATCGCGTTTTAATGTCCGCGGTATACTTTGATCATATTTTGTTTTATTTAATATAATGTTAATGTAAAAGGGTTAACGAATGGTTCCGCAATCCTTATAATTAAAAAAAGGAATTGGTCAAAGGAAGGCACTTTTACCGCGGGTTAATCTAGACGCGGAAGTGGCTAATTTTCTTTGACGCTTTCTTTTTTAATTATTTTTACTTTTTATTTTTAACTCAGCCACATCTGTTACTAATCTTTGCAGCCCCGTCTGAAGATTTCCCGTACTTTGCTCGTTCAATCAAGCCCACCACCCTGGGAAGATTCAACAACTATAAAAGCGAAATCCCATGTCAATAATGCAGTCCTTGAATATTTTTTTCCAAAACTTTGTACTCTTCTTAAATCCTTGTAATTGTCCCCAATCCCTACATCTTTCTCCTTTTATTGTAATTTTACGAAACGTTATAATTTTATCTTCGCGAACCTTTTTTGTAAATATAAAGTCGATTTCGCGTGAATAAACCATCTTTTAATTTTGTAAAATCTCTTTTTACTTACATCGCTACTTTCGCCTTAGACCGCCAGCCATTACATTTGGTATGGTGTTGTAGTTGCGCGCATTCGCAACCACATATATATTGAAGTACAGTGAACTCATACACACACCAAAACCCCCCCTCTTCCCTCTCTTATTATTAGCGTCTGTATACGCATCTTATTGTATACGCGTAGTCCCTCTCCCCCTATTGATCGCTATGCGATATATTATAGTTAACAAGATCTATTTGTCGACGCGCAACAATATAGAGGTACATATCAATCCGCGTGTGCGGATTGGTGCAGATATTTAACTCACGCCCGAAGGAGGAAACCAGGAATTATTCTACAAAACGAAAAAGGAAATATTTTATACGGAAAAATTAATTTGAAATTCAAATTGCCCCCCCCCCCCCTTTTCCTGAATAGAATGGATAAAATTATTCCCGTTTGCCATGAACAACCGTCACAGCGCAGGGATATTGGATAAAATTATTCCAGGAACATCCCGTTAGCCATGAACAAAATTCACAGAGCAGGGATATTGGATAAAATTATTCCAGGAACATCCCGTTTGCCATGAACAACCTAATCTGTCAAAGGAAAAAACCACACAATTTTATTGGAGGTTACACAAGTATATACTAAATTTTGCTTAATTGGTATATAGATTTGATATAGTGGATTATTAAATTAAATGTTTTTAATATTGTAAACCCATAATCAAACGTTTGTGATAAAAACTATCCGATTGCATTATATCAATTATTATTTTGGTCTACATATATCCCTACCCCTGACCCTAATTTTCAATGAAAGGGAAAAGTATCGTATCTCTCGATACGAGGATACTTACCCCCCCCTTCCTTCTATACAAAGAAATAGACGCCGCTAATTAATTCCGGTACGTGAATGTAAATTGATGTCTACCACTTCAAACGCGGTAATCCCCCCCCCCCGTCATGCACATATATTTCTTTACATTTAATTTCTAATACGCATATGTTATTTCCCCCCCCCCCGACGCGCTTATATTATTTATTTTATCCCCATATATGATTGTGTATCACTGATAATATGCCTGAGTCATTATGATAGTACGGGGATATCTTTTAGATATTCATTAATTTTTTCCTGGTTGTATTTGTGTAATAGAAATAAAGTTTATACACAAGAGAGATTTTAGTTTAATAATACGACATTTTTACCGGGGAGAAGGTTGGTTTTCCCCGGCCCCCTATCATCCAATAAAATCTCCCCAATATATCTCTAAAATCTCCCCAATATATCCTAAATGACCTATCCCCCTTTTCATCAATTTAATCCTGTCACGAATATTCTTCCCAAGTTATTCTGGGTTCTACTAGTTTTTTAATCATATCACATAATAATTCTGTGGATATGAAAGTTTATTATAAAAAATTAATCAATTGGAAATGAATAATCGTATATATAAGTTACTTATAATGCAATTCCTTGATACCCTAGCGAAATTTGTTGATATATATGTATATTTAAATTTATTTAATAGTAATAATTGACAAAATATAAGTTATAAATTTATAAAGATGCTTATCTATAGCAAAATTTTTATAATTTTTTTAAATGATTAATAAATTGTTTGTAAATTCTTCTTTATTTGAGTTTGTCTATTATAACTTTAAAGTAGTAGGAAAATATTTAGTGTTATACATACATAGATATTTTTATTAAAGATTATTCCAATCGCGCAAACACAACACTTCGTTTTCATCTTATATAAGTAAATAACACACAACCCTTTGGATGGATAAGTCTGTGTTGACATACTGTCTGTCATAACGATATCATTAAAAAAATTTCAATTTCTTTTAAATTAGCAATTTCTTCCTCACTGCACAGTGGCCCATCTGATAGCCAACCATCTTCAACTTTTAAATTGTTTATCGTAGTTATATGCTAGGAAAAATATATAATTATAAATAAAAAAACATACTTCATTAAACACTTTTAACATCTTAAATGTACTATTCCACCGGGTTACTATATCCAAGGAAATAGTGATTTCGGCAACCTCCTTAAATCGTTGCATCAATTTCGGTAATGTATGCAGCTTTCTAACCCAGCGAGAAACCTTTACGATATCATTTTTCAAAATAGATAACCCTTCTTTAACAAATAGGTTTATAATATGTCCAAAACATCTTATATGGAATATCTTTGAAATTCTTATTTGATTTATTATATTCATTACAGCGACCATATTTACTGCGTTATCGGTGTTTATAGATAAAACTTTGTCTTCCATGTTATATTTTTTCATAATGTCTGTAATTTTTTCGGCTATTTGTCCCGTATGTGGGTATGAAATTTCCAAAACGTAACTTTTTAGTTCAAAAATTTCGTTTATAAAATGGTGTTTTATGTTTTATATAATAAAATGAAAAAATAATAGAAAATCAATATATTATAGATAATATAACAAATATATTATGAAAAAAATGGGGGGCCGCAAACAAATTATAAAATATTTGGGGGACCGTGTGTATAAAAAGGTTAAGAACCACTGCTCTAGTCTGTTAATAAAATGCGTTAATGCTTCCTTATTTGTGCGTAAATAATCTGCTGCTATCAATGTCCGAGTGAAATGAGCAACTTTCAATTAGTACAATAATTTACCTTTATAAACTGCATAATTAACTTACGTCTATGTTTGAACGATACATTCCTATCAAGCGATAGACATGCAATGGGAAATAGAAGATATCGCCTTGTCCCGTGATTGTCAACTGCAAATTTTGGTCATGTTTAAAAATATTTAGAGAATGTGTTAACAAAAAAATAAAGTTTTCAAACAATTCACATCGCTTTCCATGGAAAAAGTCGCATCATGGATTGATCCCAAATACTTCATGGCATTTTCAATCGCTTTTTGATTAGCAGAGTATTCAGGAAGGTTTTTAAAAATATAATCAGCTACTAGCCTGACACGTATCCATTTCTTTTCGATGCTTATTTCGAGGCTAGAGTTTGAAAATCAAACAATTCATAAACCCTCATTTATTCCATAGAGGCCAAATTAGTAGGGACTATTTAGTTAAATTGTATTGCAGCAAAAATACAATTGAGTTTGTGAAAGCTTTAAACAAATCAGCTCCCCGACCTCATCTCTTCTACGGAGAGAATGAAAGTGGAAAATACCAATACCCAAAAGCGTAGCCAAGGGGGGGGGGCAGGGAGGGACGCCTGCTTCCTTCTAAATCCAAAAATTTGTTGAAATCTATCCAAATTATGATTAAAATTTCAAAAAATGATCATTTTGCCCCTTCCTAAATTATAATTGCCCCCCTCTAATTCCAAAGCCGGCTACGCCCATGAAAATATCTCAATAATTTCATTTTCGTTGCAGTAGCGGCCCTGGCCACGACCCTTGGTAATTTAGGTCCCGAGGATAGTTCCTTAAACAAATATCAAAATTTAGTGCCACAACTACACACGAAACCCCAAAGAATATTTCTATGTTAGCAGAAAATCAGCAAGTAAGTTGTAAAATTCAATAAAATTTTGATCCGTGCTCTATGCCTGTTCATTAATTCCACATATTTTAGCATTTATCATTCACAATTATTTGAAAATAAATCTCCAATAGTTTTAAAAAAACGATTAATGTAGTCATATAAAGAAAAAGCTTAAAACTTGTCACAAAATTATATACATTTTCATATCTTTACCTATGATATAAAGCTTAAGTTTATTCCACAAATCATATAAACTTACCTCTTATTTAATCCTTTTTCATTGAAAAATTGCTTCAAATAGTTCTCGTAAAAATTTGAGTTATATTGGCCGGCTAAGATAATCCAATATATTATTAATATTATATATGCTATGTATATATGTGCATAAATTTAAAGAAAATTTAAATATGAACGTTTTATAATTACTTCTTTTATTTGTGTTATTATTTACATCTGAATCTTTTATTTTAATTGCTATGCAATTTATGGGCTCGTTTTTTGTTGTCCGTCCGTCCGTCCGTCTGTCCGTCCGTCCGTCCATTCCTATCTATTTGCATTGGGTATATTAGGTTATCGCTTTTTTAAATTAATGCATGAGAAAGAGGTGCCCCACCCCTCATCTCTATCTCCCTCGCTGTGTTATTTTTTAAATTAATGCATAAGAGGTGCCCCACCCCTCATCTCTATCTCCCTCGGTGTGTTATATATAAGATTTGTTAAATTATCTATTATATAATAAACATAAATAAAAGTTGTTTACTTTTAATTGCTACTTTTAATTGCTATGCAATTTAACTAGTTATATAATAAACATAAATAAAAGTTGTTTACTTTTAATTGCTATGCAATTTAACTAGTTTTTGTTATATAATAAACATAGATAAAAGTTGTTTACTTTTAATGCTATGCAATTTAACTAGTTATATAATAAACATAAATAAAAGTTGTTTACTTTTTAATTGCTATGCAATTTAACTAGTTTTGGGGTTAGAATCCCGGAGTTTTTTTGACTCTTATGATTGTTCTTGTTACTATCATTGATAATAAGAATTTTTGGCCGTCCGCTGGCTGCTGACCAATGAAAAAAATGACCATTGGCCAAAATGTGAATCGAAATTATTTTTTTCGTTTTTTTTGACTATTATGATTGTTCCTGTTTCTACCATTGCTATTATGACTTTTTGGCCGTCCGCTGGCTGCTGACCAATGTTATATAATAAACATAAATAAAAGTTGTTTACTTTTAATTGCTATGCAATTTAACTAGTTTTTGGGTTAGAATCCCGGAGTTTTTTTGACTCTTATGATTGTTCTTGTTACTATCATTGATAATAAGACTTTTTGGCCGTCCGCTGGCTGCTGACCAATGAAAATGACCACTGGCCAAAATGTGAATCCGAGTTTATTTTTTCGTTTTTTTTGACTATTATGATTGTTCCTGTTACTACCATTGCTATTATGACTTTTTGGCCGTCCGCTGGCTCCTGACCGATGGAAAAAATGACCATTGGCCAAAATGTGAATTGAAATTATTTTTTTCGTTTTTTTTGACTATTATGATTGTTCCTGTTCCTACCATCGCTATTATAACTTTTTGGCCGTCCGCTGGCTGCTGACCAATGGAATAAAATGACCATTGGCCAAAATGTGATTCGAAAACTTTTTTTTCGTTTTTTTTTTGATATGAATTTATATCCACTTTTACCGTGTCCTGGCTGCTGACCAATGGAAAAAATGACCATTGGCCAAAATGTGATTCGAAAATTTTTTTTTCGTTTTTTTTACTCTTATAAATTTATATCCACTTTTACCGTGTGCTGGCTGCTGACCAATGGAAAAAAATGACCATTGGCGAAAGTGAGCATCAAAATTTTTTTTTCCGTTTTTTTGGCTATCATTGACTTATAGAGTATCTGTTGGTACTGACCAATAGAGAAAAAGTGACCATTGGCCAAATTTTTGATTTTTTTAATTAAAAATTGTTCAAATTCAACAAAAAATTTCTCCCAACAATTCTGCAAATTCTTAACATTGTGTTGTTTTATAATATAATGTTTGTTAGACCCATAATCACTAAAGGCCATAAAAACTAATGTAATACGCAACTAGATGCAAACACTAAATCTAACCCTAACCCTTGCCTATATTACATTTTGCCTTTATTACATTTTGCCTATAATGGAAAATTTGTATAAATAATTAATTAATCATTAGGCATTTAATACCCCCCTATAGGCATTCTCGCCCCTTCCCACCTTTTTCGCCCATAAATTGCATAGCAAATATGATACATTTATACGAAGTACAGATGAGTCGTCCCCCCTTCCCTTCTCCCCCTTCCCACGAGGGCCGAAGGCCCGAGTTTTTTATATTATTGTTCAAATTTATTATTTTAAAGCCAAGCATAATTAATCATATGCGAAGCGAATACACACTCTTAGAGACTTGAAATTTGCAAGATATTTTGATATAATCATCATGGACTTAGCCAGGGTTTGGATTGGGGGGGGGGGCAAAACGTTTAAAAGTTCAATTAGGGAGGGGCAAAACGGATTTTTTTTTAAATTTTAAGGGTTTTTGCATTGAATTTTTTCTGTCATTTAGGGAGGGGCAGCCGCCCCCCTGGCTACGCCCATGATTATCATATTTAGTATTCATTAGAACTTAAAATGTGAATTTCTAGTAAAAGAAAGAACTTTTAAAAAAAGTGTCCGATCTTAATAGGTAAATTAATTATTTTTACTACATAATTTTTCTGTTTTAAATTATCTCCACCTTCTCCCAGGCCCTCCAAATGATTTTTTTAAGGATTGAAAGACTGAAGATTATTGAAAAGGTTTCAGCGATCAAATTTAAAGACGAATTGGGTTAAGCAAAGTCAAATTATTTATTTTTGAGGGGTTTGGGTTATGAATTTAAAAGACTTTAAACTATTTACTATCCCATCCTTTGTAACTTAATTTGTTGTAGTAGTAAGTAGAGCCCTGCAAAATGGAATTAACTCGGCCCGAGCCCGAAACTTTTCATTTTATTTTGCCCGAGCCTAACCCAAGCCCGAAATATATTTTTGCTCAGGCCCGACCCGAGCCTGCTCCACTTTTATGAAATGTAAATTTATCAAAAATTTTATTCAGAATACCCACAAGCACCTTTCATATAACATAAAAATATTTTGTACCCTCAGCCTACTCACAAAGAAATTAGTAAAAAGTTTTAAGAAATCTTTAGCTAGATTTTGCCTCTGGCCGGGCTGGGCCCTCGGGTCGGGTTGACCCATCAGGCCCGACCCAAGCCCGACGCTAGATTAAATTTTATCTTTTGACCCGAGATTTGGACGGCCCGTGCTGGGCTCTAGTGGTAAGGTTAAAATGATAAAATGAGTATGGGGAAACGAAATTCTATTTTCGAGCCGAAGGGGCCCATCTTCAGGCAATAAAATTAAAACGAGAAGAAATTTACAAAATAATAAAGAATAGAGGCGGTGAAAACAAATTTCATCTTTAAAACTAATTGACTCACATTACTTCATTTATGTATTTTCTGATTTCATCTCCACTTTTTATTTTGATTCTGAAGATGGGCCTCTTTGGCTGGAAGAATTTCGTTTCCCTTAAATCCAACCGGTGTTAATGACATAATTTTAGAAACTAGTACAATTGCAGCAAGTATATATATACAAAATTTCCCGGTTACGATTTTGGTTTTTTCCTTAGTTTAATAAGTTATGGCTTTTGGTCAAATATATCTTGACGTAGCTTAACCTACCTAAAGTCTACGTATGAAAAACCAAGGGACTAGCGGCTAGTCACTAACCAATGCTATTATACTTTTTAAATATTGATAATAGGACAACCCCTTTAATGTTTGTAATAATATTTTGGAAAATAAGCAATTTTAAATAGCAAATAACATTAAAATGTAAAGAGAAAAATAAATGAGAAGGTTTAACATTGATTACTTATATTAGTTCCATCACTAAATATAAGCAGCAGGGATAGAATAGGGAAGAAGAGGTGCATTGCTGAAATGTTTCAAGTTAGTAGACAAAATATAATTTTGATAGAAAATGTAAATTTAATTCAATTTATAACTAAGTATACTTTGTTTTTCGCAAAACTATGTATATGAATCATATAAGTTCTTAGAAACAAATATGTATATTTAAAGAGGATATATAATGAACTCGAGTCCATTTTAGCCAGGTACCTTGTTTTTCCAAAACTTGTTATGTATCATTTAATTTAGCAAAAACAAATTAAACATTAATAAAGATAATATATAATGAACTCGAGTTCATTTTAGCCAGGTACCTTGTTTTTCGCAAAACTTGTTATCTATATATATAAAAATCTAAGTCCCGTTTTTTTGTGCGCTAATAACTTTTGAAGTTCTCAACCGATTGCCACCAAATTTGGCCAGATTATTGCCTTAGCATTGTAGATGGTTTATAGATGCTTTTTATTAACCTGCGACAGCGGGAACCATGTTTTTTGGTAGTCTATACCGCCATCTAGCGGATTATTTATACTACGTTTTTTATACTTATTTATCGTTATGGTGCTACTAATTACTTTAAACTTTTTTCCACGATTGCTTTGTCATTTGTGTCTCAATTTTTTACTCAACTACGCCCGTTTTTTTACAATATATAAAGCTGTAACAAATAAATATTCTCGATACCGTAAAACATCACCATTTACTTAAATAAATATAACGCGCGCTTTTAAAAACGTTCCCACGTTTCGTGCTTTTTTGCTATTTTTATGATGTTCGGTTATTAATATTAAAAGTACAAAAAGATTACTTTAAAGGTAAGTTGATAAATGCAGACAATGGTTAACCGACAAACTTGAAATGCAGCTATATGAGCTTATTCATACAGAATAATGCTTCGGGAGCACGAAGAAAATCATATTAAAAATGCCGCCAATTATTCCATCAATGTAATATGTTTTTTTATACAAAAACAGAAGTTTATTTCCAAATAATTAAGTATGTTAGCCAAAATTGAATCGGAACGTGTGCTCTACATTAGTTAAATTACGGGCAGTGATGGGTATCCTTTATAAAAAAGAAGATCTACAGAGGATGATGGTAGCATGGCAATCATTCAACTGCGAAACGCAATAGTCTAGGTAGATAACCATTGGGTTTATGCCCCCCCCCCTTAAATGACAAAAAATGCCTTTAAACGCTTATTATTGTGAAACTCTAATGTGCAACATTTAAAGAACATATGGAATGGGTAAAGTATTACGGAAGTGCAAACTTATCGTTTGGGATGAATGCACAATGGATTATGAAAAATCGCTCTAATCGGTAATCGCAAGATTTACAAAGCACTTGGTAACGCAAGGTTATTGCTTGCACGAGATTTCAGGCAAACTTTACCGGTTCCCTTACGATCCACCCCTGCGGACGAAGTTAATGCCTGCCTAAAATATTCTATTTTGTTGCCTTATGTCAAAATATTAAATCTAACTACTAAATGCGCATAGTATTTCAAAATCATCCTGCGTGTGAGATATTCTCCCATTAATTGCTAGAAATTGGGAAGAGAACCGTGCACGTTGATATATGCTCAGGACGGATTTCTTTTCCTACGAATATTTGCAATTTTGTTCAATCTAAACTGTTTCTTTGATAAAGTGTTTCCAAATATTAACGACCAGATCGACTTTGGCTCCGCTAACGGGCTATTCCTAACATTCACGGCAATCCAATTACTTACAAATCAGTTCACACTGTATCGTGTACCCATACACGAAGAATGAAGTTAGCGTATCCGGAGATACAAGTATACAAAGACTAAGCCAGATGTTTACTTTGTTTGTAAAAGGTATAGACGCCGCCGCTCACTATACGTGGTACGTATGTTACTTTTTCTTTCCCCCATGCCCCCTGACACAAAAGGTTAATTGATTGTAACATCTGTGTACTGAATATATACATAGAACTTTATTCCTTTACATTTAATTTCTAGTACGCGTATGTTATCCCCCCCCCCGACGCGCTGATATTATTTATTTTATCCCCATATATGATTGTGTATCACTGATAATATGCCTGAGTCATTATGATAGTACGGGGATATCTTTTAGATATTAATTTATTTATTCTTGGTTGTATTTGTGTAATAGAAATAAAGTTTATACACAAGAGAGATTTTAGTTTAATAATACGACATTTTACCGGGGAGAAGGTTGGTTTTCCCCGGCCCCCTATCATCCAGTAAAATCTCCCCAATATATCTCTAAAAACTTCCCAATATATTCTAAATGACCTATCCCCCTTTTCATCAATTTAATCCTCCCACGAATATTCTTCCCAAGTTATTCTGGGTCCAACAAGTTTTTAATCATATCACATAAAAATGCTTGGATATGAAATTGGCGCCGGATTAAAAAAGTAATCGAACCATCCCCATCATAAATTAGACCAAAGGAGATGTACCCACGCCAAGAAAAACAATTTCTTTAAAAAAAAATGAAATACCCCCGGAAAACAATTCGGTAAAAACAAATTACCCCTACTATTCGGAATTGAAAAATCATTCTAAACAAATTACCCCTACTATTCGGAATTGAAAAATCATTCTAGACAAATTACCCCTACTATTCTGAATTGAGAAATCATTCTAAGAAATTACTCCTGAAATTTCCCTTCATTCAAACCTTCTTTTTAGTATTATTCTCATTTTTCAGGATATAACAGAAGTTCAAAATTCACACCCTCGGATATTCCTATTCAGCATATATAAAATCGCATCCTGTACAAATCTAAATTTCATCTGGTTAAAGAAATCAGGAATTATTCAACCAGGAAATAATTAATACGATGCATCATAGGACAAGAGTATCCGATAACAGATGGCAACACGCACTGCAAGAAAATGTTTAGGATTCAGAGAGCAGGGATTAGTTTACCACAATTTAAAGAGCGGGGAAAAAGAACATGAAAAGTCCCACAAGCCATAAATGAGGTAAATCCCGTTGGCCATGGATTCTTCAAAAGAAAATACTGCGTAAATTCATTGAAGTTAGTTTGATATTTTTAATGTTAAGACCGGAAAATTTTTCACACCCCCCCCCCCCCCCCATCACCCAGAGGGAGCATACAAGTTTGGTAAAGGGAAAGCAAGCATTTTTATGTGATATGATTAAAAACTTGTTGGACCCAGAATAACTTGGGAAGAATATTCGTGGGAGGATAAAATTGATGAAAAGGGGGATAGGTCATTTAGAATATATTGGGAAGTTTTTAGAGATATATTGGGGAGATTTTACTGGATGATAGGGGGCCGGGAAAAACCAACCTTCTCCCCGGTAAAATGTCGTATTATTAAACTAAAATCTCTCTTGTGTATAAACTTTATTTCTATTACACAAATACAACCAAGAATAAATAAATTAATATCTAAAAGATATCCCCGTACTATCATAATGACTCAGGCATATTATCAGTGATACACAATCATATATGGGGATAAAATAAATAATATCAGCGCGTCGGGGGGGGGGGGGGGATAACATACGCGTACTAGAAATTAAATGTAAAGGAATAAAGTTCTATGTATATATTCAGTACACAGATGTTACAATCAATTAACCTTTTGTGTCAGGGGGCATGGGGGAAAGAAAAAGTAACATACGTACCACGTATAGTGAACGGCGGCGTCTATACCTTTTACAAACAAAGTAAACATCTGGCTTAGTCTTTGTATACTTGTATCTCCGGATACGCTAACTTCATTCTTCGTGTATGGGTACACGATACACTGCTTTTGTTATTGGTGACGCAAATTATACAATCGGATCTTTCAATTCTGGCAGGGATGCCACCTCACATTTTGCATTTGAAAATTGGCGTACCAAGTATTGCGATGTGCAATTTTAGTCAGCCAAAACTTTGCAAAGGTTTGCGTCTCGCCGTTAAACGTTGATGTGCAACGTTGAAGAAGCCACGATTTTGACAGGACATGTGCATTTGTAAATTTTATAACTCCATAACAGGTATAGCTGTATATATCTTCATTTAAGCCTATCTACTAATACCGATATTTTTGTTCACCACCAACCATATCAATCTCCCAGTCATTCAAATTTATTTTTAGGTAAATTTAAGCATAGTTTTTCTTCGGCCGTCCATAGCCAGGCATAAACCTGGCCCGACGGGTCAAGCATATCTTAACATCTCTCAGCTAAAGTTAAAACCGTATATGTATGTAGGGAAACAAATTCATTTACCTTGAAAGTGATTTGATTGTAAAACGCAGAAGGTGATAAGAGAAAGAATACCAAAATATTAATATACCCATGAGCGTAGCCAGAGGTAGGCACGGAGGGGTGGCTGCCCCCCATCCAAATCAATTTTTTTTTAATTTATTAGAATTATGGTTAACATTTCAAAAAATTATCATTTTACTTCTGCCTAAATCGTTATTCCCCCCACCCTCTCTAATTCCAATGCTGGCTACCATTATAAATATACCATAAGTCCCTTTTTAAACTTTAACTACACTTGCAAGTTTAAACTTATTATATAAATTTTTATACTTTTTAAGTCATTATCTTTATACTGGTTTTTATTATAATCATACCTAACCTATAACACTTTCACCTGATGAATGTTTTACTAGGTATAACGATATAACTATATTTCTAACTTTTTTTTGGCATACATAAAATTTTCGCTTCCATTATACTCGCGAAAATTTTTTCAATTATTTCTCAGTTCAACCAAATATTATAAAAGCCTTCATTTAAACAAATTTGAAGGAGATCTTTTAACATCTCTTCACTTTGATACTATAGATTTTAGGCTATGACATTACACTACTATAAACGCTGTACTAAAATATTTTCTATACATTGTCTAACATTATTATAACTAACTTTTGTACACCAATGCAGTGCTTTATAAATATTTGTTACCCAACTATGCATATAATCGTTAACATCGCACTTTTCAACATATAAAATTGTATTTTAAACTATTAAAAATCCCTTTAACTATGAATAAGTATGCCTTTTCCTATATTTTTTTACCTTATAAACGATTGGCCCAAAATTTTTTATAGTTATTTTATTAATTCATACTAACTAAGCCAAAGCAACGCTTGGCCGGGCACAGCTAGTGAATCATATAATTTTGAAGAAACAAATTAAACATTAATAAAGATAATATATAATGAACTCGAGTTCATTGTAGCCAGGTACCTTGTTTTTCCCAACATTTGTTATCTATGTATTATATAAATTGAGAATACAAAA
This sequence comes from Gordius sp. MW1, assembly GCA_964036665.1. Lineage (NCBI taxonomy): Eukaryota > Metazoa > Nematomorpha > Gordioida > Gordea > Gordiidae > Gordius > Gordius sp. MW1. The sequence continues at coordinate 23,643,892 of OZ038531.1, forward strand.
TTAACTCAAACCAAAACATGGCTTTGTTATTAATCGAATTTTGAGAAATAAGGTAAATATAACATATACATGTTCACCAACTTTGTCTCTTGTTATTATTTTTCAAACACGAAAACGCTCAACTTTATAAAAATTAATAAAATGTTATGAAAAAGTATTACCTAGTACATCATTTCGCGTTATTTTGTTTTTTACACCAATACGTACATATAACCTTTGGTATTTGTTTGAGGCACAGTTCTTTATGGGAACAAATTATTGTGCTCAGTACTTAATTCATTTTTTGCTCAGTAGAATATTCAAATGCTCAGTGAATAAACAAATGCTCAGTAAATAATGTAATGTTCGGTAATTTAAATATTTGTTCAGTATAAAATTCATTTGTTCAATTTTTTATTCAAATCTTGCTCAGTAATTTTTTTAATTAGGCAAAGTAACTACGAACTAGTTTTTAAAATTAAAACCTAAAGGGAGATTCCAACCCCCACTATCTAAGTAAGAGTCTCTTGTGTTACCCATGTAGTCAAAATGCTTGTCTGAAAGGTGGTTTAATTTAATTAATATGTTAATAAAAATTTTTTTATTATATAAACTACTTCTTCTTTTGCCCTCATTTTAAATAATTTTATACTTTAATACGGCCATTGTTACACGGTACTGTATAAGCGATCTGACATTCTATTTTATTATTCAATCCAAAAAATCCCGAAGTGCCAATTCGTATATTTCGCAATTGGAAAACTTCGTTAGTAAGAATAATAAATAAACATTTTCATATTTACGCTTTCATATTGCGATTTCGGTCTCGTGTATCTAGTGATGCGGAAAATCCGAGAAAAATCTCGGTCTAGTCTCGTCTGGTCTCGAAAAACCGAGACGAGACGAGACTAGAATTTGAAAAATAGAGTCGAGATTGAGACGAGAATTCGGATGTCGAGACGAGACGATACGAGATTTTTTCGGCGAGATCTCGACTTTTTATGAATCTTTAGATTTTATTATATTATTGTGTATTTGAATTTGCTAGATTCCGCCTGAAAATCTTTTTTATTTTTGCGCCAAAACATATTTTAGCGCGTCCAGCTTTTCACGTATTTGGGTAAACTACAATTCTGCTTACATCAGCTTAGAAACTTTAGGTATATCATTGGCCGCCAACCGAGCTTTATTGCAATAGGGTCTCATTGTTATCATGTTTTGCTGATATATTGTGTAGTTTAAGCCAACAGGTACCATTATAGACGTAGCCCGATCCTCTACCCACAATTTGCTCTCCTTTAATTTTTACTATTGCTTAAATTAAATAGCAAATGAATGCTCCCATACGAATTTAGAAGAGCCTAATAAGCCACTCAAAGACAGCAAATTGACAGGGGTTTAAGGAGCGGAGCCCCTTGAGTGAGATTTATAGGGGCAGCCCCAGCCGGGGTACAGGGGTAAAGCCCTTTCTTTGAATCTTATTCTCTTTATCAGTTATTTGGTCCCACGGTCGTGGGGTTTGTTTTGATAAGTTTCTTGCATCTTGTCCGGGTGATTGCCATGACTTGACTACTATTTAGTTTTTATAACTTTATCGCCTTGCCCGTTTTAAGTGACACGGGGTCGTCCTCTTCCTCTCTTCTCCGGCACCTTCCTGTCCAGTACTTTTCGATTTAGGTCATTCGTGTCCCCCTTAGTATATGTTTATACCACCTTAACCGATTTTCGTTAATCATGTCCGCCATAGGTTGAAAATTCATTTTTGTCATGAGAAAGTCATTCGTCATGTGGTCGAACTTAGTTTACCCCAAGCTCCACCGTATAATTCTTATCTCTGTGGCTTTTATAAGCTTTCCTTTGGTGTTTAATGCCGATGCTTATTAATCAATTTTTAATTCCTTAATTAATTTATTATCATAATGTCAAGTTCGACAAAAAATAAGGTTTTTTTAGACTCACTTTGTTGTTCACGTGTATTCTACCTTTATTTAATTATTTTAACAATTTACAGTCCAGGTTTAAAATGCTCCATAAAATGACCACTGTCTTACGTTAATTTGTATGAGTCCGGCCTGAGGCAAACCCCTAACTTCCTAAGCAAATCCCCCTTTTTGTTTAAAATATGCCTCGATATATAGCATTAAAAACTGAGATATTATGAGGGGTCGTAAAAAAGCATTGCCCACAAACCTTACTTTGAACAATAAGCTATCAGTGTACTCAAAAAACTTAAAGCAACCGGTTTAAGCATGGACGTAGCCAAGCCCTCAAACATTAAGCTCCGTTTTTCTCCCCTGCTTAAATTTCACAGCAAATGAAATGTTTTCCAACGAAGTGTAGAAGAGTTTAGGTAAAAAGCTCAACAAAAAACAACACGGGGCCCGGGGGCGCTACCTAACACCAAAGAACCGAGGACAATAACCTTGTTAGGAGTTAGGGGCGGAGACCTTCTTAGAGGTCCGAAGAACTGAGATATATCAACATTTATTCGCACTTTGTTAAAATTATTTTAATTTTTCTCCTTATTTAACGCGCAAAAAATGACAAAATTAGATTTTTTAATTTATTTAGCGACGCAGGAGGGGACACGACCGTCCTATAATAATAATTGATGACGATTCATTGTTTAAAATCGTAAAAATTTCAATTTTCCGCAGCACATGCCTACATCTATCACACTACACTACCTACACGCATGACGTTCAAGAAAATACTATAAGTGATACACTTTTATTAAAGAACTGTATATTCAAATTTTCAAAGAACACGATAGATACGCATTACGTCATGAGGTTGCATTTAATTGACATTTTATTAAACGTCAAGACATATAAAACTAAATAACTGGACCGTCTTATTACTTAGAGATTTGGAATAAAGTTTAAAACCTAGGCTCAGACCTATCAAATATTCGCAGAAATTTTCATAAAAATCGGTGCAGCCGTTTCGGAGGAGCTTAACTACCCACACCGTGACACGAGAATTTTATATATTAGATTATATATAATTTAAATTTGTCTTGATTTCTCTATGAACGTTTATGGATTCCATATTTGGCAAAAATTTATTATTTTTGACAATAAAGGGGGTTAAAAAGGAGGGGGCGTTTAAGCCGGAAACTACTTCTTGCCTAAGCTACCGAAAGACAGGATCGCAACCAGAGGTAAGATTTGTTCAAAATTTGTTGCCCGAACTCAGCCCGGTTCAAATTGGCCCCTGGTCCACCCGAATAATGAGAAATACCCGAACTGCCCGGCCCAAAATGTGTTTTAAAATTTTCAGCTTAATGTCTTTATATTTTTTAAAAATTTTTATTTTAATTTCTGATTTTTTTTGATGAAAACTAGGATTAACATACATTATACAATCAAATAAAAAGTTACTAGTTTAAAAACATCATTGAGCCAGAATTGCTCAAATCTTGTTATGGTGCCAACCCGATCCGGCCCGAAAATCAAAATTTAACACAGTTGCCCGGCGCCCGGCCTCTAGTCGCTTATCGCAACAATGAACCTCTTCAACTTTTCAAACCTAACCTCGGGTAATAAGTGTCCGTCCAAATGCTGTGAATAAAGCAAGTTGCTTACCTATCAGCTTGTGCTACTACGATTACAACCGCGACCATAGGCGTAGCCAGGATTGCTTCATGGGGGGTTTTCCATTTTTTTAATGATACTACTAATAAATTTATTACAGTAGTGACGGAGGTAGAACTATCTAAAATTTCTATTAAACCAAAACTTATTAAAATCATATAACTTCAATATCTACGATGTGTTTTTGGTCAAAAATGCATTAATAATATCTTCAGAGACGCTAATTGCAAAGAGCCTTTCCAATTTTTCTGTTTGCGCTAATTAGGGCTATTGTTTTAACAAAACACTAGCATTGGCTTTTTAGGCTTAAATTTCCCACCAGAACCAATAAATGGCCCGCCCGGAACCGTTTAAATGAAATTATAAGCCCAAGTTCGCCCCGCTGCTAAAATTTTGCTTGTATCAGCATTTTCTCGTTTAATTTAGAGGTTAAGATAGTTTTTTAGAGAAATAATTAAGAATTCTTATTATTGGAAAACACGCACTCGGGACATAAATTTTTTGTGTAAATAATGTTATAATTAGTATCTTAAATTAAATATCAAATTAATTAAGATAATATATTATTTCTATATGCGCAACACACACAAGACTCCTATTTATATTTTTTCCGTATAATTTGAAATTTTTTTTATTTTTGTCAATGGGGGGGGGGGGGGGGGGGGAGGGGGGATCCTAACCCGAAAACCCTCCATTCCCCTACTGACCGCGACGGACGGCCTACTACACTCTTACCATAATCAGCGATTGCAGCAACTGTCTAACTGCTCCGCAAATGGTCGCAAACACAACAACATAACATTTCAACACTTACTTTACCCCTTTTAATATGTATCTAATGACATAATTCAAGTATGAAATTTTCAAGGAACGGTATCTAGAGCTTACCTCTACTACCATAATAGGCTAGATAGCCTGCTCATGCCATATGTTCCATATGCTAAATTGTGTATCAAATTTTCCTCCATTTTCAAGACAACAACTCGTGTATTTCAACCATGTCATTTTGCGCTATAACAGTGAATTTACCTTCCTCACTAGTTTATAAATTTGAACGAACGTCTCAATAAGTTCATTTTATAAAAAATATTGATCTATATTATTAAACAATCATCACAATTTATTTTAAAATGCTGTTTTTGATATCTACCTAATTCAATATTTTTATACCTTTTAAGAGTACTCAATTTACAAAGATTACTAATATCATCTATGTAATCACTACTTTACCATGTTATCTTTAAAATGGTGGAAATAGGGGATACACGTTTTGTGGTGCGAGGATGAGCAGTCTGTAATGAAGTGGCAAGGGTCGATCCTACTAAGAAGAGACTCGTTTATTAAATACAAACGACCTTAAACTAATAACTGCGAGTAATCATATACCGACGAAAAATTCATATATTCAAAATATCTTATTTGCCTAAGGTGTATTTTCAAGTGTTACAAATAACGAAGACTATATTCAAATAACTAAATAACTGTCAATACGCAGTTTATCTAGTCTATGACTACCATCAGGCGGATAAACAATCGCCGAAGTTTGTTTTATATAGTCGCTGATAACACACCTAATAAAGATTATTAGCCCGTGCGTGGCTCATATCTTACTAATACATTAAATATCATACACCCCACGCAGTAACCTCTACAACCACTCGGTACAAGCAAGGAACTAATTGGGTAGCTGAGCGATTTTACTTCATTTACACCTAGAGCCTTGCAAAATGAAATTTATTCTTCCCGAGTCCGACCTCTCAATTTTTATTCGATATTTTTGACCCGAGCCCGATTATATTTTGGAAATTTATTTCACATTGTATTTTTATTACTTGTAGTACTGATAAGTTTGAAATAAAAAATTCATTTCCACCCGTTACAATTTATTCAGCTAATAACACGGTTCAACAAGAAAAATCAACCGTCTATCTGTTTGCAGATTCTGGTAGAGTTTTTCACTGTGAACACAAATATGTTTTTAGTTTTTTCCTTATGTTTTTTAAATATTCGCTGTCAAAGTTGCCAAAAACAGCGATTTTAGCGTATTTCAAACGTCAATAACTTGCAAATTAATCGGTAAAAATAATATTTAAATTTAATTAGTAGATAAAAGTGTTAGGAATGTATTCACAAGTTTTTTTAATCGTACTATATTAACTTTTTAAAATATAAACAAAACTAACATATTCCTATCTATTTACATTGACAAATTACCCCAGACTTGAAATATCCCTCCCTTTTCTTTAACACTAGGAATTAAGTGCGTGTTGTTGTTTATCTACCTCTACCACTCTCTACTACTACCACTCTACTACTCAAGTTTCAATTTATCTTATTCACCCCTTCCTATATTCGCTGCAAAATATTTCATAAACCATTTTTCGGTATTTATTATTTTGCCGCACGGCATGGGCGTAGCTAGAAGGGGCACCCTAAATAAATTTTTTTTTAATACAAACCCTTAAAAATCCCCCTTTCTAATTAAACTTTAACAATTTACGCCCCCCCCCCCTAATCCAAAATCTGGCCGCCCATGCCGCACCGTTATTTTTTGTGTATCTTTAATTTTGTTACCAATATTAATTAATAGAATCGTATGAGGGGATATTTATTTTTTATTGATAAACAAGGTACAAACTTGAGTAATAAAATTTACAATAGTTTAATAGAAAAAATTTAATAGCCATTCCGTTTGTGAGTTATATTTGTTTTACCAAACAAAGTCAACACATAGTCAGCCATCAATTTCTAAAAAAAAGTTCAGATGGGAATGTAGGTAGTGTATTTTAAGCGACATTCGGCATTCAATTTTCTATATAACTACTACTAATTACTCACTACACTGCTAGCAGTGGTTGTGTGTAACCTATTAAAGTACAATCTTATTCACTCCTCATCCTTTTTCCTTAATTGAATTTGAATTCATCGATAATCCCCTTTTTCCACTTCGCTTACGAAACATTTTTAATATTAATTTAAGTTGATTTATAAATTCCTGCATTTTTTAGGTTTATTAGCTCGTATAATTGTTTAAAAAATACAATTACAAAAACAAATTTTTTTAGGTAATTACAGCTATTAATTACTAATCTATTTAGTGCCATGTATAGAAAACCTCAAAAAAAAATATCCCCCCATACGATACTATTAATTAATGTTGGTGAAAAAATTAAAGATACACAAAAAATAACCGTGCGGCATGGGCGGCCAGGTTTTGAATTAGAAGGGGGGGGGGCGAAAATTGTTAAAGTTTAATTAGAAGGGGGGGGGGCGACACATATTTTTTTTATTTTTAAGGGATTTTGTAGTAAAAAAATTTTTATTTAGGGGGGCCCCCCTAGCTACGCCCATGCCGTGCGGCAAAAAATAACTACCGCAAAAAATGGGTCATGAAATATTTTGCATAAGCGAATATAGGAAGGGGTGAATAAGATAGATTGGTACTTGAGTAGTAGAGTGGTAGTAGTAGAGATTAGAGAGTGGTAGAGTCATAGACTAAGGTAGAGTAGATAAACAACAACACGCACTTAATTCCTAGTGTCAAAGAGAAGGGAGGGAGATTTCAAGTCTGGGGTAATTTGTCAACGTAAATAGATAGGGATAAGTTAGTTTTGTTTATATTTTAAAAAGTTAATATAATACGATTAAAAAAACTTGTGAATTCCTTCCTAACACTTTTATCTTTTAATTAAATAATTTAAATAAAATTTTTACCGATTAATTTGCAAGTTATTGACGTTTGAAATCCGCTATAATCGTTGTTTTTGGCAATTTGACAGCGAATATTTAAAAAACTTGACGTATAGGGAAAAAACTAAAAATATGTTTGTGTTCACAGTGAAAAACTCTACTAGAATCTGCAAACAGTTTACCGGTGGATTTCACAAGTCCATTATTTGTTGATCAGTGTAATTAAAAACTAAAAATCTAACTTTATAAAATATGTTTTAATAATTCCCAATAAAAACCTTTTTGAAATACTTACCTACCTTCTAAAGTTAATAATTGCATTCAGGCTAGTTATATTATAGTAGACAGAGGGGAAAAGCTGAAGCTTGGAAGCTATATTATGTATACGTTGTGCGAAGATAATTATTTAATATCGAGTTGTGTTTATTTAAATTATATTTTATAAAAGATAGTTTGCTTTAGTTCAATTCGGGCCGAGCGCGTGCCCGAGGCCCGATTATTTTATCAAATTTTGCCCCAGCCCGGACTTAACTCTCGATCGGGCCGGGCTTGGACTAGGTCAGACTTTGGGCGGCCCGTGCAGGGCTCTATTTACACCTCCGCCCCCTAACCGCCATAACTCGTCATATCTAAAGCAAACTTAAACAAAATCTACAATCATTTCCCCCACTATGAAATGAAGTCAACCACAACCTTATCCATGCCGCTTAGCACTAACTCCACTAGGTTTTCCATATTTTGTATTATAACAATCCGTTTCCACCCGGAGGAATATTGTAGAGACCTATTCAAATACACCATTTTGCATTTTAATCGCTGGAAATATCTGAATTTTAATAAATTGATCTCTTTTATTTTTAAATAGATATTAGATATTTATTTTCGTGATCTATTCTAATGTCTTCTAAGAGTCGGCCCTATTAAACTTCAGGCCTGACTAGGAGTACTTTTCGTATATATCTGGAAATTTTTGATTTATCCTAATTTCTTCATGTAGTAATTTTATTTTATAATCATATAAACAAGTGACAAATACAAAATAATACACTATAAAAAACCTCCTTCGCCTGCTCTAATTTCTAATTTACGTCAGTGTAAACTTGAAATTCCCCCTCTCCCCTTTATGCGCGGGGCGTAGCCAGGATTTTTTAAGGGGGGGGGGGGGGGGGTGCGGTATTTATTTAATGGTTTAATTTATAATATGATAAAAAAAAATTGCATAGCAATTAATAATTTAATTATAAATACATGTTCTTCGTAATATTTATTCTAACACTATTAATTTTTGCCAAATAATGGTATACCTATACCTATTAATACTGCTGGAAGATAATTTCTAAATATGCCACTTCAATCCACCTTAAAATTATAAAGAGATATCTCGTGTTATCTGCGCCCTCCCTTTCTTTCCTAATCCTGTTTAGTGATTATTATTAATTGTTTACTCGAGATTTTTATGAGTCCCTTTACTTCGTCCGCCAGTTGCCAACCCCATTCATATTAGCGAGTTTTTGTTTTCTTGGGCGTGGAAGGACTGTGCTCATTTGGTCATGTTGTTATCGGTAAACAGACTATTATGTGCGAAGGAGTCACATTATATTAGGTTTGGCTCTAAACGTCAGGATATTTTAGAGCTGACAGGCCTCTTTAATAGTGTCTGATAAAACAACAATTTATGGGTTAATAACATCGAGACATCAGAGGTCAAATTTGTTTGCAATTATCTTCCCGAACCCGGCCCGGTTAAATTTTTCAACTTTATTGTCCTCCCAGGCCCGCCCGAACCCTATTAAGTGTTCGCCCGAATCATTAGGGCTGCCCGAACTGCTCCCTGAAATATTAAATTTGCCCGTCGGCCCGAATTTATGCGATCCCAGATTTTTTCAACCACTATTAAAAAATAGGCATTAATGGCATATTGATTAAAACAAATTTAACAATATTTTATTATCAAGGACAAAATTAAATTTCTTATATTATTGAAAAGTCGAATGAGATACAATTTTTCAAATGAAATTTTCATCTTTAATTTTAATCCTAATAGGTCAAAAAAAAACATATAAACTAGGCTTTTTAAAAAGTTTATATATGTTAATTCTAATATTATAGATAGCTAGCAGAGGTCAGATTTGTTCAAATTTTTCCGGCCCGAACCCGGCCCAGTTTGCCCGCCCGAGCCCGGCGAAACCCTTCTTGGCGTACGCCCGGGCAAGCCCGAACCCTTAGAGCTACTTGAAATGCCTGGCCCGGAATGATGATTTTTAATTTTTTACTATTCATTTTGTGTTATATACTTGTAAATTTATAAATATTTCTTGATTTTTGTTGGGTAAGAACTAGAGTTTATAATTAACTAGCTGACCCGTCAAACGTTATTTTGCTATATACATTATTTCTAGAAAATACTATAACTGTATGGGTTTGTTATGAATAATAAAATAATTAACTGAAGGATGGATAATTATTAAAAATATGCTTCTATGATCGACCACGTGATAATATTGGCAAAAATTGGATACTTTAAATTTTATTTATTTAAATAGTTTGTTAAAACCCAATAATTTTGACCGTATACTGTAACATTTTATTATACTTTTAAATATCTAATTCGAGAATGACGTCATTATTGTATATGATGCTATAAATGAAACTGCTGGCCGGGAAATGTCCGATGTTTTTAAAACAAAAAGGTATTTTAGGAATTTGAAAAAGCTATTTTACCCCTGGCCGCCATGGGCATCTACGGCTAAATTTTCGCGCGAATCGTGCCGGTAGTTTTAGAATTTAACTCTTATCCTCATACATACATACATATATACATACATACATTACATACATACATACATACATTACATACATACTACATACGTACATATAGTGGTGGGAAAAACCTTAGGTGGGGCGGACCCGAGGTTGGCCCAAGGTCAGGTTTTAGGTTAGGTTGTTTGAAAACCTCGAGGTTTTACACCAACCTAACCTTAAACCTATTAGGTTTAGCATGGGTTTTGCATCCACCTAAGGGTTCCCCAACGTCCCTACCTAAAATTTTGGGGCAAGATTCAAACTCTAGCCCAAAACATCAGGTCGGAACGAAATGCAAAACCCCGAGAATCACCTTGGGGTTTCCATTCATAAGGTATGGTTTTTATATACTAATATTTCGGCTGAATGACGGTCACTAAGCAATTTTATAAAATAAATTCGTAATTATCATTTGTTTTGATTTAAAAAATAAATTAAAATAATATTATATCCTAATATCAATATATAAAATAATAATATCAAATAAATACTCTACTATATTGGAATAAAAAATGTAAATGTATTATATCGGTTTTAGCCATCTATAAACTATTTTAATTTAGATTAACACATTAGATCCTTATCTTATACCACGCATGTAGTAGTAGCACAGCACCATACCATATAAGTATAACTCCCCCCCCCTTCTCTTCAGAGATCAGATTGCCCGGCCCGGCCCGCTGCCCGAACACCGGGTCGGGCCGGGCAACTGTCCTAAATTTTTATTTTCGGGCGGGCTCGGGCGGGCACGACGAAAATAAGATTCGGGCAATTCGGGCTTAATGAGATTTTTTAGATAGTGTATTTTTTTTGTTACTTTTCATTAAATTGCATATGAAAATGCTAAAAAATCGCCATCCGTCCCCAAGTTATTTTTACAATTTTTGCCAGACCCCTTTATTTCCATCAAGTCCCTAGCTAGGTTATGGAAAGGATTAAAATATTTATATTTATGCAGCCCTTTCATAGTTCGTAATTCGCATGTGCCGTCTATACATAGTACAAAATCGTCACGCCCAAATTGATACAACGCCTGAAAGTGTCAAATTTCATTCTAATATCATTTAATTTTTTAACAAATGATTTAACAAGGCTTCTCCAATTCGCCTTTATTATTCCCTTATCACTCATCGCTATCGCTATCAAATATTTTAGAAAGACCAAATACTACGTTTTTTTGACCAATTAGGATTAAAATTAAAGTACAAAAGTTTCTTTTGAAAAAATCATTCGACTTTTAAATATTGAAAGAATTTTAGGTCGCAAAATTTCGGGCCTAACAGGCAAATGTAATATTTCGGGCCGGGCATTTCGGGCAGCATTAATGTTTCGGGCGGGCTTGGGCGGACACCAGAAAAGTTCGGGCGGGCTCGGGCGGGCAATGAGGTTAGAGAATTGAACCGGGCCGGGTTCGGGCAGAAAATTCCTAACAAATCTGACCTCTGCTTCTCTTTCCCTTCTTACACAACCCAGCGTATAATGCGAGCATGGGGATACCCTTGCTCCAAAATATTCACACCCAAAGAGCAAGGCAGTCGCCTTGCTCCAACCCTGCTCTACTCCGGGCCATCCCTGTTCCCAACCCCGTTCCGACCCCACATAACCCAAATATTATTTTGTATGGGAGGCGATGCGCTACTATGCTATGACGCATACATATCCATATGCATAAGCTAGGGAGGGAGGGGTAGGGGATAGTGCGTAGCGTACTGTACTGCTACAAGCTATGCAGTAATTATAGTTATTGTTAATAAATATGGAGCGTCCGTGCTGTGAAGGCGGGGTAATATATTAATTTTACCATTTGATCAAGTGGTTTTAATTTTATACTTATTGATGATATCTTCGCAAATATTGGCATTTATTAGATGTTTTTATGTTTTAAATTCAAAGTCTAAAAGAGAGACAACTTGATGGCGACAATATATTATTAAAACTTAAAAAATAACCAATATGTAAAAATTTAATTGTTTACTACCTTCCGATAATCGGTTACGGCTTAATAATTATTTACCTAAGAACTTATTAATGTCTTTTTTGATGATAATAGTGATTTTAGAGTCTTTTAATTTTTTCCTGTATAATCTTTTCATCATGAATGCATGTTTTTTATATTATTCAAACCTTCTTTTAATAAAAAAACATTTGCTTTTTATATTTCTACTAACTGTTTGGTCTCCATTACAAAAATAAAACATGTCATTTTGATTTTTATTCATTTTCTTAGTGTTTGGTAAATTGCATATAAATTTAAAATTTGTATTTATAATTAAATTAATTTTTTTACAAACCTATGAGAGGCTTTAATAAACTTGTATTTAAAATTTGAGACGTGTTACTCTATTGGTTTTAAAATTATGATCATTTTAAGAATGGGGTCCTGCAAGTGCAAACCCCATAAGTCACTTCAGGGTTGGGATTTCTATAAGTACATTGGAGGATTAAATTAAGGGAAAATATTCAGGTAAAATCTAAATTAGCTAATTCATCTAAACGCCATGTAAGTAATGTTTATTCACTCTTAACCACTGCATAGCTTATGCATAGCTTGTAGCAGCACAGCACGCACTCTCCCCTTCTCCTCCCTCCCTGACTTATGCATATGGATATGTATGCGTCATAGCATAGTAGCGCATCGCCTCCCATACAAAATAATGTTTGGGTTATGTGGGGTCGGAACGGGGTTGGGAACAGGGATGGCCCGGAGTAGAGCAGGGTTGGAGCAAGGCGACTGCCTTGCTCTTTGGGTGTGAATATTTTGGAGCAAGGGTATCCTCATGCTCGCATTATACGCTGGGTTGTGTGAGAAGGGAAAGAGAAGGGGGGGGAGTTATATGGTATGGTGCAGTGCTACTACTACATGCATGGTATAAGATAAGGATATAATGTGTTAATCTAAATTAAAATAGTTTATAGATGGCCAAAACCGATATAATACATTTACATTTTTTATTACAATATAGTAGAGTATTTATTTGATATTATTATTTTATATATTTATATTAGGTAATATTATTTTAATTTATTTTTTAAATCAAAACAAATGATAATTAAGAATTTATTTTATAAAATTGCTTAGTGACCGTCATTCAGCCGAAATATTAGGATATAAAAACAATACCTTATGAATGGAAACCCCAAGGTGACCTGACCACCTTGGGGTTTCTCGGGGTTTTGCATTTCGTTCCGACCTAATGTTTTGGGCTAGAGTTTGAATTTTGCCCCAAAATTTTAGTTAGGGACGTTGGGGAACCCTTAGGTGGATGCAAAACTCATGCTAAGCCTAAAGGTTTTAGGTTAGGTAGGTCTAAAACCTCGAGGTTTTAAAACAACCTAACCTAAAACCTCAGGCTTGGGTTTAGAAAACCCCGGGTTTTGTATGATACATACATACATACATACATACATACATACATACATACATACATACATACATACATACATACATACATACATACATACATACATACATACATACATACATACATACATACATACATACATACATACATACATACATACATACATACATACATACATACATACATACATACATACATACATACATACATACATACATACATACATACATACATACATACATACATACATACATACATACATACATACATACATACATACATACATACATACATACATACATACATACATACATACATACATACATACATACATACATACATACATACATACATACATACATACATACATACATACATACATACATACATACATACATACATACATACATACATACATACATACATACATACATACATACATACATACATACATACATACATACATACATACATACATACATACATACATACATACATACATACATACATACATACATACATACATACATACATACATACATACATACATACATACATACATACATACATACATACATACATACATACATACATACATACATACATACATACATACATACATACATACATACATACATACATACATACATACATACATACATACATACATACATACATACATACATACATACATACATACATACATACATACATACATACATACATACATACATACATACATACATACATACATACATACATACATACATACATACATACATACATACATACATACATACATACATACATACATACATACATACATACATACATACATACATACATACATACATACATACATACATACATACATACATACATACATACATACATACATACATACATACATACATACATACATACATACATACATACATACATACATACATACATACATACATACATACATACATACATACATACATACATACATACATACATACATACATACATACATACATACATACATACATACATACATACATACATACATACATACATACATACATACATACATACATACATACATACATACATACATACATACATACATACATACATACATACATACATACATACATACATACATACATACATACATACATACATACATACATACATACATACATACATACATACATACATACATACATACATACATACATACATACATACATACATACATACATACATACATACATACATACATACATACATACATACATACATACATACATACATACATACATACATACATACATACATACATACATACATACATACATACATACATACATACATACATACATACATACATACATACATACATACATACATACATACATACATACATACATACATACATACATACATACATACATACATACATACATACATACATACATACATACATACATACATACATACATACATACATACATACATACATACATACATACATACATACATACATACATACATACATACATACATACATACATACATACATACATACATACATACATACATACATACATACATACATACATACATACATACATACATACATACATACATACATACATACATACATACATACATACATACATACATACATACATACATACATACATACATACATACATACATACATACATACATACATACATACATACATACATACATACATACATACATACATACATACATACATACATACATACATACATACATACATACATACATACATACATACATACATACATACATACATACATACATACATACATACATACATACATACATAAATAAATACATACAACAAAATAATACACAATCTAAAAAAATACCATTGAGTCCGACGAATCTGGTTATGGTGCCCGCCCGGGCCCGCCCAAAAGTCTAATTTGACGACAATTGCCCGGCCCGGCTAGCCAGGCCTTTCTGGTCTCTGGTAGATTAATTAAATTGGTTTTAATATAGGAATTATAAATAATAATTTAAATAAAAAACAAAAATGTATATTTCAAGCAGATTAATATTTTAACTATATACATAAGTGGAAAACAAATTATCTTTATAATTTTATATAAAATTATGGAAACTCATGTGTTATCTTAATTAATTTCTCTTACTTACGATATTGTATTAAAATTTGTTATATTTTTGGAGGAATGAAATTTAAAACAAAATAATAAACTTATTTTTACGGTATAAAACAAATAGAATGTCGCTATTAAGCTTAAAATAGCTTCAAAAATCATAATTGCTTATTGGATAATACATTATTTCTTTTAATCATTTTAGTCTTTTAAGAGATGTATATAAATCTCTTAAAAGTATTCTTAACGCGGGACAAAATTTAAATTCATTTTAGTCTTCTTCTTTATCAAGTAGGGAAGACCGGGGCTATTTCTTTACCGAGGCTAGGCACGTCCTCTCAATTAATTTTGTCATTTATGCTTATTTTGACCTCAAATTTTAATCTTAAATGTACTTTATTATCGCACATTTTGAGCTCAAAAATATTTGTGTTAACTTGTGTTACAAAAAATTCTGCAGAAAATAAGATTTTTCGGGGCTAAAACGACCTTTGTTAAATTTTCGAATTTTGTCAATTATTCAAAAATTACTTATTCCACTAACTTTAAACATATACTAAGTAAATAAGTATTGACTCTTTTATTATATTTATGTGTAAATTATACTTTTGACGAGTTTAATCATCTATAAGCACAACTTAAAGTGCAATGACCACGCTGGGGCTATCGCGGTTCCTTTTCACGCATTCATTATTAAATATGGAAAGATGTTTTACCAAGGGCAGCATCCATTCAAAATGTACAAAAAGGGTTTTTATCATCTGGCATTTGTCCATTCCACAGATTTTTAACGAAGAAAGTGTAAACTCTTTATTTTCCTCAAATGCAAGTGAGTCCTTTAATATTAATGAATCTCAAACATTCAATAATCAAGAGTCCTTGAATAATTAACCCAGAATTACTTTATCCTCATCCTATTTTGATTAGAAAGGCTTCCACAAGACAGCAAATATCTACAATACTCACATCATCACCTAATAAAAAAGGCAAGAGAAAGGGTGGCCAAATGGAGAAGAATACTAAAAAATTCATAAAATCAAAAAATTATTGCCCATATGTGGCAAAGACTATAAAAACAATCATAACAATGAAGACTGGTGTTGCAGGAAATGCTCTTTATGGGCTCATGGCTCATGTTGCAATGATACTTTCTTTACATGCAATAATTGTATAACTTAATTCCATTTTTGATAATTATCAACTTTATATGAGATTTTGGTATCAATAAAGCATTTAAATCATTGATTCACAAAAATCTTAGGAAAGGCACTTTTCTTAAATCTTTTTAAAACGCTTTATATTAATAGGTTATATACTGTTTAGTAATTTACAATTTAAGCAAATTAACTTAAGACATTAATTTTAACATAAAAAACACAAATATCCTATAATAAAATTATTATTTGAAACTTTATAAAGCCTGTATAAACTTATGTTTTTGCAATTTATGCCATGCACTTAGTCTATATCATAATTTTAACATAAAAATAATAAATAAAACACATTTAAATAATAATATTAAATTTTATAAGTTGCAAAAGACTATATATATTTAATATTTTGGCAATTTAAGCACATGCAAATAAATATTTTATAGTTTTTAGAGTACTATGGGTGTAGCCAGGAATAGAACAAGAGTGGACAATAATACTTTAGGGGGGACAAGATGATAATTTTTAAAAATGTAAGACTTAATTTTATTCGATTTTGACGAATTTCTAGATTTAAAGGGGAGCATTAGAGCCCTGCAAAGACACTTTTTTTCAACCCGAACCCGAAAAATTTAAATTTTTTCAACCCAAACCCGACCCGGCGTTTTAAATTTTTTACCCCGAACCCGACCCGTAAGCTTCTTAAAATTTTCAACCCGAACAAGACCCGAAAGCTTTTTAAGCCAAACCCGACCCGACCCGAAAGTGAAAAAAAGTTAATATTGTAAAATTGATTTTAATGGATCTAAATGGCAACAAAATATTATCTCCCAAAAATGGACAAAACGTTATATGTCTATCATTTCCGGGTGACATGCTAAAAAATATAGATTATATATATAAAATTAATTTAGTCTCTAATTAAAATTGCCTATGAAGGGCCCATAGAGTATACTTTTAAGTTAATTGCGACACTCCTAAATGTGGTTATATTATCTTCTTCAAAATATTAACGAACCCGCAATTTTTTCACATATAAAATGCTTATATTCTAATTAAAATAAATTTGTCTGTATTATCAGGCAATTTTGATTTTAAGGCCAATAACGGTTGTGGCAATATTGTGCGAAAATGAAAGGAGAAAATTTGATTATTATTTCAAAAACTCTTAATTTTTAAATCATGTTTAATTTAATTTTATTCTAGTGTAAGTTAGGCGATAAAACAAGTTGAGACATTAAAATTTAAAATAGAAAAATAGGAATTAAGAAAATCATAAATTTTGTGTTATCAATTACATTTTCATTATATTTTACTTTTCTGAGTTTAAAAATGCGAAAATTCAAAATTCAGATATAACTTAAAAGAAATTAATTTAAATGAATGTTGAGATAAATTAATCATACATTTTGATATTAATTATAAAATATTATATAAAATAGCATTAATTTCAAAGAATGTCTATTATTCAATATAAAATTTAACGTTCAACCCGACCCGGACCCGAGTTTAAAATTGTTCAACCCGAACCCGAAAGTTTTTTTAAATTTTCAACCCCAACCCGATCCGAAAGCATTTTAAAATTTTTAACCCGAACCCGACCTCGGGTTTTGGGTCACCCGTGCAGGGCTCTAGGGAGCAGGCGCCCCTCCCTCGCTACATGTAAAGTACCCAAAAGTAGATAGGTCTCTACATACCTTGACTTAATTCTACATTAAGAGGGAGGTTGCGCAAAAGAAACCAATGCATGGATTTTAAAAGGATGGCAAAGTATATCAGGTGTAATGTGCGACAAGAAAATGGCAATATGATTGAAGAGCAAAGCTTACAAAACCATGAGACAGGTGTTATCAATGGAAGTGAAATATGGGCATTAAACACCACGGAAGAAGAGCTATTCCAAGCCACGGAGATGAGATGGATATGGTGAACCTTGGAGTACACTAAGTTCAACCATATGACGAATAATTGTCTTAAGGCAAAAATGGGTATTCAACTGCTGATGGTGGACTGACAAAAATCGCCTAAGGTGTTATGGTCATTTACTAGGGAGGAGACGAATGATGTTAATCGAAAAGTGTTGGACATGGAGGTGTCGGGGAAGAGAGGAACGGACGCTCGTGTCACGTGGATAGGGTAAGTAAAAGAGGTTGTGCTAACTAAAAAGATAAATAAGGAAATGCATTACGCTTATCAGAGGTGGATGAAACGTATAAAAACAAACCCCACTTCCGAATACGTGATAAGGAAGATGAAACCCTATTCATTTTGTGAATAAATAAATGCCAACCTTACGTATGAAAAGTTAATCCATTAATATTCTCCATAACCTTTTTTTAATAAATTTTGCTATCAATCACTACACATGGAAGCATATTCAAAATATCCACCTAAAATGGCGGCCTAAATGTCTCAATAAATTTTATTTTAATGCACAAAACAGCTGTCGCCATTTTATTTTAGTCTTTATTTGCATTAAACACATACTAAGGTAGAAAAAAACACAACGACGGGAAAAAAACAGATAATCTAATATTTAATGACTCCGCGAGGAACGTGGAATTAATTGTACACATCAAAGTAATTAATTATCATACGCGCTTCTTATTACGTTCTCAACCCACAACACGATATTTTTAATGAGTTGGGGCAAAATAGAAGAAAGGCTTACAACTTGATTTTGGAAAATCCTTTATTTAATTTAAAATAATTTTGTCAATAACTAAGTAATACACATCAGTTTCAAAATTCTGTTATTAATTATTAGTTTGAAAAGAAACGATATTGTTAGTGATGCTAAAAATCTGAATCTCATCTTGAAAACAGGAACGAGAGGTTAAATAGTTTACAAAAAGTTTATTGTTAAAAATCCGGATTTACTACAATAGCATTAAATAAATACATGTGTAACAAAATGATCCAATAATAAAAATTAAATGTTCTGAATAAAATAATCTAGACGATCCTAGTGATGATCAAAACCTAGGTTTTTCACCCGAAACCTTAGGTTTAAGTAGTGATGCGGAAAAACCGAGAAAAATCTCGGTCTCGTCTCGTCTCGAAAAACAGAGACGAGACGAGAATTTGAAAAATGGAGTCGAGATCGAGACGAGAATTTTGAGGTCGAGACGAGACGATACGAGATTTTCTCGGCGAGATCTCGACTTTTTATTGATCGTTAGATTTTAGTAAATTATTGTGTATTTTAATTTACATTTAAGGTATTAAGTGTAAATCAATATGTATGTAATATATTTGATATTAAAAAAAATCCCAAGTGTAGTTAATATTATATATTTTTGCAAAAAAAAATTTGGCAATCATTTACCTAAGTATGGTTGATTTTTGTCATACATTTAAATACGTACTCGTTAATTTAAAGTTTAAACCTTATGTTCTTAATTCTATAATAATGCTGCTTTTATTGTTGTTTTTACAACGTTTTAATTTGTGCAACTAGTTATCAATTCTGTAAATAATAATAAGATCATTAAATGTCACTCGCACTTTGTGGTTTATAGCGCTATAGTAAACATGCAATAAACACTATGGGCTAAATTAATAATGGTTATATTAATGGACTTAAACATTTGCCTTAAATATGTTAAGGTCTACTATGAAGCATTAGCGAAGGTTAATAAAGGGTCTCATTTTGCTCAATTATGCAACTAAATCAACTATAAGCGAACTTATAATTTTCGAAGTCCATTTATAGTTGACAGACACAGTGAATTTAATACAAATATTATAATTTGCTAGAACAATAAAATTCAATTTTTTATATTTCAAATTTATTTATAGTTTTTTTAGTCTGCACTTTTTATAGAAAATGTTATCTTTATGAGTTAATTCATATCTTTATATTATCAACGAGATGTCGTGTCCCGCTAAATCTTTAAAAAGTTTGTGTATTATGGTTTTTCGAAAAATATAAAATTTGCCATTTGGATTATTCCGAATTTATTTTTTTTTAAATGTCGAGACGAGACGAGAATTCTCGTCGAGACGAGACGAGACCGAGATTTTTCTAGACCGAGACGAGACGAGATCGAGATTTTCTTAATCGCTCCCGAGACGAGACGAGATTTTGTTTTCGAGATCGAGACGAGACGAGATCGAAACACTAGGTTTAAGTGGTTGGAAAAAAGGTCTTTTAGATTCCCCAACCCTAACCTGGGGTGGAACCCCAAAAATAACCTTAAAAACGTTAAGGTCTTTTATACACTCTAATTTTAAGGGTTGGGGCTAAATTGACCTGGGCATAGGGGTGAAATAAGAATATACTATTTTCTATACATTTAATATTTATGTTTAAGGACAAAATAATTTTTTTTTAAATATATTGATATACATTAAAAAGAAAATGTTTATATTATTATATATTTTATTTAATAGTAATATGAGTCGTTATATTAATTATATATAAATAATAGAATTTTTATAGAAGCGCCCTCTAGATATGAAAAAAAAAATTTATATCATTGCATAGCGTAACATTGCATTGTGCATGAGGTTGTGTGAGGCTGGATTGGGTGCGTGTGTTATATGCGTATCTCACGAGCCTTATGCAACCTAGAGAACTGCACGTGTGATCCGAGACCCGACCCGATCGGGTCATAATTTTTGAAATGTCTTCGGGTTCGGGTTGAATATTTTGAAATGCTTTCGTGTCGGGTCGGGTTCGGGTTGAAAATTTTAATATGCTTTCGGGTCGGGTCGGATTTAAAGTGTCGGGTCAAGGGTTATGAATCTTAAATTGCAGAAGCACGGGACATATCTTTAAAAATAATGCTATTATGTATAATATTTTAATTAATATTGAAATTTATAATTGAACATATATTAAGTTAATTTAAATTCCTTTTGTTTTTTTAAATCTGGTTTTAATTTGGACGAAAATTAAATTTGACTCGTGAAAGGTAAAATATATCAACAAAATAATATTTTTAAATTGTGTGTGAAGTCCTAGTTCATTATTGATTTAAACTATATAAATATATATTCATAAAACAAATAAAATTATATTTAAATTTATTAAATGATTCATTTGCAAAACTCCATATTTCAAATTGAATGTGACCTGATACTGTATGCTATCATATATACATATATATATATATATACACTACACATATATATATAATCTATATTAAATCATGAAAATAAATTTAGTAATCAAAACCTGTGGAATTAATTAGTTTCATAAATCGCACTTAATTTGTTGATTAAATTTTAAACACCCTCAAGGGAATAGCCAGGAAATTGAAATTAGAGGGGGCAATAATGATTAAGGGAGGGGTAAAATGTCCACTTTTTTAATTTTAGCCATAATTTGTTAAAGTATCTAAGATTTTTAAAATATAGAGGGGGGCAGCCGCCCCTCCCTGCCACCCCTGGCTACGCCTATGCACACCGCAATTTTTCTTACTCCCGCGTCGGATACCAAAATTTAAAACACGTTAGGAAGGAATTCGGTTAAAAAATTTTTTAACACTTTCGGGCCGGGCCGGGTTGAAAAAAGATGACTTTGCAATTCTCTTACGCAACCTTAGCAAACCTAACACACTCCATTCAAGCTTAGAACGCCTCTTGCCTGCTGAAATCAGCTCTTCCCCTCATAAATTTATTTACTTGTTGTTCTAGCGTCATAAATATAATTGTATTTGGCAATAAAAATGCCAGGGATTTATTTTTTGTAAAAAGGGTATAAAATATTTCGACGGCAGAGACCGTCTCCCTAATTGTAGAGCTAGAGGCGACCAATGGATTAAAAATGTTCGAGTTTTATTGGTATTTTGATGTTTGTACACATTGTACTGTGTGCATACTTAATATGTTATAAAAAGTAACTAATCATACCTTTCAGGTTCTAAACTTAATACGTTTATAATAGATGGCTACTCTTCTCTTTAATAATTTTTCTAAAGGCATTACTTATTTTGCCAATGCTAACTATGGGTCCCAGCTAGTTGACATATGTAAATGACATGTTTATTCACGGTTTTAAATATTAATGGCTTACCATTTTAATTTTATAAATTAGAGTAAAAATTTAATTACACAAAAATTTAAAAGTCGGGACATGTGGTTAAGATTTTTGTTAGCTGATATGAAATGGGATTTACAAGACTTAGAGCAGATCGAAAAACACTAAATATTGTCAAATATGATTTTTTTAGGTCTTTTGGAGTTATTATAAAAAGTTGTTTTTACTATCTAAATTTATTCCACATTATCATATGAATCTTGAAATTTATTGTTAAACACAAAAGTGTATGAAATCAAGTAGATTCATGTTTTTGAGTGTTCTAAAGATAAAAAATATTATTATATGACAAAATTTGTGCAACTAGTTTTAGGTTTCTCATTAAACTGTGTCCCTTAGTCCCACATGGTGACTTATGTGCATATTCATGGGCGTAACCAAGATTTAGGCAAGGGGGGGGGCAAAATATTGGGGTAATTATGCCAGGGGCACATTGCTATAAAATTTAACCATATCAAATTCTAAGAGTGCCATCTCCTTCCTGGCTAAGACCAGGAGGCAAAAAAAAATTAGTACATATTTTATCAGCCTCCCAGTCAAAAAAATCTACAAAATCAAATGTCAGCACAAACCATAGATAGACTAATTAATTTTGGTTTTTATGACCAAGGCAACCAGAAAATGTTTTTATTTCATAGAGTAGCCATTCATATGGGAGAAAAATTTGCAAACTTATTATATATTTTATTTTGTTCAGTTATTAAAAATTCAAATCCCTACACCTCTAATAATAATACTTCTTCTTATGAATACTTTTAAAGGCCTTGGGCCATAAAAATCCAAAAATTGATAGAATGTTTAAATACATTTTTTAAAAACTTAATTCCCCTGCATATACTAAATTAGCTTTAACTGCTTTGGCAATTATAAAGTATTTGCCAGAATAAATGATCCATTATAAATGACTTATCATAGAATTGCAAATAACCAAAACGGGCAATTATTTGACAATAACATCACTGTATTATGACTTTTATTTAGCAAATTAATCTTTTAAAAAAGCATATGCTCATCAATCGCTTTTTCCCCCATTATAATATTTGACAATGTATGCAAAATTCCAATATTAATGGTACTTTAATATTACACAAAATCATCTATAAAACATATATTTATAATGTTGAAATATATTCTATATTTATTAATAATATCATTTGATGTCAATGCATAAATTGCACTTCACACCTTGAAATTCTAATATTTCAATAACTATGTTTCATTTTAAATTAATATAAATCGATTACAAATTGAGCCTAATGTAATAAGTGACATATAAATATCCTTTAAAAATAAAATTATCTTCAAACGTAGAGTATTAAGGATTTCAGTCTTCACTTCTAATAAAACGAACCAAATTTAGGTCCTTAGGCATAAGAGTTATCCGTTTAGCATGCAATGAACATTGATAACCAGCTTCCATTAAGCTAATAAGAAAGGCTTCTGAAGCCTAAAATTATTCAAATTTGATAATGTAGACAATGAATAATTTTCAAATAGGTTTTCAACCAACTCACCTCCTGCAATGCAGCTAATGCGGTTATTTGCCACCTATAAAAATCACCTCCAATTTTTAATTCATTAGCTATTTCCCTGACCTAAGATATATAAAATTAATTGTTATTCAATTACTAAACGAGAGAATGGCAGTTTTCTTAATAATAATTCTGTAGTTCTCCTTAGTTTTTTAATTTCTTTGACAACACGTGGTTTTCTTTTCTTTCGAATATTTATTGGAAGAGCTAAATTAGAGATGATTGCAAAATAGCATTTAAATACTTTGAGCGTGTGTGCCCTTTGTTCTTACTGGTTTAGGAGTGGAGGCTTTAAATTTTGGTAGAGGATCGTTACCAGCGTTAATGATGGGTGAAAGGCTTACCTCAGGGTCTGCAGATTTACTTTTTGCTATATTTATTGAGGTACTAGGATTTTCTTTATCAGGAACATTGACCCTAGCAATCTTTCCAGCAAGTTTTTTCTGTACATTCGATTTACCTTTATCAAGATTTACTAATAAAAATATATATTTACTTCTCATTTTAAAATTTGCGGGAACATTTGTACCTGACAAATTGTTACAACTACCCTAACAACCTTGGCCCCCAAGCCTTACAACTTTTTTAAGAAATAGGGAAAAAATCTCATTACAATCCCATGATAATCGCGAATCGTTTTTTATACGACAGAAAATAGGCATAACTATTTTGTAAAGTTATTAGCCATAACCAAATGTTTTCCCAATACAGTCGAAATTGTATAAGTGAGAATCGGATAAATGGTAATTATATATGATAAATAACCGCGATTTTTTGAACAGCCTAAAATTTACGCTAAATATACTTATAAGTGAGAATTGGTTAAATGCTTAAAATCGGATAAGTGGTAGGATTATAAAATTTTTAAATTAATTTTTACATTAAATTTAGGTGGTTAAATGAAAAAAGAATCCAGTTCGAAATGACGACAACTAATAATTCAACTATAGACATCCTTTAATACGTGTCCCTACTAAAACTCCACAAATACTAAATGTTACTGTTTAAATGGACACAAGGCATAGAGGTATTTTTTGATATTTATACTACTTAGCTTTTTTATTTATTTCATTCATCTTCATAAAATATGTATTTTTTAACTAATAGTAAGCCTATATTTATCTAGTAGCATCCCAGGTCCCAGAAAGAAAGGGAAATCCTGTGTTTCCATACCTATATATGACAAGCCAGATGAGGGATAATTTGATAAACAAATTTTCAGAATTTTTAAACAAGATGGCACTAGAATGAGATCTATTCATTTATTAATGTTAATTTTATTTAATAATTTAATATATTATATGTTCACCTGCTTAGATCATACTCTATAACTATATTAATTTGTTTTAAATATTCAATGTAACTTTTTAAACATGAATCTAGTGGTATAAAATGATTAATCTATTCCTTTGTAATGTTAAGCTTTATATAATAATTTGATACGTTCACCTGCTTAGATAATACTTTCTAACTACATTAATTTATTCTAAATATTGAATTAACAACTTTAGGCATTCAGAGGTATAAGATGGCACTAGGATTATATCTATTCATTTGTTAATGTTAAGTTTTAATCATAAGTTGACCTGCTTAGATAATACTCTAACTATATCAATTTATTCTAAATATTCAATTTAACAACTTCTAAGCACGAATTTAGAGGTATAAGAGGGCACTCAGATAATTAAACATTTGTTAATACAAAGCTCTAATTAATATTTAAAACCATTGTATGATTCCCAGCTTAGATTATTATCTATAACTATATAAATTAACGTTTTAAATATTCAATTAAACAACTTGTAAACATGAATTGAAAGATATAAGAGACAATTAAATGATATCTATTTGTTCATTAATATTGGCCTATATATATTACTTATATATTGTTTATATTTTTTGTATGTATCAAGTGTCAGCTGATTCTGTTTAACACCATAAAGTGCATGAAATTAAGTTTGCTCAAAACTTTAAATTTCTTCTAATAACTTATATATATGTATTATATATTAAAAAAAGTAATTTTTGGAACCTCTATTTTGATAAAAATTGCACGAGTTAAAAAGATTTCATAAATTAAATGAATAATTAAATTAATCGTATAAGTGCTAAAAATCGCTTAAATGAGAATTTTTTTTAAATTCAAGGCCCAGCGATTCTCATTTAAGCGATTTTGACTGTATTTACGATTCTTAATTTTTTAATTTATTTATCTCACCTTCATAAAATGTGTAATTCTCTTTATAAAAAAAAGATGATTATTAATAGGTATTATTAAAAAGATATCGACTTAAGTTGCTAAGCAATTTGATTTGTTATAGTCGGATTCACATACATTATATGTAAATTTAAGAATTATTGCCCTGACAATAACCATAACCTATTTATAAGGAGATAAATAAGATTTACATTTTACAACATTTGTGTCTATATTAATAAAAATTACAATAAAATAAGCTTTAATAATTGAATTTTAACAATTGTCTCAAAACGGGCTTTATTTTATATATATCAACATTTTAAAACTTTCAAAGTTTACTGGCGATTAGTTTATAATTTGTCATGGTTTAAAGGCTAATTTAATCACATAATCATAGTAAGAGATAATGTCTCACATAATTTGACGTATTCAATTGTTATAGCTCAAATATATTTAGATTATTAAAATAATAAAACAATTAAATTAGATTATATATGTTTAATAAATCATGCTGTGTAGTGATGCGGAAAAATCGAGAAAATTCTCGGTCTCGTCTCGACCAAAGTGTGAAAAACTGACCCAAGATCGAGACTAGGAAAGTCGAGACGTGACGATACGAGATTTTTTCTGCGAAATCTCGCCTTTTATTGATCATCAGATTTTAATAAATTATTGTGTATTTTAATTTTCGTGATTTACCTGTAAGATTTTAAATGTAAATCAATATGATGATTGGAATCTATTTGATATTTAAAAACGCCTAATAGTAAATTATTTGTATTTTTGCAAAAATTTAAAATTTGACAATTCCAGTAAATTTACCTAAGTATGAATTTTTAGGATATGTGAATAAGTTAATATGGAATTTGTCACATATCTTTTATCCATAGCATTATTTAATATTACAAAAAATTTTATTAGAATGAGTTTTGATGGAGTAGTTAATATTACTAAAGAATACTTAAGTTTCGCAGTTTCTCATCCTGCATGATGCAGTAATATTAAATTGGAGTCAATTAGTTTCAATCATTATACTATTTAAGCCATGGGCGTACGCAGGTTTTGAATTAGGGGGGGGGGGGCAGATTAAAAAATATAATTTCTTGAGAGCAAAAAAAAAGGTATCAACTCTCCAAATCCAAAAATTTTCCTCTCAAATTTTCCTGAGAGCAAAAAAAAATAAAAAAGGTCTCGACTATCCGGATGAGGGGGGGCAGAGCCTAATTAGGGTGGGGCAGAGCCTAATGAGGGTGGGGCAGAGCATATTAGGGGGGGGGCAAAATATAATTTTTTTTAATTCTTAAGGGTTTTTGTATTGAAAATATTTTTTTTTATAAAATTAGGGGGGGGGGGGGGTGCTGCCGCCCCCCCCCCCCTCTGCCCCCTCTGCGTACGCCCATGATTTATGCTATGGTGTCTTTTCTGAACACCATAGAGTCATTCGTGCCTGCCTAGCGATTTTAAAAGTACAATTGAGTAGTCGATGACACCGTAATAGATTAAATTATAATTTTTCTATAAGTTTTTGTGCTTTAACTATTATAATACCTCCTTTTGAACATAAGACAATATGTGAAACATTTGTTTATCAAACATTACTTTTCACATTATAAATTGGGGTTGGCAGGTACATTCGAATCTACTAAAAATTTATAATTGCGGCAATTGTGCAATATAAGATTAATACACGAATTTATACTGCATTAGATAAATATACTGGACGTAGAGGTACCAGGGAAGAGAGGAAAAGGATGACCCAATGCCACTTAAAATGGGCAAGTGGACAAAGTTGTGAAAAGAAGATAATCAAGATATGGCGCTTACCCGATCAAGATGGAAGGAACTCATTAAAACCAGCCCCAAGACTATGGGATCAAATACTTGATAAAGAAGAGAAGAGTCATTTAAAAAAATTTGGTAAATTTTGATTTGAGGGAAGGCTTAATGGTAAGCTGTATAGGTTAGGCCTCCACTAACTTTGCCCATCACAATAAATACAAAATTTTATATTACTACTAGCTAACCCGGCAAACCTTGTTTTGCTATATACATTATTGTGCTATATACATTACTAGCTGTGCCCGGCCAAGCGTTGCTTTGGCTCAGTCCTTAAGTGGTTAATTAAGTATAAGCTATTAATAAGACTTATCTAAAATGGGGTCATATATGAAATAATTTATAATGTGAAAGGTCCGAATGATTTTATGAACACACCATTTTTAGTATATATTTATATAATAAGACAAACCAACTGCAAATTCTGTTTTAGTCATCAAATCCGACTAAAATTAAATGTTTTTGAAAAAATTGCTTATTAATGCTGGTACTTATTATACAATAATACCATTTTTTTATCTAGATAGCTGATTTATTTGAAATACAATTTTCTTTAATATAATAAAATAATTAATTGAAGGATGGATAATTATTAAAAATATGCTTCTATGATCGACCACGTGATAATAATGACAAAAACTGCATAATTTAAATTTTATTCATTTAATTTAAATATGTTAAACCCCAATAATTTTAACCGTATACTGTAACATTTTTATTATACTTTTAAGTATCTAATTCGAGAAAACTTCAGCTTTGTATGTATGACGTCATTATTGTATATGCTGCTATAAATGAAACTGGACGGGAATTGTCAGATATTTTTAAAACAAAAAGGTATTTTAGGAATCTTAAAAAGCTATTTTACCCCTGGCCTATCTGGGCATCTACGGCTAAATTTTCGCTCGAATCGGATCTGAAGTTTCAGAATTTAGCCCTTTTTTAAAACCAAAAGGCCGAGAAATGTCCGATATTTTTAAAACTAAAAGGGATTTTAGCAATCTAAAAAAGCTATTTTACACCTGGCCGCCCTGAGAACCTACGGGTAAAGTTTCGCGCGAATCGGGCCGGTAGTTTTAGAATTTATTCTCATTTAAATATCTCATTATATAAAAATTAATGATAGATAAATAATGACATTTATATATAAATGGCATTTACTCAGAATAATCAACGTTGGACTATTTTATATTACATTTAAATTATATATACTTTCATCTTTCTCATTTAAAATATCTCATTTAATGATAATGAGAAAAATTTATCTTTTTCACCTATATATTTTCTCAAATAATCTATAATTTTATTTATTTCAGGTTAATTCATAAATTTTATGTTGTCACCGTTAAGAAAAGATGACGTTTAAGAAATTTAATTTATAAATTTTATGTTGTCTTGTCACCGTTAAGAAAAGATGACGTTTAAGAAATTTAATTCATAAATTTTATATTGTCACCGTTAAGAAAAGATGACGTTTAAGAAATTTAATTCATAAATTTTATGTTGTCACCGTTATGAAAAGATTACGTTTTACTACAAACTACTATAAGTGATACACTTTTACTACAGAACTGTCTGTATATTCAAATTTTCGACGAACGCGAGGAGGTGCGTTTGATTGACATTTTATTGAACGTCAAAACGCATAAAACGCAATATCTCGAAAATTAAAAGGAATTTTAGAAATCCAAAAAAGCTATTTTACCCCTGGCCGCCCTGGGAACCTAGGGGTAAATTTTCGCGCGAATCGGGCCGGTGTAGCGTATGAGACGACGTAGCGTTTAAGATCGCGTAATCGTCAATCACGCCTCCACATTCGTTGAAAACACGAAAAAAGTACTTGTTTTGTCAATCACGTGATTTTTTTGAGTACCATGATTGGTTCAAATTTCGGAAAAACATACATTTTATTTTACGTAATGACATTCATTTGAGATCACGTAATTTGCAAACTTTTTTACCAATATTTGTATTTTGTAATAAGTAAGTTGCTAAGATTATAAATAAAAACTAATGCAGAAATTTGTTATTTACCTTTTTAGATGTATGCTTCTATAATTGTTAAAATTGTATTAAACTTTGTATTTTGTAATAAGTAAGTTCCTAAGATTGTAAATATAAGCTAATGCAAAAATTTGTTATTTACCTTTTTAGATGTAATGTATGCTTTTATAATTGTTGAAATTGTAGTAAACTTTTTATTTTGTAAAGTAAGTTCCTAAGATTATAAATATAAGCTAATGCAAAAGTTTGTTATTTACCTTTTTAGATGTATGCCTTTATAATTGTTGAAATTGTAGTATTTTGTAATAAGTAAGTTCCTAAGATTATAAATATAAGCTAATGCAAAAGTTTGTTATTTACCTTTTTATATGTATGCCTTTATAATTGTTGAAATTGTAGTATTTTGTATTTTGTAATAAGTAAGTTCCTAAGATTATATATAAGCTAATGCAAAAGTTTGTTATTTACCTTTTTAGATGTATGCCTTTTAAGTCCCTAATATTATAAATATTAACTACTTAATTTATACTTTGATTAATTCAGCATTTATTTAATAGAATGGAAGAATATGGTTTTGCTGAGATTATGGATTATATGAAAAATGGGACTATTCCTATATATTTGATAGTTGTTTATAAAATATTTTTAATTGTTACTATACTATTTTTACTTTATATTTACTTTAAATAAAATGTATTATTCTTATTTCAAGGTCTAATGATATTTGACAAAACATGGTTTTAATATGCCTTTTTCCAATAAAGATGATATGTAATGGCTAAAAATATATATTTATTAAAATAATAATATCTATATCATTATTTTATATTATAACAACTTTATCAGATGCAAAATAAATTTAATAAGTTAAATTTATATAGATTGGACACTTATAAAAGAATTAAAACTAAATATATGACACCTAAGATCATCAGGGATTATAAGATCCTTTATATAAAATAATTATTTAAGTTCCCCACTTTTTATAATAGTTTAAAAACTTAATACATATAAATTGAATTTGTTTATAATGGTTAAAATTAAATATTTAATGAAGCTTAATTTATATTATGTTAAACTTTTATTAAAAAAAATATTAAATGAAGCTTAATTTATATTATGTTAAACCTTTATTAAAAAAATATTTGATGAACTTAATTTATATTATGTTAAACCTTTATTAAAAAATCTTAACAAAATTATTGTATAACAAACCACAATTTTTGAATGACATTTATACCAGCCTATAATAATCTTTTTTGCAATTATAGTGCAGAAATACATGATTGACGTGTTTGATTGACTTCCGCGATATCAAACGATACGCGAATTGAACATTACACCAGTAGTTTCAGAGATTAGCCCTTACATACATATATACATATATACATATATACATACATATATACACTTTACTTTATATATATTGATTGCTAAAAATACTATGTGTATGGGGATGTGGTTATGATTGAAAGAGGAAACAATAATGGCCTTTAAAATGACAATACACTTATTATTTATTTATTTCATCCTTTATACTTAATTAAATTAACAAATATATTTTAAATTATATTTTTTGATAGCTTTATATACATCAGATTATGTCAATTAAAATTAAATAATAAAAATAATGGAATGAGATAAATTAAACATACATTTCGATATTAATTATAAAATATTATTATATATAGAGCTGTTAAAGTTCATCTTAATTATGAACTAGTTCAAGTTCATAGTTCATTTTGAAAAAAAATTAGTTAAGTTCAAGTTCTAATTTTTTCAAAAGTAACTAGTTTAAGTTCATTTTGAAAAAAACGAACAAGTTCAGTTCTTAGTTAAAATTTTAAATGAACTAGTTTAAGACCAGTTCATAGTTCAGTTCATTAAAAAAATATATTTAGAATTTTAATCCGAATGGCGTTAATTTAAAAGATATGTCTATTATGAAATGAAAGATTTGTAATTTTAAACCCGACCCGAACCCCATAGTCAGAATCGTAATTAAAGGGGGGCAAGAATGATTTAGGAAGGGGAAAATTTTGATAAAAGTTAGCCATAATTTTAAAGAATTTTTGGGGGTTTAGGGGGCATGACCGAGTATATACATAATAATCTATTGCTCGCGCCTTAAGGTCTTTGCCATGGATGGGCTTGCATTATCTTAAGAGCACGATGATTAAAATATTAAATTCACCGCATCCTGATTCTAGCCTGTTCCTGACGTCGATTCCCACTGCTACGTATAGCTGTCCGTGGGAAAGCATGATCTAAGCCACAAATAATATTGTTGATATGTTGATAAATTAATAGAATAGTTTTTATAAATAGAATATTTCAGTCTTTTTATAAAAGAAGATTATTTTTTTTATTTTTATTGAGAGATAAAGTTATTGATATACAGCGTTTACCTAAACTTTTGCACTTCGTGTTCCTCTCCTGCACACTAGTAGGAGAGAAAAGGGGTAATCAATCATAGCGTCTAACATGTACCGCTGTAATATCCATTTCCACGACGCTCAAAAAAATCGACATGCCAATCAAAAATTTTTCTTAAAATTTGAAATTAAATTTCTATGGGCTAAGACAAACGTCAATCAACAGATGTTTTTAGTTACTAACCTATAAAATTCACAAAAAATATTGATTATAATTCAACCATGGTTTACAAGATTAATTAAAATTTATCATATTTGTAATTAAAATTTTTCATATTTAGCATTCTGCATTTACTTCTTTTGATATGTATTTTTGAGCTTGAGCTGATGATCATTAATCTATGTTTATAATTCCTTTGAAATGGCTGATTGTCATTATTGTATTTGGTACATTTAATAACCTAAGGGATATTTGAGTGAGTATTTAAATACATTAGCTAATGATCATTATATCTGATCTATGTTTATAAGCCTATCCTTTTAATTGTAAAGCTAATTGATGAACTCAATATTGTATTTGGTACATTTATAATAACCTAAGGGATATCTGTTGAGCTTGAGCTAATGATCATTATATCTGATCTATGTTTATAAGCCTATCCTTTTAATTGTAATTTTGGTAGGGCTAATTGATGAACTCAATTTTGTATTTGGTATATTTATAATAACCTAAGGGATATCTGTTGAGCTTGAGCTAATGATCATTATATCTGATCTATGTTTATAAGCCTATCCTTTTAATTGTAATTTTGGTAGGGCTAATTGATGAACTCAATTTTGTATTTGGTACATTTATAATAACCTAAGGAATAGCTGAGTTAGTACTTGAATACATTGAGCTTGAGCTAATGATCATTATATCTAATCTATGTTTATAAGCCTATCTTATTAATTATTTTTATTGTCTATAAGCTTAAAACTAAGGTAAAGTTTATAACTTAGACTAATAAAGTAAAAGATTTTTTAATAAGCTTCAAATGATTATGTGCATTTTTATACAAAACTAGAGATGAAAATACAAATGCTTGAGCTTGACTAAACTGATATTCATAATTTTCTTGATTTAACTAAATTTATAAAATACATGTGAAAAAAAAGATTTGATAATATACTTAAATGGCTAAATTGATAGTTTGTTAGTGATTCTCTAAATTTAATTTATAATTTAGATAATTATGCATAGTAATTATTTGAAATATTTTGAAAGTCTTGTGTCGTCATTTTAGTGTCTTCAAAAAAAATACATGTTTTTGTGCCAAAACTAACCTATTGAGCTTTTAGGAAGATCACGTGATATAGCATATAACTCGTTATTATGCCATATTAACCAATAGGAATGTTCAACTGAGCGTCGTCGTTTTTTAAATGTCGACGTTTCAGATCATTACACCGCTCATTCCTTCTCTCCCCTTCGCATGTAACACACTCCTTCCCCAACCTTCCATGTTATTTAGCAACTCATACACCATATTTTGCACTTTTTTTTTTATAAAATAGTCGTTTTTTATATAAATTAGTGATTTTTTTTTCAATTTTTTTCTAGTGTAGTTAAAATTAATTAAACTTAAATTTTTTTAATGTTTAATTTTTTTAATTTAAAGTTTATTCAACCTTAAAAATCAAATTTTGTCATGTATACATTTATTGTCAAAAAAATAATGTAAAATACAATAAAATATGCATATATAAAACAAAAGAAATACCATATTTTAAATTAAAATTATGTCTACTAATCTTATCAATGGGCGTAGCAAGGTTTTGGATTAGGGGGGTGGGACGTTTAAAAGTTCAAATAGAGGGGGGCAAAATATAAAATTTTTTAATTTTTCAAAGTTTTTGCATTGAAAAATTTTCTTTTTCGTAAATTAGGGGGGGGGGGGCAGCTGCCCCCCAACTTTAAATTAAAAAAATTAATCATTACAAAATTTAAGTTTAACACTCGTAAAAAATTCTAAATCCGAGGTAATTTTATTTTAGATATACAATAGTACATTAATCGTTAGATTACTTCAGAAGATTGTCGAAATCATTTTTCCCATGTAAAAAGATATATTGACCCGTGTTTGAATAATGAAAATATTAATTATTAAATTTTACATGCATTTCTTTTGTTTTATATATGCATATTTTATTGTATTTTCAATAAACGTATACATGACAAAATTTTATTTTTAAGGTTGAATAAACTTTAAATTAAAAAAATTAATCATTAAAAAAAATTTAAGTTTAATTAATTTAAACTATACTAGAAAAAATTTCAAAAAAAATCACTAATTTATACAAAAAAAGACCATTTTATAAAAAAGTGCAAAATATGGTGTATGAGTTGCAAAATAACATGTAAGGTTGGGGAAGGAGTGTGTTACATGCGAAGGGGAGAGAAGGAATGAGCGATACATGTTAGAGGCTATGATTGATTACCCCTTTTTAATTGCTATGCAATTTATGGGCTCGTTTTTTGTTGTCCGTCCGTCCGTTGTCCGTCCGTCCGTTACCTCCTATCTATTTGCATTGGGTATATTAGGTTATCGATTTTTTAAATTAATGCATGAGAAAGAGGTGCCCCACCCCTCATCTCTATCTCCCTCGCTGTGTTATTTTTTAAATTAATGCATAAGAGGTGCCCCCCCCCCCTCATCTCTATCTCCCTCGCTTTCGGGCGGGGTCGGGTTGTAATTGCTACGTTAAATTATTATATAATAAACATAAATAAAAGTTGTTTACTTTTAATTGCTATGCAATTTAACTAGTTTTTGGGCTAGAATCCCGGAGTTTTTTTTGACTCTTATGATTGTTCTTGTTACTATCATTGATAATAAGACTTTTTGGCCGTCCGCTGGCTGCTGACCAATGAAAAAAATGACCATTGGCCAAAATGTGAATCCGAGTTTATTTTTTCGTTTTTTTTGACTATTATGATTGTTCCTGTTACTACCATTGCTATTATGACTTTTTGGCCGTCCGCTGGCTCCTGACCGATGGAAAAAATGACCATTGGCTAAAATGTGAATCGAAATTATTTTTTTCGTTTTTTTTGACTATTATGATTGTTCCTGTTCCTACCATTGCTATTATGACTTTTTGGCCGTCCGCTGGCTGCTGACCAATGGAATAAAATGACCATTGGCCAAAATGTGATTCGAAAACCTTTTTATCGTTTTTTTTTGACTATTATGAATTTATATTCACTTTTACCGTGTGCTGGCTGCTGACCAATGGAAAAAATGACCATTGGCCAAAATGTGATTCGAAAATTTTTTTTTCGTTTTTTTTACTCGTATGAATTTATATCCACTTTTACCGTGTGCTGGCTGCTGACCAATGGAAAAAAATGACCATTGGCCAAAGTGAGCATCAAAATTTTTTTTTCCGTTTTTTTGGCTATCATTGACTTATAGAGTATCTGCTGGTATTGACCAATAGAGAAAAAATGACCATTGGCCAAATTTTTGATTTTTTTAATTAAAAATTGTTCAAATTCAACAAAAAATTTCTCCCAACAATTCTGCAAATTCTTAACATGTGATGTTTTATAATATAATGTTTGTTAGACCCATAATCACTAAAGGCCATAAAAACTAATGTAATACGCAACTAGATGCAAACACTAAATCTAACCCTTGCCTATATT
Organism: Gordius sp. MW1; assembly: GCA_964036665.1. Lineage (NCBI taxonomy): Eukaryota > Metazoa > Nematomorpha > Gordioida > Gordea > Gordiidae > Gordius > Gordius sp. MW1. Next base: position 23,680,318 of record OZ038531.1, read on the forward strand.
ACATTTTGCCTATAAATGGAAAATTTGTATAAATAATTAATTAATCATTAGGCATTTAATACCCCCCCTATAGGCATTATCGCCCCTTCCCACCTTTCTCGCCCATAAATTGCATAGCAAATATGATACATTTATACGAAGTACAGATGAGTCGTCCCCCCTTTCATCCCCTCTTCCCTTCCCTTCTCCCCCTTCCCACGAGGGCCGAAGGCCCGAGTATTTCTCTCCTATGATTGATTACCCCTTTTCTCTCCTACTAGTGTGCAGGAGAGGAACACGAAGTGCAAAAGTTTAGACATAATCTTAAATGATACAATCATAAAAATTATATTAAAAAAGACATTATATGAGTAATATAATATGTCTTCATCTTCCTCTTTTAGAAGAGGCCAGGAATCCAAAAAAGACTTGAAATTAAATTTTGCAATTAAGATAACTATTGATTGTTTCAATAAAAATGCGGGAGAATATTTAGAGGGAGGGGATCGCCTGCCTATTTCTTTGAATAAAGCCAACGCCATTTTTCCAGAGGATCCTGAGCAGAAGGAAACTATTTGGATAAAAATACTAAAGTTCAAAAGGGCCTTGTATTTTTGGAGCTTACGTTCTTCAGCGAGGGCCATGGGGTGATTAAGATTAGAGGGGGCAAATAGGTCTATACATGTAAAATCCCACTTTCAAAGTAGACCATTTTCCCATGGTACCAGCGAGGAACAGTCAGGACGCATTCGACGTTCGAGGGCAGGATCTGAAGGTTCAAGTATGGATGAGATTTGGGCCTTTCTAAGGGCTGACTGCATAATAGAATTTTTAGAGTGTCTTAAGTGTCTAAATTTATTAAGTCTGCAGTGTAACGGGTGGCGTGCTTTTTCATCCACTGGCAGGTTGCAATTTTTACAGGCATATCCCTTGGTGTATTTTATTCCAAGGCGTAGTGCTATATTGTAGGATAGCACGCAATCCTCTATCATCATATTGGAGAACTTGCCAGGAAAAGCCTCTAGCCATTTATGTCCAGATTTATCAAACACCAAAGATCTAAGGTTGTAATGTTGTTTAGAATCGCAGCTCGAAAGGAGATAAGCAGCGGAGCGCGAAACCAAACATGCATCTCAATCCTTTTGACTTGGTGTTTGTGGTGGTGAGCTTTCTGGTAGAACATTTAAATTCCAAAGAGATAGGGCCTGTATAAATATTTCATCGAGGATGAGATTAGTTTAGCGACGATAGATTTTGAGGATAAGTTGGAGGATATAAATGAGGCCAATGATAAGGAGCTTGGTGAATGAATTCCCAGACCCCCAGATTATGTTGGTAATGTAGTTTGTAGCAGGTGTTAGTATCAAATGATAAGTGTGGATTCAATGACAGATTTTATGTGGGTTTCGAAATTATGTAAAATATGTGTATGCAAAAATGCGCTTGTGGATTGGAAGCAAAATAATATTTTGGCTATATTAAAGTAGTTTTTCAATATGTAAAATGCGTGATGGGCGGGCATAAGCTTAAAAATTTCATTTTTGCATTTTAAATTTTTAAGTATTGTCCAGATAACTTCTTAAGCATTCAGGACCGCATATTGGATAACCTAGTAAAAATACCTCGTCCTTCTCGACGCGTAGAAAAGATGCAAAGGATGGGTGGATGTCAGTTGTGCTGTCAGAATAAATTTCGCATTTTGTCGCGTTTAATGATAGGTTAAGTTTTATGTAGTATAGTATTCATTAATGATGTTAAGAGCTTTGATTAGCTCTTCCGTGGTGCCTGATAGGGTGGCATCGTCGAGATACCATACGTTTAACCTCAAATTGCATTTGTCGTTGATTTCATCTATTAATGGTTTGATGGCCATACAAAAACCAGGCCCTGGTGGGAAGGGGGGAGGGAGGTGCAGGAGGGAAGGGGGAACGAAACTCATCTATACGCCCTATAAATGTAGCATATTTGCTATGCAGTTTATGGGCGAGAAAGGTGGGAAGGGGCGAGAATGAGGGGGTATTAAATGCAAAATTATTAGTTAATTATTTATACAAATTTTACATCACTTTGGCCAGTGGTGATTTTTTTCATTAGTCAGTAGCCAGGACACAGTCAAAAAGTCATATAATCAATGGTATTAACAAGAACAATATATTAATTTAAATTTTTTTTTGTTATTTTTGGGATTCGAACCAGCAATTAAGATACATGTTGGACGGGCGGACGGACAACAAAAAGCGAGCCCATAAATTGCATTAATTTTTTGTGATTTAGATCAATTCTTAAAGACCTCGATTTGCCAAGAGGCAAAATTTTCGTAGTAATATTTTAACTAAATCCATTGTGGTTTTATATTATAAATTAACAATATTTATCCACTCTTAATTCCTTCGTTAATAAATAAATCAACGGTTTTCCATAAAAAACGAATTATAAAACTTTCAAATCTTGTTCTTGCAAAATCCAACGCTAACCTTATTTGTTTAGAGAAATTATAAGCTATTCGAAATTGAACATGCATGGTTCTTTCATATAAATGAGATATTTTTTAACGTTTAAAAATTAAATTACACAATGATAATAAATTCCAGCCTCCCCCTGCGTAGCCAGGGCATAGGGGGAGGCATAAGTGGCGGCTGCCCCCCCCCTTAAATTTAAAAACATTAATATTTAAAAAAGTATGACTAATATTCAAAACATCAATTCCCCCCTCCTAAATCATTACTGCCCCCTCCCCTTTAAATTTAAATCTTCACTACACCCATGATTAAAACTAACGAAGTTATAAGAAATTGATTTGATTTACAACGAATGAGATAGCCAAAAACAAAAATCAATATAGAATTAAAACGCTCTCGCACCAACTAAGGGGCAATTATAACATCTGGGAAAGTTGTGTGTTAATAAATGGTGATGAAAAGTTTGTGGGATTTGTAAATAAGCTTATTTCTAAAAAAAATCAATAAGCACACATTTAATTTAAAAATATCAGATAATATTATAATAAGGCAGCTGGATATGTGTATGGAACAAAAATGATTTCTAAAACAACATCGCAATTTATCCTAAAATGTCACCCAAAACGTATTTTAAAGTAGGTTCAAACAATAACTTACGGTGGAACGTGTGGCTTAGGATAAGGCTTCGGGCCAACCTGTCTGCCAGGGTTATATACGTTTCGGGAGCGTTCAAGGTTTATTTTAGGATACACGTAGAGCTGTTAAAGGAATTAGTTCCTTGGAACTAGTTCCTTTTTTTCAAAAAAAACTAAAAAGTTCATTTTTAAAATGAGGAACTGGAACTGGAATTAGTTCCTTTTTTTCTCAATTTATCGCAAAAGGAACAACTCACAGGTTTCTTTTAAGTTCCTTTTGCCAATTTAAATTTGCAATAAAATTTTTTAAATTAATTTATAATTTAAATATTGTTTAGTATTTTATTCACGGTAGTGTTTGTTAAATAAATTTTTCGATTTATGGTAATTTATTTAAAGTTCATTTCCTTTAATTGGTTTTTAATTTTATCATATTCCTAGTAATAGTAAGTTTATAAATATTAAATATATAATCTTTTGATTTTAGATATGAGTGACATTACCATAATTAAACCAGAAAATATACCCTGGCCTTTATTTGAGAATATTTTTACGCTTATTCAAAAGGATGCAAAATCAATAACTATTGGATGCAAATTGTGCTTTCCAAAAATAAAACATATATCAACTTCTATAACTTCTACCGCAAATATTTGGCGTCACCTCAAAGTCAATAATTTAAGTTTAATTTTAATATTTATTTTTTATACCTACGACGGTCCCAAGTCCGTGTGCAAAAAGTGGAGGGTTGGCGTCAGGTCGGATACCGGCTATAAAAATCAACTCCAAAATTTATGATAGTTTCAAACGAGATTTTACAAGAAAAGGCTAGGGCGTCCTCCACAAACGACGCGCACTGCATACCCCGCCCGTGCAATGTGAAAAATACACTAGGGTTACTGCCTAACTCACAACGAAGGCGGTTAAGGAAACTAGTTGTGGAAAGAATGCGAATTACGTGCTGGAATGTGGGAACGTTGACGGGGAAGAGCATCGAGGTCGCATAGATGCTAAAAAGAAGAAAGGTACACATCGCCTGCCTACAAGAGACGAGGTGGAACGGAACGAAAGCTCGGGAATTAGGAGAAGGATACAAGCTTTTCTACAGTGGGTCACCAAATCGTAGAATCGGAGTCGGTATCGTTCTAAGCGAATCGTTCAAGGACAAGGTGGTGGAAGTCAAGCGTTGTTCCGACAGGCTAATGTGGGTGAAGATTGCGGATCAAGGTGGCCTCCTAACCGTTATGTGCGCGTATGCCCCCCAAATCGGGTGTTCGGAATCAGGGAAAGACATATTCTTCGATTCATTGGAAAAGGAAATACAAGGAATCCGACAGGAAGAAAGGCTAATTATTGGGGCCGATTTCAACGCTCACATAGGGAAAGATCGCCTCGGGTATGAACGCAATCATGGAGGCTATGGGCATGGTCTGAAGAACAAAGAAGGGGAAAAACTTCTCCAAGTATCCCAAGCATATGACATGGCGATCGTTAACACCTATTTTCAAAAGCGCGAAGATCATATTGTGACCTATAGAAGTGGGAAGCATTTTAGTCAAATCGACTATTTGCTTATACGGCGAAAGGACTTATGGAGCATCAAGGATTGCAAAGTAATACCGGGAGAAGAAATCGCCAGGCAACATCGTCCCCTTGTTATGGATCTTGACAGAAGAGTATTTCCCGAAAGAAGAAAGGTATAGGAACCTCAAATTCGATACGAAAGGTTAAAGGATACGTCAACGAATGAAGCATACCATCAAAAAGCCTCCTCACTCTTGGGTGCAAGGAAGTTGCAATGGCACGTAGACGACGATTGGGAGGCGCTATCTAAGGACATTAAGGAAACAGCGATTCGTGTTCTAGGACGGACCAAAGGAGGCAAAGCTATGAATAGGGAACTATGGTGGTGGGATCAATCGGTTAAAGATTTCATCGAAATAAAGAAAAATCTATATAGACGGTGGCATAAATCAAAAAAGTCGGAGGATTATCAAGAGTACAGGGACGCAAAGAGGGCCGCAAAAAAGGCCGTTGCAAAAGCGAAGAATGCCGCGTACACCGAGATGGCAAACAAACTGGATCATAAAGGGGGCGATAGGCTTATGTACAAATTGGCCAAGATAAGGGAGAAGAAAAGTCGCGATGTCGGAGTTCTTAAAATAGTCAAAAGCGAGATGGGTCAAACCTTATTCAAGCCGAAGGAAGTGATGGAAAGGTGGAAAGGATATTTTAAGAAACTTATGAATATTGCAAATGACAAGGATTCTCTTCCCGAAATTGAGCCAAATATAAGTATGGTCGAACTCTTTCAGAAGGATGAAGTTAGGACACAAATGAAGAAGATGCAAAAAGGAAAAGCAAATGGCCCAGATGGAAACCTATGGAAGCATTGCTCGGATGTCGTGAAGAAGGAGTCACCACCATGACGAACCTCCTTAACAAGATATTGGTAAAAGAGCGAATCCCTAATTAATGGAGAGCAGCACGATTATACCCTTATTTAAAGGCAAAGGAGACCCTCAGGACTGCGGCAATTACAGAGGTATCAAGCTAACTTGCCACTCCTTGAAGCTTATGGAAAGGATCTTAGTAACAAGGCTGAAAAACGAGGTGGAAATATCGGCTAATCAATTCGGATTCGTAGCCGGCAAATCCACAATCGACCCAATCTTAAGACAAATGATGGATAAGTATGGTGAAAAGAGGAAAGACCTACATATGGTTTTTATCGACCTGGAGAAAGCTTATGACACGGTCCCCCGCGATTTAATATGGTGGTGCCTGAGGAAACAAAATATCCCTGACGTATATATACGGCTTATGAAAAATATCTATGAAGCCTCAAACTCTTGCGTTAGAACGACAGTTTGGAGACTCTAAACCTTTTCTGGTTAATATTGGATTACATCAAGGCTCTGCTTTTAGTCCCTTTTTATTTAATATAATTATAGACACGATAACGAGGGACATTCAAAAGCCATCGCCATGGTGTATGCTATATGCCGATGATATAGTACTATGCGAGGAAACAAGGAAGAAAGTATTCGAAGAAGCCGAAAAGTGGTCAAAGCGCTTAGCTGGATATGGGTTAAAGGTCAACGATCGAAAAACGGTATACATGGAAATGAACGGTACAGACACCCCATCCCTGGATGACCATCTAAAGTACCCAAAAGTAGACAGGTTTACATACCTCGGCTCGATGCTACATCAAGAGGGAGGTTGCGCAACGGAAGTCAATGCCCGGATTCAAAAAGGATGGCTTAAATGGCGAAGTGTATCCGGTGTAATGTGCGACAAGAAAATGCCAATATGGTTGAAGAGCAAAGCTTACAAATCCATCGTAAGACCGGTGTTACTGTATGGAAGTGAAACATGGGCATTAAACACCACGGAAGGAAAGCTATTACAAGCCACAAAGATGAGAATGATACGGTGGAGCTTGGGATATACTAAGCTCGATCATATGACGAATGACTTTCTCATGACAAAAATGGGTATTCAACCTATGGCGGACATGATTAACGAAAATCGGCTAAGGTGGTATGGGCATATACTAAGAAGGGACACGGATGACGTAAATCGAAAAGTGCTAGACATGGAAATACCGGGGAAGAGAGGAAGAGGACGACCCCGTGTCACGTGGAAAGGGCAAGTCAATAAAGTTATGAAAACTAAAGAGATTATCAAGACATGGCACTCACCCGGTCAAGATGGAAGAGACTCATCAAAACAAACCCCACCAATGTGGGATTAAATAACTGATAAAGAAGAAGAAGAAGAAACCCTAATAATTTTAATATAATTAATTTTGAAATAAGTTTGTAAAATGCAGCTTTCTGTATTCTACTATATTAAATGCATTAAAGAATGCGCTGCGAACACGAAAGCAAATATTTTAGAGGATATCAACTTGTTTGTTCCTAAATCTCAACAGGCTGGACCTAGTTTATCAGAAATGGATTTTTTTGAATTAAAAAATGATGGAAAGAATGACTCAATTGAAAGTTTTTTGCTTTCTAATAACCGAAATTTAAGTCTTTTAGACAGTTTTCCCGATTTAAAAAAACTATTTATTAAATATAATACGCCATTACCAGCAAGTGCCCCTTTGGAAAGATTATTTAGCTTGGGCAAAATTTTATTTGGAGACACGTGAACATGTTTTTTAGATGACAACTTGGAAAATAATATTTTGTTAAAATCAAATAAACATTTATTACCTGATGATTTTTATAAATTGTAATATATAATATATTGGCTTTATGAATTAATAAATAATGTTTGTACATTTAAAAAAAATTTAAAAAAGGAACTTCAAAAGGAACTGGAACTAGTTCCTTTTTAAAATGAAGAACTAGGAACTGGAATTAGTTCCATTTTAGGCAGAAGGAACTTTTAACAGCTGATACACGGCATCGGCGCGAATACATAATTCCCAGAATGTAGCTTAAAGAAATAAAGCTACGACAAACTAATTTTTCCATAGGAATTTTAAAATTGAAAATTTCAAAAGTTGAGTATTGACCTAACAGAGGCTAGTTACCTAGAATGGAGATTAACAAAAGGGTTTTTCAAGGTGGCTTATATTTTTTCAATCTCATTCCCCGCATGGATGACGGTAAGATCTCACTAAATTTGGAACAATAATTCAATAAGGCAAAAAAATTGATTTGATAAAATCAAGGAAACTGGGTAGAGCTAGAGAGTAGTAAAAAGCGTGTGATTTTTACGGTAGCTAACTGCTTCCCCTCCCTCCCTCAATATATGCACAGTTACGAGGCATTTTAAGAGCGCGGTAATTAATTAGTCAGTTGCAATATAAATTGAAATGTTTGAGCGCATAGGCGTAGCCAGGATTGCCTCATGGGAAGGCAATTTTCCAAAAAATTTTTTTTTAAATACTATTAAACAAAAATTTATTAAGTTTTATGTGTCTATTTGGTAAAATTTAATAAAATATCATCATATGCTGATTTGGTGTCAATACTTTAATTTCAACTAAAAAAGGAGATATAAGACATCTAAATAAAACGTATGTAAATAAAATAAAAATATTTGCCATGTTTTAAACAATAAATAGGCATGTGGGGTGATAAGTTTACAATAATAACAAAGGCAGTTGCTATAACCAGATAAAATAGTGACATTAATTATAACAAATTATTCTTCAATCAAACCCCCCCCCCCCCGCCTGCTTAAAAAACCAAATGTTAGTGCGAAGGTTTATTTAAATTAATAGGTGTTCAAAAAATACGGATTACCCTAGTTAGCATGGGCGTAGCCAGCATTGGAATTACAAGGGGGCATTAATGATTTAGAGAGGGGCAAAAAGATATTTTTTTACAAATTTTTAGATTTAGAGGGGAGCAGCCGCCCCTCCCTGCCTTCCCCTTGGCTATGGCCATCCTAGTTAAACTTAAGGAATCCAAAAATTATATTCAAATCTTGAGAAGGTACGGTAAAAATTAAAGAAAGACTTTAGCAGTAATTTAAAAAATTAGATTAAATTAAATTAAGCCAATCTGAAAATTTTATTGGATCCCTTTTTTATTGGTCAGTAGCAAGCAAACGGCCAAATAGCCTATATTTAAAATATAGAAAAAAATAATTGCTACACCTTGGCCAATGGTCATTTTTTTTCATTGTTTAGTAGCCAGGACACGGTCAAAAAGTCATATTATCAATGGTATTAACAAGAACAATATATAATTTAATAAAAAAAATCCCTCTCCGGGTATCGAACCAGCAATTAAGATCGTTGGACGCACGGACAACGGACGGACGGACAACAAAAAGCGAGCCCAAAAATTGCATAGCAATTAATAAGGGGAGGCCAAGGGGGTCCCCCTGTTGAATGCCATCAGCTGTAAAATAGACGGGGTGCCATAACTTAAAAGAATATAGTTGGCATATCGAGGAAAAGCATCGATGAAAGTGCTAAAAAGGAATTTCGATTTAGGTTGTTAAAGGCATTTTGAAAGTCTAATTTCATGAAAGACTACGCATGTATGTCGTCATGAAGTTAGATATGTTTGATATTTTATTAAGGGGGAAGCAAGGAAGGGCGGCTGCCCCCTAAAAATCCACAAACCTATTGAAACTTATTAAGATATTGGCTAAATTCTTTATTGTCAAAAAGTATTATTTTATCCCTCCCTAAATCATTTTTGCCCCCCTTAAATTCCGATGCTGGCTACGCCCATGCTATATGGTTTTTTATAAGAATACTTCAGCCTTTTTATATAAGAAAGATTATTTACATTGTTGCATTTTACAGTATGACGTCATGAAGTTGCGTGTGATTGACAATTTATTACAAAAAAACTGGACTGCCTTATCACTTAGAGGTTTAAAATAAAGCTTAAAACCTATTCTCAGACCTACCAAATATGCACAGAAATTTTCATAGGAATCTGTCAAGCCGTTTCGGAGGAGTATAATTACAAACACCGTGACACGAGAATATATTAGATTTTTCTTACATTTTTCGTGTTTATTAAATTGCCATTGTTCCCCAGACATCTTTTAGGTTACCGTTGATGAGAAGGATAAAGATAAGGAGTCCCATGCTTTCAAGCAATTTGGAAATTACATTCCTCTATGAGCTATCTATTCCATTCTGTTCGATTGAATAGTTTATTATTTACAATCATCCTTATCAGTGTCTCTAGGCTTTCTTATTTCATTATCCCCATTTGAAAGTTATTCTAATTCATTGAACAACTCAACAATATTTGCACTTTAAGCCGGTCCAAAGTCATAACCACAGGTCCCCGTTAAATTATTTTTTTCTTGCTCTACTCTTATATTTATAATTTTATCTCACTCAGTCATAGATTGTAACGAGCTATGCTAAATAGATGACATTAAAATAAAGTCCTATAAAATTGATTTTAGACAGTTTCACTTTTATTTTTTCAAAATTTTAATATATTTAATTCACGAAAACATTCGTTAACTTTAATAAATTATAAGCTATAAAATTTGTATTGTAAAATATTTAAAGGTACCATTAAATCAAATCGATAAATGCGATCATTTGTCACTTTCCCAATAAACGGCATGTAATTTAAGAATAAATGTGTGGAACTTGGTTGTTAATAGGCGTAAACAAAAATGCAATCAAACTCAGGCAAGAATAAATAAAAGTGTGAATCCACAAAAGGTGTAACAAAATGTTCAACAACATTATATACGAGTGTAAGAAGTGAAAGAGCATAAAAAGAGGGGCGTTAAGTTAATACTGTCCAAGGATGAGCGAGTGAATGAGAGAAGGAGTGAGGAGAGGAATAGATTAGGGAGCGTTGATGATGCGAAGAGTGTTGGTAAATCCCGAACCCGATTTCCATCCATTTACTAGTATGACGGGATCACCGGATTTAATCACACCGAGTTCCTTGCAATGATTAATCGCCAAATTGACGCGATGTTCGACATCTTGTATCCAATCGGTCAATGGGGCATCTATTGCAATAATGACAAACATTTTGTGTCAGCTCAATAACAATACTTCAAGATAATTAACTCGACTAGGTGTATTTATCACAAATCTTAGTTGTATACCTTGACAAAAGATGGGTCGAATACCGCGGTATAGATGGAGTTGGGCGCAAACTTTTCGATGCCTACTCACCGCGTACACCATGCATTGAGGTCTGTACCGGGCTAGGATAGCTGCGGTCCTAAATACAGGCCCCAATACTTCATTTTATCCATGTAATACATATACATCAAACAGTGTAAAATTTGAAGTAGTCTATAATTCGATCGCTATGTCTACATCTTCGTATGTATATCTCTTTATTGGAGTTAACATAAAATAAAATGATGTAAAAACGTGGGAAGCATACTTGCCGGATTGAGTGAGGGTTATGATGGCATTTGATTGGGCTTTAAAAGAGGCTTCTATCGCTGCAATCGCTATACCCTCAACCACGTCAACCGGCGTCCGCCTCTCCCCGATCAAATTTTGAAAGAGTTGACGATGGAAAATGGCCGCCTCCGCCTCCAGAGCTATCTATACCATCACAAGGATGTAAGTATAGAGTGAGTCATTGATAAATGAAAGGAGTAATGATGATGTTACCTTAGACATGAGATCTACGACTTGTACGGGATATTTGCCTTTAGCCGTTTCCCCGGACAGCATGATGCAATCGGCCCCATCTAGCACGGCATTAGCTACGTCACTCACTTCAGCCCGGGTCGGTCTGGGGTTACTTATCATACTTTCCAACATCTAATAAACCATTCGTTCATACATTCATTCACGTAATCCATGTCGTATGTCAAAAGGGGGTGAATCGATTTACTTGGGTCGCGCATATACAAGGTTTGCCCACCAAATTGCAACGGGCTATAATCATCTTTTGGGCTAGGAACACTTTTTCCGGCTCAATTTCTATACCCATATCACCTCGGGCCACCATGACCCCGTCCGATTCCTGGATGATTTCATCTATGCTATAAGCAATCAATACAAACATTTATTAATATAGGTCTAAGTAACAAGGTGTCTGTGTTATTGGTATAAACTTGGTGAGGCCTTGGTAGGATTCCACTTTCGAGATCACGAGTATGCTCTTGTCCTTGTCCTTCCCTAACACCTTACGAACCTGTCGGACGCCTTCTCCGTCTCGAACGAACGAAGCGAATATCATATCAACCTGTATTTGTTGTGTGTATGTGGTTTAATTAATTCTCACACTCACTCAATTATTAGATTTAGTAACGCTATTGAGGAACAATCGCAGAGACATAATGGTAAATATAACATCACACACAACTTTAAGTAGTGTATCCTCAATGAATGAATGGTGTGTGTGAAATGATGACTTACGTCTTGCTCCACACCGAATTGTATGTCCTGCACGTCCTTGATCGAGAGAGCGGGTAAATCGACGGGAGTGCCGGGCAGGTTAACACCCTTGAAACTCCCCACCCTTCCTCCACTCTCAACAACGCACGACGCGTAATCAGGCCCTATCCTCACGCGTGTAATTTATACTATTAACTTAATAAGGTTTAAAATGTCTATTCTCAGATCAGGAACGAACTCAAAGCTCAAAGAAATTAGAATAAAACCAGTTTTTATCTAATAGTTACAAGTGCCCGACACGCAAACATTTAGTAGAGTCTATTGGCTGATTCCATTAAGTAGATCTATTTTTGCAAATTTTGTTAATAAATGCTAAATTTAGTAAGACCCTTTTTACTACATAGGATAAAAATATTCATCCGACATGGATTGCACAAAGTAATAAATGATACCTTTATCCTTGACTATCAATGATATGAGCCCGTCATCGATGTATATTTTGCTGCCTTTAAACACGGAAGTGATAAGTTTGGGATAGTCGACGTACAAATGTTCTGGGTTACACTTTTTGGCATATGCTGCATCCACCGTCAATTTTACACATTGCCCCTCTTTCAAATCTATTTCACAATCTTTTTTCTATCAAACATCATTTATGAATAATAATTTTTACATTAACTTACTTCCAAATTCCCAGTTCTAATCTTTGGACCTTTAATGTCCAATGCTATAGCCACAGCCATTGTTGATTTAAATGATGAAATTGCCGTCCTTATGTTTTTAATTGTTTCTGCATGATACTAAATAATTTTAGGTTTATATATAAATATAAATTTTCATTAAATTAATTATAGGAATTTACATATGTAAATAATAATTAAAATATCAGTTAAACCTTGGGAAAGGAGGCCAACTTTATTTTCAGTTGGGAGGAAATAAAGGGGCTGCTGAAAAAAGCCTCTTTGCAAGCCAAATTTTTTTATGTACGATAAAATACATATTTAAAATACATTTAACATTAATTATATTGAATAAAGTAAATTAAAGTTAGGCTAAAAAAGATCAATATGGTCCTCACTAACTATTACCTAGTTCCTCTTTCCCTTTTATTTCAAATGGCTATGAAATTATTTAGGTGTATAGTAAATCGAGAGAAAAAGAATGCAAAAATCCATGATAAAAGGGATGCTTTCATTAATAAAGTAGATGTTTTAAATCGCAAGGAGCTTGCCAAAAATGGCTATACTTAAACAATCTGGTAGATAACGCCTCAATTCTCTTCAATATCTGTTACAAACTGTAAAAAATTGCATGCTTTGTGGACATTTTAAATATAATAAAAATATTAATTTTATGCTAAACCAGAATTGACAAGGGGGGGGGGGCAAAATGATGGAAATTCAAACTATTAATTTTATTTTTTGCGTGACAGGGGAGCTGAGTGACAGTTCAAGATAGAATAAAGTTGGCCATTTGCTATGCCACTGTATATGTTGCAGCAAAAAATAATTTAAAAACACTCTTTATCAGGAAAATGATGGAATGATAACACCTTAATATTTAATATATATGATCAGTGTTATATAATAAAATTTAAAGTTTGCAAGGCTTTATTATTCAAGGTAATAACTAGATGAACAATCAAACTAATGAATAATTAATTAACAAAAATGTTATTAATGCTTATTATCTAAGTAAATTTTCTAAACAGGAAAAATCAATTTTTGACAAGTGTTGGAAAAAATTTAAGCTTACAGTCATAAAAAGAAGAAGAAGGTAAATGTCTCATAAAGTGTTTAATCAAATTATTAATTATATAGTGTAAATTTCAAACCTCATGATCTCCATGTGAGAAATTTAGACGAGCTATATTCATTCCAGCCTTAATCATGTCAATTAATACAGGTACTGATCTTGAAGCAGGCCCTTTAAAAAATGCATAATTAACAATTAAAAAAAGTATATTTTTAAATTACAAAATGTAATAAAGTATGCAAGGTTAAAGGAGTATGATTTAAATTTTTCATGATATTTTACCAATTGTGCATATTATCCCAGTTTTACGAATTAAGTTGGTAGTAATGTCAACATTGAGATTGCACATATGCTGTAAATCTGTAAGAGCATTCTCGTATTTATTCTCCTAAAAACGTCAAATAAGATATACAGATCTATAAAGATTATAAAATACTTTATGTTCTTTTTGTTGAACTTTGGCCATTCGAAAATTTAATTTTTGTTAGAAACGGCTTTTTTAAATTTAAATTTTTGGGTGAGACGATGGCTAGATTCGCGATCATTGAACACGTGACTGCAACATAATCATTATGCAAATTAAAAATTAAAATAATATAGTATAAATATGATATAATACCATAAATATAATACAATAAAATAATATTATACAAAAGATTAAATACAATATAATATATATTACATTATACAATTAATACAACCCTAACCCTAATTGGTTGTCGCCTAACAGGTCAATCGTCTAATGTACAGAAGCGGACTTACATTTTATTTCAGTAGTAGTGTTTCGATCTCGTCTCGGTCCGAAAACAAAATCTCGTCTCGTCTCGGGAGCGATTATTAAAATCTCGATCTCGTCTCGTTTCGGTCTAGAAAAATCTCGGTCTCGTCTCGACGAGAATTCTCGTCTCGTCTCGACTTTTTTTTAAAATATATACGGAATACAAATTTCTCCTGTTTTTTTAAAAATATTAAATAAATGTTAAAAGCTCCAAATGGCAAAATTTTATATTTTTTGAAAAACTTTAATACACAAACTTTTTATGGATTCAGCGGCACACGACATCTCATTGACAATATAAAGATATTTAATTCATAAGGATAACATTTTCTATGGAAACTGCAGACTAAAAAACTGTAAATAATTTCGAAGTGTAGAAAATTAAATTTTATTGTTCTAGCAAATTATAACATTTGTATTAAATTCACTGTGTTTGTCAACTCAAAATAGGCTGAGAAAATTATAAGTTCGCTTATAGTTGACTTAATTGCACAATTGACCGAATTGAGACCCTTTGTTAACCCTGGCTAAAGCTTCAAAGTAGACCTTAACATATTTAAGACAAACTTTTAAGTCCATTGATATTACCATCATCAATTATAGCCCATAGTGTTTATTGCATGTTTACTATAGCGTTATAAACCACAAAGAGCGAGTGTCTTTTAATGATAATATTATTATTTACAGAATTGGTAACTAGTTGCCCATATTAAAACGTTATAAAAACAACAATAAAAGCAGCATTATTATAGGATTAAAGTGCACGTATTTTAATTTATATATTCCAAATAATTACCTTTCAATTTCTAACTAACGTTGCCATTAAATAGATCGAATACAGTAGAGGTTCGTGTATTCATTTTATATTGCACAATTACTTACTTTTTTGAATGCACCTGCCAACCCAGTTTATAATGTGAAAAGTAATGCATATGACAAAACTATGTATTCACATAATGTCTTATTAAGGTTCAAAATTTTGGAAGGTGTACTATTAGTTGAAGCATAAAAACTTCTAGGAAACTCTTGATTTAAGATTTAATCTATTACGGTGTCATTAAATATTGTATTTTACTTTTGAAATCATTAGGCGGGTGCTCAAAAATCTCGAACACCTTAGCTTAACTTGTTTAACTATTCAAACTGAACTGAGTGACGACCAATTTATAATTACCGCATCATGCAGGATGAGTAACTGCGAAATTTTAATATGCTTTAGTAGTATTTACTATTCCATCAGAACTCATTCTAAGCCAAACATTTTGTAATATTCAATAATGCTATGGATACAAATCTGTGATAAATATATCATAAAATTATTCACATACGCTAAGGATCAACCATGCTTGGGTAAATGATTGCCAAATTTTATATTTTTTGCAAAAATATATAATATTTACTACACTTAGGAATTTTTTTAATATCAAATATATTCCATACCATACATATTAATTTACACTTAATACCTTAAATGTAAATCATGCAATTTAAAATACACAACAATTTACTAAAATCTAACAGTCAATAAAAAGTCGAGATCTCGCCAAAAAAATCTCGTATCGCCTCGTCTCGACATCAAAATTCTCGTCTCGATCTCGACTCCATTTTTCCAAATTCTCGTCTCGTCTTGTCTCGGCCGAGATTTTTCTCTGTTTTTCCGCATCACTATTCAGTAGCCATTCATTTTCAAAATGGGATTTTTATAGTAACCTTTTTTTGCTCAACAAATGTTCGGTTTAAGAATATCGTTGTTTACAATTTTAACCGCTGAAGGCCATTTTCGTTTGTGTAAAGATGGTAAGCCCAGTTTTTATCCATATCTATTATTGCTATAAAACAAAATTTTGCACATTTTGAAACAATTTCTGAATTACAGTAAGTCAAGGTCCAATTAGAATATAAATTTTAGCAAATTTCTACAAAGCAACGTATCCATTATTAGACAAATGTTAATAACCTTAAGAGATCCTTACGAGTTTAAATATATATTAATTAAATATTCCTGTGTTGAAGGGGAAAATAGTCTAGAAAAATTCAATAACCATAATAAAAACGTAAAATACAATCGCTTAAGCTTAATGTTTATCTATCTCATTTCAACTGGTGATAGTTATGATTTTTCTTACAAAGTTTAGTTTATAACAGAACTGTAATGATTGTAAAGATATTTATTTTATTACGTTTTTCAAACACACAATATATAATACAAAAGAATAATAACAGCAAAATTAGATATGAGCGAGGATATTAAAGTAACGATGATACAAAATAATCAGCAGGTTGGATGAAATGATAACTAGCTACGTGTAGTTAAAATGAATATCCAATAGTGTGAGTTTATTGCGAATGTAGTGAATACATGTAATATCCAGAGATGTGATGTGATCGCGGATGTAGTGAATAAAAATGGAATATCCAGAGATGTGATGTGAAAGCGGATAGTGGATAAAAAGTGGAATGGATGGATAATTCTAAAATTTACAATTCGATGTGTTTTTTCAATTGGTTACTTGATGTCGCCAATGTCTAAAACACCACACAACTATATATCGTATCCTAATCAAAAATGTTGTTATTATCTTTTATTGTGAAGAAATCATTAAGGATTAAGCAAAGCAACTTAATACGAACAAAAAGAAGATTTTACTGCTTTAAATGTTTGACTATTAATGCAAATATTATAAAATTGCAATCTCTATTAAAGCAAATAGAGAAATTATATTGTGTAAATACATGAGTTTTATTATTTTAATTTCATAATTAAGCTGTAGGCGATCGTCAACAAACCAATGTAAATATAAATAGTTATAATATCGATTCTTAACTGTCCCTTTTTAAAAAGTAATGAGCCAAATTATTAGAAATTTATCTTTTTGGTTGTAACAATTGTGCATTGTAACATCGAATCCATTTTTTTATTTTCAAGACCATCTCCATTAGAAATTGAAGAGTCAATATGGGAAGAGCTATTACTTGTAGAAATGTACACACTGGAAAATAATGATGATGTTATTTTAAGAAGAAAGGATAGACCAAGGAAGTTCCCGCGTAGATTAATTAAAGAAATTTGAAACTTGCTAAGCAGGGAGAGGTCTAATGATTGTACTTTTTAACATCAAATCCATTTTTCTATTTCGCACATTATTTACACCCAAAAGATTCGATGTTTTTAGAATATTCTGCGTTACACATATATATATATCACTAGCTGTGCCCGGCCAAGCGTTGCTTTGGCTTGGTCCCTTATTAGCTAAATAATTAGTAAAAATTAATCTGTAAGAGAGTTTAACATCGCACTTTTTGACCTATAAAAGTAAAAAATACCAAATAAATATATAAAACGGTTGTAAATCTATTCAATCGTTTATAAATATACCTTTTCCTATTATAAAACCATATAATATATTATTAAAAATATTCTATATCGACCACGTGATATAATGGCAAAAATTGCATAATTTAAATTTTTTTAATTTAATTTAAATAGTTTGTTAAACCCAAATAATTTTGACCGTATATTGTAACATTTTTATTATACTTTTAAATATCTAATTCAAGAAAACTTCAGCCTTGTATGTATGACGTCATTATTGTATATGATGCTATAAATAAAACTGGCCGGGAAATGTCTGATATTTTTAAAACGAAAAGGTATTTTAGGAATCTGAAAAAACTATTTTACCCTTGGCCGCCCTGGGTATCTACGGCTAAATTTTCGCGCGAATCGGGCCGGTAGTTTCAGAATTTAGCCCTTATCCACATACATACATACATACATACATACATACATACATACATACATACATACATACATACATACATACATACATACATACATACATACATACATACATACATACATACATACATACATACATACATACATACATACATACATACATACATACATACATACATACATACATACATACATACATACATACATACATACATACATACATACATACATACATACATACATACATACATACATACATACATACATACATACATACATACATACATACATACATACATACATACATACATACATACATACATACATACATACATACATACATACATACATACATACATACATACATACATACATACATACATACATACATACATACATACATACATACATACATACATACATACATACATACATACATACATACATACATACATACATACATACATACATACATACATACATACATACATACATACATACATACATACATACATACATACATACATACATACATACATACATACATACATACATACATACATACATACATACATACATACATACATACATACATACATACATACATACATACATACATACATACATACATACATACATACATACATACATACATACATACATACATACATACATACATACATACATACATACATACATACATACATACATACATACATACATACATACATACATACATACATACATACATACATACATACATACATACATACATACATACATACATACATACATACATACATACATACATACATACATACATACATACATACATACATACATACATACATACATACATACATACATACATACATACATACATACATACATACATACATACATACATACATACATACATACATACATACATACATACATACATACATACATACATACATACATACATACATACATACATACATACATACATACATACATACATACATACATACATACATACATACATACATACATACATACATACATACATACATACATACATACATACATACATACATACATACATACATACATACATACATACATACATACATACATACATACATACATACATACATACATACATACATACATACATACATACATACATACATACATACATACATACATACATACATACATACATACATACATACATACATACATACATACATACATACATACATACATACATACATACATACATACATACATACATACATACATACATACATACATACATACATACATACATACATACATACATACATACATACATACATACATACATACATACATACATACATACATACATACATACATACATACATACATACATACATACATACATACATACATACATACATACATACATACATACATACATACATACATACATACATACATACATACATACATACATACATACATACATACATACATACATACATACATACATACATACATACATACATACATACATACATACATACATACATACATACATACATACATACATACATACATACATACATACATACATACATACATACATACATACATACATACATACATACATACATACATACATACATACATACATACATACATACATACATACATACATACATACATACATACATACATACATACATACATACATACATACATACATACATACATACATACATACATACATACATACATACATACATACATACATACATACATACATACATACATACATACATACATACATACATACATACATACATACATACATACATACATACATACATACACTTTACTTTACTTTATATATATAGATTAATGTGAGGATATTAGTTGTTGTTTGTTTTCCTATTATCTTATATGCCTCCAATTTTGTATTTAATAATTGGTTTGGCAGAATGATATATATTTTCTTGCGGGAAGGAGAGAAAGATTAAATGCTCGCGAGACTTATAGAAGTTTTTTTCAGTATGCGTACAAAGATTAATGCAACGACAGGTTAATTTGGCGTTCAAATTCTCGTAAACATCTGTTTTAGCCTTGGCTACACAACGTTTTGTCTCATTTATAGCTTTCACATATGCTAATCATTCATTTCTGTTGCCTGACCATATCTTGTAAAGCTTTATTTTCAACTTGACTAGCGGTTGCAAGTATTTATTCCACCAGCATATTAATTTATGTTTTTGCTTGCTCTCCATTGTTTAGGAATTCGCTCTTCTACCAATATCTTGTTAAGGAGGTTCATCATGGTGGTGACTCCTTCTTCACGACATCCGAGCAATGCTTCCATAGGTATTCCATCTGGGCCATTTGCTTTTCCTTTTTGCATCTTGCTCATTTGTGTCCTAACTTGATCCTCCTGAAAGAGTTCGACCATACTTATATTTGGCTCAATTTTAAGAAGGGAATCCTTGTCATTTCCAATATTCCTAAATTTCTTTAAATATCCTTTCCTCCTTTCCATTACTTCTTTCAGCTTGAATAAGGTTTGACCCTTCTCGTTTTTGACTATTTTAAGAACTCCGACATCGCGACTTTTCTTCTCCCTTATCTTGGCCAATTTGTACATAATCGCCCCCTTTATGATCCAGTTGGTTGCCATCTCGGTGGCGGCATTCTTCGCTACTGCAACGGCCTTTATTGCGGCCCTCTTTGCGTCCCTATCCTCTTGATAATCCTCCGACTTTTTTGATTTATGCCACCGTCTATATAGATTTTTCTTTCTTTCGATGAAATCTTTAACCGATTGATCCCACCACCATAGTTTCCTATTCATAGCTTTGCCTCCTTTGGTCTGTCCTAGAACACGATTCGCTGTTTTTTTAATATTCTTAGATAGCGTCTCCCAATCGTCGTCTACGTTCCTTTGCAACTTCCTTGCACCCAAGAGTGTGGAGGCTTTTTGATGGTATTTTTCGTTTGTCGGCGTATCTTTAAGTCTTTCATATCGAATTCGAGGTTCATAGACCTTTCTTCTTTCGGGAAATACTTTTTTGTCAAGATCCATAACAAGGGGACGATGTTGCCTGGCGATTTATTCTCCCGGTATTACTTTGCAATCCTTGATACCCCATAAGTTCTTTTGCCGTATAAGCAAAGTCATTAAAATGCTTCCCACTTCTATAGGTCACAATATGATCTTCGCGTTTTTGAAAATAGGTGTTCATGATCGCCATGTCATATGCTTGGGATACTTGGAGAAGTTTTTCCCCTTCTTTATTCTTCAGACCATGCCCATAGTCTCCATAATTGCGTTCATACCCGACATGATCTTTCCCTGCGTGGGCGTTGAAATCGGCCCCATTAATTAGCCTCTCTTCCTGTCGGATTCCTTGTATTTCTATTTCCAATGAATCGAAGAATATGTCTTTCTCTGATTCCATACACCTTGCCACTCCTTGAAGCATATGGAAAGGGTCTTAGTTACAAGGCTGAAAGGTGGAAATATCGGCTGACCAATTCGGATTTGTGGCCGGCAAATCCACAATCGACCCAATCTTCGCACTAAGACAAATGATGGATAAGTATGGTGAAAAGAGGAAAGACCTACATATGGTTTTTATCTACTTGGAGAAAGCTTATGACACGGTCCCTCGCAATTTATTATGGTAATGCCTGAGGAAACAAAATATCCCTGACGCATATATACGGCCTATGAAAAATATTTATGAAGCCTCAAACTCTTGCGTTAGGACGACAGTTGGAGACTCTAAACCTTTTAGGGTTAAAAGATTACATCAAGCTGCTTTAAGAACCTTTTTATTTAATATAATTATAGACACGATAACGAGGGACATTCAAAAGTCATCGCCATGGTGCATGTTATAGGCCGATGATATAGTACTATGCGACCAAATAAGGGAGAAAGTATTCGAAGAAAAGTGGTCAAAGCGCTTAGCTGGATATGGTTTAAAGGTCAACCATCGAAAAATGGTATATATGGGAATGAACGGCACAGGCAATCCATCGGATGACCATCTAAAGTACCCAAAAGTAGACAGATTTACATTTCGCGGCTCGATGCTACATCAAGAGGGAGGTTGCGCAACGGAAGTCAATGCCCGAATCCAAAAAGGATAGCTAAAATGGTGAAGTATATTGGGTCTAATGTGCGACAAGAAAATGCCAATATGGTTGAAAAGGAATGCTTAAATTCATCGTAAGACCGGTGTTACTCTATGAAAGTGAAACATGGGCATTAGACACCACGGAAGGAAAGCTATTACAACTAACAGAGATGAGAATGATACAGTGGAGCTTGAGGTATGCTATGCTCGATCATATGACGAATGACTTTTTCATGACAAAAATGAGTATTTAACCTATGGCGGACATGATTAACGAAAATCGGTTAAGGTGGTATGGGCATATACTAAAAAGGGACACGGATGACGTAAATCAAAAAGTACTGGACATGGAGGTATCCAAGACATGGCTCTGACCCGGTCAAGATGGAAGAAACTTATCAAAACAAACCCCACGAATGTGGGACCAAATAACTGATAAAGAAGAGAAGCATACCTGGGTTGCCTTATCCTAGAACACATTTCGCTACTGATCGTACCGTGTTAGCTATGTTATTTCACATATCGTTAGCATCCTGCTGATCATCTATTGCAGCCGTTTAGTTATTTGATCATTCTAAACATCTTTCAAATTTGGAAGCCAAAAACATTTGATTTTCCCATTTATGTGTTTTCGACATGAATATGAATAGTTCATCACAACAACTCTATGCTGGGCAAAGGTTCACTGTTATAACCTTACAATCGCGTATTTTTAATTATTTTCTTGATATTAAGAGGAAGTCGTGCGAGGACCGATTCTTACTTTTTTATGTTCTTAGGTAATTTACATTTTTTTTGAAGAAGGTATTAGTGATGGCTAAATCAAATGCCACAGTTATTTCCAATATTTCTCCGCCGTCTTCTCGATCCTGATCCATTTCCACCACGGTACCACATCCATCTCTTGTTTTGCTTACGTTACCTTTCATATCTGCTCCAATTATAACTATCTCGGCTCTGGGTATCATGCACAGCATTTCGTCTTATTCTTCCCGAAGGTCATCTTTTTCTTCATCTGTGCATCTTGTTTGCGGAGCATAACCAGACACTACATTTATCACTTGACCCTCAATCAATGTTTTAAGATCACGAGTCGACTACTTTTTCTTCGTAACTCAATGACTTTATCTTGAAAATGTGAGGCTAATATGATTGTCACGCATTTTTATTTGTTTCTTGACCATTGAAGTAAAGTTTATAGCCTTCACCTAGCTTCCTTGCTTTTGCGCCTTTCCATCTTGCATGCTATATCAACCCGTCGCTCACTGAGGGTGTTAGCAGACTCTCAGCATTTTGCAATCATAGTTTTAACATTTAGCCAGCCCACTGTCAAACTTGTCCTTAACAAACTAGATTCTTTAACTAAATCCGTTTACCGAAGATATAGTGACACTCCACGCGCTGTTTACTAACACACCTCTCTCTCCCTTCAACTACCCTCTTCTCTTTTTCCTCCGCCCCTGGGGCAGGAGTGTAAAAAATGGTGTAGAACTCTAATGTACTCCGTTTTCTAGACATAGTGGGACAAATTTTAATAAGGGGACGGGGTTCACAAAAACGCGAATAAATTTAAATATAGAGGTGTATCAAAGAAAATAAGTTAATGGACCTATAGATGAAACTTTAATCTACATGAATTATATTATTTTTATTTTATAAAGTTAGTTTCCAATAATGGTAGTTTAAGATTGATAAAATGCGAGGGTGGAAATGGGTTTAGATATTTCGGTCGTCCAGCGACCATTATCATAAAAAAAGAGAAAAAAAAGAGAGAGAAAAAAAAGGTAACTTACAAGTGATGTGAATTACCAATGAACGAGAAGGTGTCGACAAGTTTTAATTTATAAACAAAAATAAAGAAAACTAGTTGAAATAGGAGGGTGAATAATAGCGAACACCGGTTGGAACAAGAGAGTTAACACTTATTGAAATAGTGGGATAAACAAATTTAAGATAAAGATGGGGTAAACAACTTTAAGATAAAGGTAAGGTAAAATACAAAAGGGGATTATAAAAATGAAGCAATAGCAATTATAAGAATAGTGTAAAGGATGGCAATTACAAAATAAGGCGGTTACGAAACAATGGGGGAAAGACAAAAGGGTAATAGGGTGTGTATAGTGATAACAGGTAGTTATAGAGGAAGGTGTGGGTGTATGTGTTTGTAATTTCTGAATTGTCCTGGTTAATCATTGATTTGGGGCTTGAGGCGGTCGATTAGAACGCTTTCGATGAATTTTCTTTCTTTGTTATACTGAGATCGGTAGAGGACAGTCGGGTTGTCCCAGTCGATGGTATGTTGGTTTTGTAGAGAGTGTTCTGCTACGGCGGAGTGGGTCGCGCATCGTGTCAGCGGGGCTTTGTGTTCTTTAAATCTTTCAGCTAAGGTTCTCTTTGTTTCTCCCACGTAAAATTGGTTGCAATCGGCGCAGGAGATTTTATATATTAAATTAGAGATATAATTTTTATCGGTTATGTTATTAATAGGTTTTATGAGTGCAAATAGGTTGGATGATGTTTTCTGAGAAAACTTAAAATTATCTATATTATGTTTGTGAAAAATTTTATTTAATTCCTTGAGGAAGTTATTATTAAGACTTCGGTGGAAAGGTATGGATATATAATGGTTTATTTTAGATTTTATTATTGTGGGGGGATTCGCTCCTGATATTAATTGATTTTTAATGTTTGTCAGCAGGTCGAGTGGGTAGTTGAGGTCTAAAAATATTTGTGTTATCTTGTCAACTTCAACAGTCCGATCACACTCTCGAGAGCAATGAGATATTGCTCTTTTAATCATCATTCTAAATGTGTTTATTTTAAATGAAGAGGGGGAATGGCTGTGCCATGGTAAATACTGATAGGAATCAGTAGGTTTATGGTAAACTGTTGTGATGATCTCTTTATTTAAATTATGGAGGGTTAAATCTAGAAATGGTAACTGATTATTTGATTCTATTTCAACTGTAAAAATAATGTTTTTGTGGAATGAATTTAATGTTTTTAAAAAATCATCTAAGTCATTAGTTAGGTTATGAGGCCAAATACATAAAATGTCATCAACATATCTGGCATAAAAAGGAGGGAATAATTTAGAGGATTGTATGTAGGATTCTAATTCGTTGAGAAAAATGTTGGCAATTAGGGGTGCGAGGGGGTTGCCCATAGCAGTGCCATCAATTTGGTCATAATTTATATTATTAAACTGAAAGTTATTTGTTGTGCAAAAATTTAATAGCTCTTTAAATACTGATTTAGTGAAAGGAGGTTGTTCAAGTCTATCATAGATTTTTACACAATAATTTTTAGCAGAATCTAAAGGAATATTGGTAAATAATGACTGAATATCAAAGCTTACAAGTGAAAATTAAGTCGGTAAACTACAGTGTTTTAATCGATTAATTAGATCTAAAGAGTTTTTTAAAATTAATGGTGAAGATACATGTGGTTGCAATATTGATATAAGGTGCTGGCTTAGATTAAAATTGTAGGAGTTATAAGATGACACAATTGGTCTTAATGGAATTAAAGGTTTATGAATTTTGGGTAACCCATAAATTAGAGGAGTGCGAGATGTGGACGGTCTTAACTTCCAGTATAAGGAGGTGCTGATTTGATTATCTTTTGAAAGATTTAATGAGAAGGTTTGTAACTTTTTTTCCACGGGCATTAGTAGGTTTCTTTTCAATTCCTTAAATAAAGTATTGTCTTTTAAAATATCAAACATTTTTTTGTTATAATCATCTGTGTTCAGAACTACTAGTTGACCACCTTTGTCTAATTTACAAATTCTTATATTAACATTGGATTTCAATGACTTAACAACTGAAAAAACTTTCTTATCTTTAATTAATTTCGATTTGTTAACTTTCAAAGGGCAGTCATTATTTAAGGTGTTAGATAAAAAAGATTCTAATGAGTTTCTTAAATGTAAATTGTCTGGATGTTGTTTTTCTATAGTGGTTAGAATGTTATTAACGCTGTTCAATGTAGGTAGTAATTTGAGTTTATTGTTGTCAAGACAGAATTTAGGTCCAAGATTAACCCATTAAAGCCTACCGTCGTATATATCATACGCAAAATGTACCATTTTTAATTAGTAAATTTGCACACTTAAAGACCTTTTGATATTAACAAATATAGTTTATAATATAGTTTAAGATGTGATTAACCATACAAATTAATCATTTTTATTTTTTTGCTTATTAAATGACTTCCATATCTCCTTAAAGAAGTAGTACTTTTTAAAATCGGGAATAACTAGACCCTCTTTAAGTATTTGTTTAAAAGTTTCTACATTATAAACAATTGCCAATTATATTGAATATATTCTTAATCTACGGAAATTTATCTATAAGATGATAGATAATTTATATAATATTAGCTAAATTTTCATATTCATATATGCCTTTAAAATTTAATGTATGATATTTCATACAGTGGGTAGACGGTATTTTAAAACACTGCAGAAATAGGCGTTTTTTGAGAATCAAATAAATAACTAATTAGCAAAATGTTCAAGAAATAATTTCGGTTATTTTACCCCCTTACCTGGGAGTAGGAGAGGGGGGGGGGCAGTTGCCCCCTAATTTAAGAAAATTTGTAATTATAAAAAAATAACGTTAAAATTTCAATATATTATTATTTTGCCACCCCTCAATCAAACATTTTGCTCTCCTCACACTATGGAATAATCTCTAAGGCCCTTGCAAGTCGTTTTAAGCTTCATTTGACCCGAAATTTGTCATATATGTAGAGAAGGTTAATTAGTTGGATATATACATGATAAGCCCATTAAATTTGGGTATACGCTTTTGTGCCTGAACATGCCGAAAAACTATTATTGCAGTTTCGAAGTTTATGAAAGATATGAAGATCGAAAAATTTGTGTGCCACTTGCTGTTTTCAAAGTAATGGCTTAGGTTTTTTCGATAGCCCAATGTTAATTGACAACAAATTGCATTCTTTATCTTTATTATAAGATCTGGCAAAGAAATGGGAAGAGTGTTGATCTTTTGATCAACTCCGTGAAGTCTATCGAATACATATGCCATCAAAAATATTTGGTTGATAATAGGTTTTTGTTTGAACGTGTCTTTAGTCATTTCATGGCTACTTTATCTTGAAAGATAAAAGGATTTTCTTAGTAGACTCTACCCATAGAGTAAAAATCCCCTTACTCGTGACTTAAGTATACCACAAGTTAGAACTATATATCCTGTTATCTATTTAAAGTTAACGACGAGGTGACATACGAAGACATTGAACATTGGTCTGCCAAAAACCCAATACAGAGAAGATGCGCCTCTTTTAATAGTCGTTTATATTGGTTTTTAATACAAAAATTATTTATCTATTGAATAAAAAAATATTATTATATAGTTTTAATTGCTGAACTCTTTATATAAATGTTTAAAATACTAATATTAGGAAAATGATTATATAAGGATTTTGTTTCCAACCATATGAATATAGGGCGACTATGGGAATGGGGGGGGGGGGGGGGGAGGTTGGTCCTCAGAAATTTTTTTTTTTAATAGATTTCATTCATCTTAATATTATAAATTATTATAAGAAGGTTTTAGCAGATAAAAAATTTGCTAACTACGTTTAATTTCAAATTATTACATAGCGGGGTAAATATGAGTCTCCCAGCGTATGATATATACGACGCTTCAAAAACTATAGTTAGAATTGTTTTTTCGAAAAGAAAATTTGCAGATGTTATTTTGGTACAAAATTAATAAAAAATCTAGAATTTCAAGTTTTTTCATCGAGGGGTTCTATGTTCAGGTTTTAATGGGTTAAGCAAATTAATTTGTGATTGATTAAAGTTAGTGCTTGACAAATTTAAAAATGCTGGTTTATTGTTATATGCTTTAGGTTTATTTTCTATTGAAACCGAGGGTTTCTTGATGGGAAGGGAAGAAAAAGTTTTCTGTTTAACTAAATTATCTAACTTTTTTAAAATTGTTTGAGCTGGATAAAACATTTTATTGTAGGCTAAAATGTTTGCGTACTTTATAAAAACATTATAAAAGTCTTTATTATTAGTAAATAATAAATTTTGAAGATCAAAGAGTTTATAAGAAAGTGTGAGTTTGCTAAAATAAAGGTTAGTAATTTCGCATTTAATCAAATCATACTTAAAATTGAAAATTACTTTAGAGTTAAAAATGTTATTAGGCATTTTTATATTATCAATAAATGAAGGTATAATATTTAGATTAAGACAGGTTTTAAGAAAAATAATTTTATTATGCAAAGTATAGAATTTTAGTAAAAATTTAATAAAGTCAAAGTATAATTTCTTACTTTTACCACAAGTATATTGAATGTATTTCTGTACTATCAATCCATTATAATTTATAAAGTTAGTTTCCAATAATGGTAGTTTAGGATTGATAAAATGCGAGGGTGGAAATGGGTTTAGATACTTCGGTCGTCCAGCGACCATTATCAATAAAAAAAAAAAAAAAAAAAGAGAAAAAAAGAGAGAGAGAGAAAAAAAAGGTAACTTTTTTTTTTTTTTTATTGATAATGGTCGCTGGACGACCGAAATATCTAAACCCATTTCCACCCTCGCATTTTATCAATCCTAAACTACCATTATTGGAAACTAACTTTATAAATTATAATGGATTGATAGTACATAAATACATATTATTTTTAATTTAATATTAAAAATGCCGTGGCAATATAGCCTCAAATAGGCTTAAAATGGGCATTTTTGGCACCTTCAACCTCGTCTATCTAAAAAACTCTTAAGGGAAAAAACTAAAAACAGATTATTTTCAGCGAAAAATTCTCTATCAGAGTTATGGGTCCGATTGCAGGAGAACTGTGTAATTAGTATTTATAAATACTTGTATAAATCTTAAATTTACATACATATTCCTTCTAACCTTTAAATACTTATACATCGTTCCTAATACACTAGTCCAGTTCTACCCTTAATCCTTTCTTTCATCTGACGGAATATGTCAAGGTGAGATAAATACTGGGTGCAGTACCACGGCTTAAGGTTTTCATCGCCTTCGTTCGTCGCACCATTTTGGATTATATCTAAATTTTAACTTGAATATTTAATATAACTTCCTTGTTCTCTATTTGTTTGACAAAAAGATATAACCTGTTCACACTTAAGCTTCTGACTCCTTTATTCAATATTTTAGCATGGTAGCCCTCAGGTTTCAGGAGATCCTTTACCTACCCTAGTGTTGTAAAAACGGCTGGGTTTTGTTTGGACGAGTTTTAATTTTATTCGACTATACATCAACCAACCAATAATTTTTTGGTCTGTTTTTCTTAGTCGCATAAATTGAGCAAAGATTTTTTAGTCAAACCTTTGGTTTGTTGCATTGTAATCTATATTTTATTGCCCCTGTAAAAAATCGGCATTGTTTGTTTAAGAAAATTTTCCAAAATTACCAAACAATTATTTTTGACAATATGGTGTTGAATGGAGCCAAATTATTTTCTATATGCAATATCTAATGCATAACTAAACCTTATAGTTGTCATTGCTATTGCTCCTTCAACACATTATTATATTTAGCAAGATTGTGCACGGATTTTAATCCTTCGTCACATTATAGTGGGGGCTAATACTGAGCTTTTTTCTTTCATCCATTCCCTGGATTGGCAAACAGAATCGAAAGGTTGCCCAGCCAAACGTGAGTTCTCATTTTCAATTTTTAAGCTTTCGCTGCCCATTTGAGTTTTTAAACAAGTTAACATTAATCACAAACTCACTATTCGTCGAGCGCATTTTTAAATAACTATTATTATAATCGTTATAAGCTTAATCTAAGATCATTTCGCAGGGACTGTAATATTGCGCTTTCGGTAGGCATTTAATTGTTCTGATCGATGAGTTACGTTTACGAGCAGCTGTCCACGTAATAAAGAGAACATTAGATAATATGTTCTTTGTAGTTTTTACTCAGTCAATATTTATTTAATTCCTTAATATTAGTAGGTTTACTGCAAGGGCGTAGATTAAATAATTGTACAACGGAACTCTTATAAGACTTAGAATGTGCATGCTTTATACCACATTTATAAAGTAAATAGCTGATGCAATACACCTGTTACGACGAATCATTGAATAGCCAACAATTGCTAGTGCCTGTTTCACTGATCAGTGGCATAAAATAGATGCACATTAAATATTAGATTTGCTTTCCACTTTGCAACTCTTAAATTTGTATTATGTTAATATCAAAAAAATTTGCTGGTATATTTAATTTAAATAGCTAATAATGTTTAATAAATACAAGAGTTTGGTGTTATAAATTTTAGTAAAGATGTTTTGAACGGCGTAACAATTTGACACCGGCGATTGGTTATGCAAATGACATTCATTTCATATGACAAGCATATTTAATGTAAGTTCAAAATTCTTTATACCAGCAATAAATTTTTAATAAGATTTAGATCCTTATAATCACCTTATTTTTTTATAGTTTTGCATATAATCTTATTTTTTTGCATATTATCCTATTATATTAATATAAATTACAATTATATGATACCACAATTTTTAAAACTTCTAAACCAATCTTACATTAGAATAGAAATAGTTGGTTTTTTTGTTAACATTACATTTTTATGATGATTTTTAGGTATTTTCAGCTAATTCTATTTGACATTTGTTATCAAACATTTTGTTTTGACTATTTTCTAACAAGCATTAAATTTGTAGAAATTACCATCAATTTTAATAAAAATATTTTAAAATTTTTCTTATTACTGTATTTTATATGACCATCAAGTTATTAACCCAATTGTCTTTAATTTGTGTGATAATTTTTCAGAACAAATGATAAACTTAGAAAAGCAATAATATCACGCAATTTATATTTATTATCTTATTTTTTTTAATTAAGGATTAATTTTTGCCTAAATATTTTCTAGCTAGTTTTTATATACTGGCCACCCATCTCCCAATTTTGTAAGATGCTCTTATATATTACATAAATAATTATAAGCTTAAACCTCAGTAATTATATATTAGCACTCAGAGACAAGTTTAATACCTTATGTTAATGTATGTTGCCATTTTCTTTTTCCTATCTATTCTGCAACATATTACATGCCTAATTCACCAATGCCACCACTATACCTCCTTCTTATTGCATACCTAAATTACTATTATATATATCACTATCGTTCATTGACAACACTTCCATCATTGTTTGAGGTCAAATGTGAACAATTTTATTAAGGACTACTAGTTTAAACCATTTGTATTTTTCAATCAACAATAATCATAATTATCCCTTTTTGTGTTTTATTTTTATATATTGTAGAAGCAGTAATATGCATAAATAACAATCATCATTATTATATGGAAACTATTATTAAAAAAGTTTTCTCCTCAATAAGGACAATGTCTATCACTATTTATGACATAAGATGGTTGCACTTTGCACAGTCACCTAGAGGGGCAATAATGACTTAAGGAGGGACAAAGTTACAATTTTTTGTATTTTTGTTCGAAAGAATTTTCGGATTTAGAGGGGGTAGACGGCCCTCCCTACCCATGCCATGTTTTAATTAACTGTGTGGCAAGAGCACATTGTTACTTTACTAGAACACCCTAAATAAAACGCGTCGACGCAATTTTTCATATGCTTGGATCAATATTTGATTGTGGTAGGTCAGTCACATATTTTTTTGTTGTGAACTGACATCATAAAATATTAAAAATATTCTTGTAATTTTTTTTCTCTCATAATTCTTGAACACCCTTTATCATGGGGATAGTCGGGGGGGGGGGACAGGGAGGCAATTGCCCCTCTTCAAATCTAAAAATTCTTTGAAATTTATTAAAATCATGAAATTTCGATGATTTTGCGCCTCCCTAAATCATTATTGCGCCCCCCTCTCTAATTCCAAAGCTGGCCACGCCCATGTGGTTTATATTAAAATAATGAGGTGTATATTAAGAAACACAATTCAAGTTTTTTCCTCAGGTAGGAAATAAGATAAATGACAAGTATCGTACCTCGTTTGTTGCCATGGCTGTCATGATTAAGTATTTTTAATAGCTCTGTGGCCTTGTTGATTTTATTATTAAATTAATTCTTTCATTTTTAAAATGTTTTATCTTATTTAATTCGTTGAATATCATTGTATGCACTTTTTCATTTTTTTAACGGCTCAGCTAATTGCCCACGCCATGTTCGATGTTTTTAGCCCTCATTACTTTTTATTTATTAGAAAAATCTCATCAATATTTATGTTGTTTGCAGTTACAAGTATTTGTGGGGAAAACTTTAGGTGGGGTTAACTTAAGGTTCGCCTAAGGTCAGGTTATGAATTAAGGTTTATTGAAACCTCGGGGGTTTGAAATACCCTATTTTTTTAAAAACCTTTTAGGTCAGCCTTGGGTTTTGCATCCACCTAAGGGTTTCCCTCAACCCAACCTAAAATTATTTTGGGCCAGATTCAAACTCTAGCCCAAAACCTAGGTTGGAAGAAATCCCCATCCTTAAGGTTGGGTCAGGTCACCTTGGGGCTTCCAAACATGGGGTTTAGTTTTTTTATATCAAAATAAGGTGACAAAAGTACGGTCTCTAAGAATTTTTTTTTTTTTTTTTTTTTTTAAATAAAAAAGTTTATTTGTTAAAAATCCGCTGACAGTAATATAATATAAATACATGAAATATAAAAGGCAAAATGCGCCGAATAAAATAATACACTATTCGGATATATCATCATCGAGGGGATCTTCCAAAATTGGCCAAGAATCCGCGAAGGATTTAAAGTTGTACTTGGCTATAAGAATACCAAGTCTTTGTTTTAGTAAAAAGGGTACCGAATGTTTAGACGGGGGAGAACGTCTTCCAACCTCTTTAAAAAAAGCTAAGGCCTGTTTGCCAAAGGTGCCTGAACACGAAGCAACCAATGGAATAAAAATATTTGAGGATAATAGGGCTTTGTATTTATTGGTTTTCCGCCCCTCTGCAACAGCTAAAGAATCATTGTTGCAGTTAGAGGGGGCAAATAGGTCAATACATGTGAAGTCCCATTTAAGGTGAAGACCATTGCTCCATGGGACTAAAGAAGATCCATCAGGACGCATACGTCCCTCCAAGGCGGGGTCCGATGGCTCCAAGATGGATGGAATCTTTGCTCTCTTCAGGGCACTTTGAATTAAGGCGTTGGCCTTATTGTGTCTAGCATATTTGAATTTGTTTGCCAGGCAGTGTAAGGGATGCCTGGCTTGTTCGTCTACGAGTATGCTGCAATTTCGGCAAGTAAATGGCTTCGAAAATTTCACCCCTAGCCGGAGTGCTATGGAGTACGAAAGCTCCGAGTCCTCCAGCATTATCCCGGTGAGACAGCTTGGGTAGGCCTCTAGCCATTCGTGACCTGAGCCATCAAACAAAAACGACCTTAAATTAGAACACTGACTTGCATCGCTACTCGAAATTAGATAATCAACGGAGTGCAACACAAGTCCGGCATCCCAATCTCTTTGTCGTGAGGTTTGTGGCAACGGTGTTTTGGGATTGGTGTTGTTTTCCCTATCACTTGTTTAAATTTATATTAAAATATTTTAAAATCAATATAAAAGTTTGTTAC
The DNA here is from genome assembly GCA_964036665.1 of Gordius sp. MW1. Taxonomy (NCBI): domain Eukaryota; kingdom Metazoa; phylum Nematomorpha; class Gordioida; order Gordea; family Gordiidae; genus Gordius; species Gordius sp. MW1. The sequence goes on from OZ038531.1 coordinate 23,714,224, forward strand.
AAATCACTACTCTCTTCATCAAAATGCAAAAGTTATATTGAGATTAGCGTCATTTGTAAAATATTATATAGTTGGCGCTGATCTCAATAAATATAATACATGATCGTTTATTATGTGGGCCATTCCATGTCGAATCGTCAAAAAAAAGACGATTTTCGATCGACCATCTCAGATATGGATAATTTTTGGTGAGGATGTAGGCCTCATGTATTAGTGTAATTTCGGAAAATTTTAGCGATTTTGGGCCATTACTTTTTATGGACGTTTAAAAGGCCAAAATCACGCTCGGGACCTTTTTATAGTTTTATTATTTTCATATTTTTGAAAGTAATGACGCTATTCAATCAAATTTTGGTGCATTTTGTTTCTAAAAAAATTGTCTATCAAAATAATTTAACTAAAAACCCCAAACTTTTGCGGTTAATTTTTTGTGGTCAAATTAGTGAAAAATCATAAAAACCTATTTGTAGATTATATGAAATCACCAATTTCACAATGTGCACTCCTTTACGACCCATTATCATCCTTCAATCATAAAAAGCTTGGGACCGGCTACGAGATGGTCAAGAATTCGAAAAATTACATTTTCATTAAAAATATTTATAGATGGCGGTATAATCAATTATCACAAGAACATACTATGATGTTTGTTTTTCATCAAATGTAAAATTTATTAAAATACATGGTAAATAAATAATATTGGAATAAAAATAAACTTGAATTTTGATCTTTTTTATGCGTAATGGGCAATTATCCGAGTTTGAAATTAGATCTTGAATTTTAACTTAAATGATATAGGGGTAGGCCAAAATAAATGTGAGGTTGGAAAAAAAATAAATACTAACATGATGGCAAAATTGCTCAATTTTTGTATTGATAATCCATCCTAAATTTATAAAAAATTTGCGGGATGAAAGATATTTAAAAAATTATTGCTTGCTAGTTGTGACCATTTTTTAATTTAATTAAAATTAAATTAATGTTCAAACTCGGTTACTTGCCCCGCTGATAAAGGTCAAAATTTAAGTTTATTTTTATTCCAAAATTATTTATTTACCATGTATTTTAATAAATTTTACATTTGATGAAAAACAAACATCATAATATGTTCTTGTGATAATTGATTATACCGCCATCTATAAATGTTTTTGGTGAAAATGTAATTTTTTGAATTCTGGACCATCTCGTAGCCGGTCCCAAACTTTTTATGAATGAAGGAAGATAAAGGGTCATAAAGGAGTGCACATGTGAAATTGGTGATTTCATATAATCGACAAATAGGTTTTTATGATTTTTCACTAATTTGACCACAAAAAATTAACCGCAAAAGTTTGGGGTTTTTTGTTAAATTATTTTGACAGAGAATTTTTTTAGGAACAAAATGCACCAAAATTTGATTGAATAGCGCCATTACTTTCAAAAATATGACAAAAATAGTAAAATCTATAAAACGGTCCCGAGCGGGATTTTGGCCCTTTAAACGTCCAGATCTTAAACTATTGGCCCAAAATGGCTAAAATTTTCCGAAATTACTATAATACATGAGGCCTACATCCTCACAAAAAATTATCCATATCTGAGATGGTCGGTCGAAAAAGTTTTGATTTCTCAATGGCCCATGTAATAAATAGGCGTTTTTTATTAGTTAATCTGTAGACTTCGGCCCATATCCATCACACTTCTATCTTCCACCATCTACCTCTATCGTAGTAACAGTTAGCTTGCCATGTCTCAGCCCGTCTGTTTGAAAAGAGGATTATAGAGGATTCTTATGTGATAGATAATGCACATAATCTTCTCAAACTTTTTCCTTTTTGACACATTCTGCCGCTAGTGCCACTTGGGACTAATCGGATGGTTTGGGGGAAATCTCAGGATGAGCGGTGGAGTCGGGGAGCGATCATCAAACATATTCTTCACCTCTGCTTGTACGTCTCCATTTTGGTTTGTTGTCTATTCACTCCCGGCACCGGTCCATTCACTCAGGGACCAGCACCCATCGTCGACACCCTCAATGCCAGTAATACCAACTTCCCCGCCCCTCCCTCTCCTCCTCCCCTTAGAGCCAAAAGGTCGTTGTTCAATCGCGAAGGAGGCGGCGGCCTCTTCATATATCCCGGTGCTCGAGTAAGTGGTGTTCAAGAATACGATGAGACCGTTGACAATATGATAACACCATCTTACGGTCTGTTGTGGTACGTGCTGCTCTACGCGCTACGATGTCTCAATATCATCGCTCTGCCCCTGATGATATTCCATTTTTTTGGGCTCGTCCTGTATCCCGCCTTTCCTGATCCACCCAAACAAGCTCCTCCTCTCCCATCCACTACCACCCCCTCTCACACCATCAAGAATGGCCCCTTCATTTGCTTTCGCGTGGTGACGCGTGGCACTTTTCCCCACCTCGTTAGACGCAACGTGGGACGCAATCTAGCCACATGCCTAGCTAGCGGCTTGTTCATGGATAATTTCGTGATACAGGTCGTTAGTGATAGACCCCTCGGCCTACTCCACCAAGCACAGCCCCCTCGTTCCCCTCCGCGTTTTAGGTCGCCTCGGGTTCACGACACTACCATTACCGAAGTACTGGTATAAAAAAACTATGTTGATTTACATATGCCTCCGTGGCAACCCTCTAACTTTTCCCTTATTTTTGATAATAAAAGCTTAAAACTTTCATAACATCATGTAGAAAGTTGAAGGTGAGACTGAAAGAGGAGAGCTGAAGGAACCTGCTGCCTCTATGCAAGCCAACAGTCATTTAATAAGGGAGTTGGTTGTTCCGGACGAATACAAGACGCCTCGAGGTTCTTTGTTCAAAGCACGGGCCTTGCAATATGCTCTGGAGGATGAGAATCACTTTCTTCACAACTATCATGATTGGATCGTTCACCTGGACGAAGAGACTCTCTTGACTCCCGAGAGCGTTGTGGGCATTTGCAATTTTGTCAACAATGACTCACACGATTTCGGGCAAGGTATATAACTGTACACAGTGTTAATGTTGTCCAAATTGCCATCATGTTAATTTATAAAATTACGGCATGCGTTAGAATTATTTACACTTAAGTGTGCGTGCGCTTGATGTATGCAGGTCTCATAACGTACGCCAACGACGGTGTGGTTAATTGGCTGACGACGTTGGCAGACACATTTAGGGTGGCGGACGATATGGGGAAATTACGGTTTCAGCTTAAATGCTTGCACGCTCCCCTCTTCAATTGGAAGGGGAGTTATGTTGTGACTCGGGCGGCTGCAGAACGGATTGTCTCATTCGACGTCGGGCCTCACGGGAGCATCGCTGAGGATTGCTACTTCGCCATGGCGGCCATCGTTTACCAAAAAGGTGTTACCACCACCCATCCACCCCCCACACCACCACCCTCTACACCACCCTCACTCCACCATCTCGCGTTAGATTTGGGTATAAGATCTTACGATATAATTAAAGATTAAAATTAAAACACCTAAGAAGTTGCACGCCATCCACTTCTTTAACCTTCATATAACTTTATATGGTTATAAAATTCTTAATTATAATGTAACTTAATGTAGATTGCGTAGAGGACAATCGGGTGGCGTTCGAAATTCCGGGTGCGGATGTCGACATGTTTCACAACAAGTCGTCCCCATTTTACGATCGATTAAATTTTCGCTTCGACTTTATCGAGGGCGAGATGTGGGAAAAATCTCCCTTCACCGTATGCGACTTTCTCAAACAACGCAAACGCTGGCTTCAAGGCATATACCTCGTGGTTCATCGTTGCCCCGAAATTCCCATGTGGACCTCCAAGTTGTGCTTGACCCTCTTCGTGTACGCTTGGATCCTGATGCCGGTCATAGTGATTGAAACGGTGCTCATAAATCGTTTTTGGCCCGTCCCCACTCCCGCTCTTCTACGCACCGTCTCGGCCTTTATCTCCGGCACCACCATTTACATGTACGTGTTTGGGGCTCTGAAATCATTCGGTTCTAGGTGTTGGGAATCTTCCTCATCAAACAATTACACAACCACCGGATGTAAGGACCCAATCCTTTCATCTCCGCATTTGTTTACCAACCCAGGAAAGGGGCGCCGTAAAGGCTCTAAACCCGCGCGGAGAAGTCGAAGGATGAGGCGTATGTTTAAGGCTTTGTCCCTACGACTGAGAACATCCTCTTGCGTTTGCTGTTGCGCCAATACCCGTCGCTATCGTCGCCGTGCTTATGCTTCTCTCAATACGCCAGGACAGGAAGAAATTTGTGTGAGGGATACGAGATGTGCCAAGTCTCCTTTCCACTTCCTAACGGGATGCTTCAAGTGTGGTTTGTGCGTGTTGGGAGCATTGGCCGTTATTCCCTTCAACGTGGTCATCGAGGTGATAGCCGTTGTTTGGGGGCTGTTCGGGAATAAAAACAAATTTTACATCGTCTCCAAGCAAACGGGTCAAGAGGAAGATACTCCCTCTTGATTATTATACCTTAGGGGTCTATCCGCATGCAAAAAAAGAGGAAATTAAAAAGGAATTGTCGGAATGCCTTAGCAATTTAAAAGTGCGTGGCTTATAATAATATCACGCGACACCATCAAAATTTAAGCGGGCATTAAACATCGACCCAAATCTCACACCTTGTCTGCGATACGACGATTTAATTATGCGCCGTCACCTTCTATTTTATCAATACTGTTATAAAGTTGCCATGTTGTTATGTGCAATGCATGATGATGGAACGGAAAAGATAAAATGCAAATCGAAAGAGTTAATAAGGGAAACTTGTATCTCAACATGTCGATTCCCGACTTGGAAGAAATTTCTTCCTCTCCTATTTGTGACACGAACACGGGTATTAAGGATATTGACAATTCTTCTTACCTGCCGTGCACCGCAATCTTACCGCTTCTTCCTCTTCTCACAAATATTTATTTTCATCTAAATCGCCAGAAATCATGTTTTTCCCCACAAATATTAAGTCGATGAAGTACTTTTAAATAAATATTTGCCGCATTATTCACAAAGAATCTCTTTTCTCTCGCTCGATGTTTGTCCATATTGTAAATCAATTCCATCCCATTTTCCCTCCTTATCGTCTTGTTGCTTATTTGGATATTATGTATATCGTTGTAGAAGGTGTAGAATTGTAATATGCGTTGCCCGCTGTATTAATATAGTTCTTCTATTTTTGTATTATACAACAACAGCACTTGCTTTATTTTACCATACACACACATAATTATTCTGACCTTCTACCCACTCGTTTATGTAACAAATAAACAACAATTACATTTGCCTTATTTGGTTGACAAATTTTAAGATTTTTAAGCCAATGGCAATTATTCATACATTTTTGCACTACTTTCATTTGGAATTCCAAAATCTTTAAATTGCATAAATTAAATTAGTTCGATATTTAATATTTGGGCCATCATTGTGTAGCACATTAAAACGTTTTGGGATGACTTCGATAACACTGTTCAACAAGTAATGGAATTGTGAAATCAACCGGCAAACTGTTTGCAGATTCTGGTAGAGTTTTTTACTGTGAACACAAATATGTGTTTAGTTTTTTCCCTATACGTCAAGTTTTCTAATATTCACTGTCAAAGTTGTCAAAAACAGCGATAGCGTTTTTCTAACCTCAATAACTTGCAAACTAATCGGTAAAAATCTTATTTAATAGATTTAATTTGTAGATATAAAGGGGAGAGAAATGTATTAACAAAATTGCATAGCAATTAAATATTTTTTAACCTAGCACATTTACTTTTAAATTATGTACAAAATTAACTTATCTCTATCTTCTTACATTGACAAATTACCCCAGACTTAAGGTCGCCCTCCCGCCCCTTTAACACTAGAAATAAAGTGCGTGTTGTTGTTTATCTAATCTGCTACTACTACCACTGCTTTTCATGAATAAATTTAGAACTTTGCCCCCCCCCTCTTTTTTTGTCTCGGAGATTTGAGCCCCCCCCCCATTTTTACCTTCTTTCTCACCCGGGGGGGGGGCTTATTACCTTATCATTCACCCAAAGGGGGATTTGCCCCCCCCCCTTTTATTACCCTTTTCCTCACCCAGTGAGGGGTGATTGCCCCCTCTTATAATCACTCATCCAGGGGAAAATCACTAAAATAATGGACCTATAGATGAAACTTATACAATTTTAAATAATTATTTTTAATAAAAATTAAGAATGCCGTGGCAATATAGCCTCAAAAAGGTTAAATGAGCATTTTTGCGTTTATTTAAAAACTAGAAGTTTTGGAAACTAAACACAAATTATTATTCAGCGCAAAATTCTTTATTTATTGGTCTGGTTGCGGATGGAATCACAAAGTCAATAAAAGACATGTTTAATTTAAAACTAAAAATATAACTTTATGAAACATTATTAAACATTTCCAAATAAAAAACTTAAAATATTCTATTTTATTTCTAAAGTAACAGCTCAGCTACTATGAATATAATTAATCAATAAGATTTGCAATTAGGTCAAAATATTATAATGGACAGGGGGAAAAACTAAAGTCTGGAGGCTAAATTATGTTTGCTTTACGAAGATAATTATTTAATCGAATTGAGTTTATTAAATATTTTATAAAAATTAGCTTTCTTTAGTCAATTAAGCCCAGGCCTTGGGTAGGGCCGCCTCGTCAGGCCCAACTTTAGCCCCAATTATTATATTTTGTCCAAGACCGACCCCGGAATTCGGCGTCCCGTGCAGGGCTCTTAATACCATTCCCCTCCTCCCTTCATGGACTTTATTTCTCAAACTAGAAAGAAACCTTGCTTTATTTTGGATTCTTATCCCTTAAAAACCAAATTTTAGACTTTCAAAATGTCAACTTCAATCTTCTTATAGCAATATTATATGAAGTCACGTTTTATTAAGGGTACTGCTTTGAAATGTAAAATCAATATCCATTAAAAGATCTATACAATAAATATATTGTTGGATGTAATGTGTACGTGTAAAAATATTACATGGTGGACAAATGCAATAATTATAGATTTTTGAGATTGCACATTGTCATAAAACTTATAAATATATAATACGGGGTAATTACAATTGTATGATTATGCATTGCAAATTATGCACCTAGGACTATATTAATAAATAAAAAACACGAATGAGGAGGTAAAATATAATGATTGAGCGAAGAATAGCGACTTAAAATAAAAAAATAGACCGTTAAAAAGGGTGCTTATAAAGGATGTGTATTAGGAATGTTGAGGTGTATGTGAAGCATATTAAATATTTCGTTTGGTAAGGGGTGCAAATGCGGAGCAAGCAGACGATTTTTACCGTCGTCAAATGGGCTATTTGTTTTGACAACATCCTTGTAAAATTTATCCAATGCTCGTGCTGCTAAGCATTTTAGGGTAAATATTTTGATGACGTCAAAATTAATGCCAAAAATATTAGACATCTTGATGTAAAGAGGAGCACCGTTGTCAGGGTGTAAACAATCAAGGTGCGCTCCGTGCAATATGAGAAGTGTTAAAATTGCTTTGGTGTCACTTATAAAATATTGATCTAACGTGTAAGGGAGGACGGATGGTAATAGTTGATGAATGGGATACAAGTCCATACAGTTTGGAATATTTACGAGGGAACGAGCACCGGCCTGGTGTAAAAAAATTTCTAAGAACTTGATGGGTCTCGGGAGACAGCGCCTGTGCAAAGCGGTAAATCTGTCGCCTCTCCAATAAGTTGGTGAGCAAAATTCGACTAGATGATGGAAAATGGTATCGCCAGTTGGAGGCAAGCGGCCACTGCGGCTGTAAGCGAAACAAGTGATGAAGGGTAATGAGGGCATACTTCGATGAAAATGAATCAGAGCTTCCATACAAGAAATCAATTCTGCGGGAAAGTCATCTCGTTGCGGGCAAAGTAGATGAGCCGCGTACATAAGTCTGATGACGGATTTGAGGGAGGTCGTAAAATGATTTTGATGTTTGAAGTGAACAGGTTTTACGGTCACGAGTGAATATAGCATTGGAGTTAGAACGTGTTGAATGAGGATGTGTATGAGACGAAGGAGTAAATGGAGAGGAATTCTGGTTTGGACTATGCCTCCCCGCCGATATTTACATTCCAATTCAAGCACGGCATCCCCTATTGTACCGATCATGTTGATGCCTTGTTCGTCGAAAACGGAAGTAATCCTGCAACCAGCTCTCCCAGCATCGAGGCAAGCAGCTAACCAAGCCTCAATGGCGTATGACCACAAATTAAAGGAAGTAGACACGTGAGCCCCGAGATTAACGAGTTTAAATCCGCATCGAACTAAGCGGCTCAACGTAATCTCGTGGTCGGGCCCTAGGATGCGTTCGGTCACGATGATACTTTGTAGATAGGGTACGACGATATCGGCCGAAGAACCAACGATATCTAATTCACGCCCATTCGAAAATTCGTAAGTTCCCAAAAAAGTGAGGCAATGAAGTTTAGCCTTTAGTGGGTAGGAGGATGTGCCCGTCTGGCCTCCCAGTTCCAAAGCCCGACTCCAATAATTTAGGGATTTAGGTATATCATCGTAATCTTCAACCATAGTTGTACCCATGAGGTAAAGGGCTTTCTTTATATTATCTTCATAATTTATTCCACTTTCTTCCATTTGATAACTGACAAGGGCGCGGGGTGGAGAGTATTGCGAATATTCGACGAGGTGGTGCAAATTGTTATTGCAATGTTGAGGCGATTCATCAGAGCTGCTTCGAGATTCGTACGATGCAACGACCGAACTAGTGCAGGGCAGGGGGCTATTATTATGATCTAATTTATTGGAGTCAGAGTGAGAAGGCAGAAAAGCTGTTTCATTTAACGGCACATCACGACCACTGATTAAAGTGGTGGAAGTAGCTACTCGCTTTTCGATCGATTTCCTCCTACCCATCATTGGTCGTGGAGGAGAGTTCAGGGGTGAGGATGTTGGGAGTCGTTGTTGGGTGGGAGCTGCGAACCGAGAGTTAGGATGAATAACGCGTTGTTGCCGTTTAGGTTGATTAGCCCAATCTATCAAGGTTTCGAGAGCTTGAGCTGAGCCGTATATCGCACACGTTTCCCATACATCGTTCCCGAATCGATTTTTGAGGGTAGGAAGAGCTCCAGCTTCGAGAAGGAGACGAATCGTTTGGGTGTAACCTTCTTGAGCCGCGTAATGTAAGGCTGTCTTGCCTTGAACATCCATCCCGTTAACGAAAGAGTAGTCAGAGTTAAGATCTTCAACATTTTTATTGGCAGTAGCGTGGTTTATGAGGAATTGACAAAGGTCGGGACATTGAACCGAATTAATGAGGGGTGTACCACCAACGTGATTGGGGGTAGAGGGATTGGCAGACCTGCGAGACACCATGTAGGACACTGAACGGAGGCGAGATAGGAAACAGGCCGACCTGACAGCCGTGCTCCCCGTTTCCGAAGTCGTGTTAACATCTGCAGACCCAGATTGAGCCAAAATTTTCAAGGCACCAACACGTCCCAACACAGCTGCCGCCCAGAGTGGTGTAACGAGTTGAGGGGAAGCCGCACCCGAGTTAGTGATTTGTGAGGGGTGGATGGGGATAAAGGTTGAGGGTGGTGGTGGGAGAATGGTAAAATCATCAAGGGAGTCAGCATCATTGAACCTAGGAGGAGGAGGAGCTCCAGCTACATATGAAAATGCACGTGTGATTTTGATATTAAAATAATCGAGCCAACTATTTAAATGGGCTTAGGGCAAAAATGAGTATAAATTTATTTAAATTATAGCTCAATTGTCCATACTTTAAGAATAATATTTGTTTTAGCAAACATAACCTTAAGAAGTGTGTCACGTTGTAGGCAAATAACAAGGATGGCGCACGTTAATCTAATCTCATCATCGATAATGACAACCACGGATGATAAAAATTGTGACATGTGATCCATTTAAAAACAAAGATGAAGATTTGCGAACTAGCCAAAACCTTTCGATATAAATTATATTTTGATCCCACCACAATTGGAAAGAGTCAGGGGGAGGGAGGGGGAGAAAGGGGAGAGTGCCAAGTTGGCCACGCGTGACAAGCACAGGACATACATAATTAGTCTCGAGTCGGGGGCATGACAAAACCTATTTCATCACGTGCTCTCTCATGATCACAAATCACAAAGCGGGGGGCAGGCAACACCCCCCCCCTCCTCCCCCCATCCACACAACAACGCCCTCTTAATTAACCCTGACCGACTGAGGAAAAAGAGTTAGTTTAATATCATGGGAGTACGCAGGGGGGGGGGCTGCCCCCCCCTAATTTTAGGGGAAAAAATTTTTCAATACAAAAACCCTAATAAATTTTAAAAAAAATTTGTTTTGCACCCCCCCCCCTAATTAGCCGGAGGGGGGCAGCCGGACCCCCTGCCCCCCCCCCTGATTTGCCAGGGGGATGGTAGGGTCTTGCTGCCCACACTACCTAATTTAGGGCAGTTGCTTTTTTTTTGCTCACAGGAAATTTTTTGGACGTCGAGACTTTTTTTTTTGCTCTCAGGAAAATTTTTAAATAGTCGTGATCCTTTTTTTTTGCTCTCAGGAAAATTTTAATCTGCCCCCCCCCTAATTCAAAACCTGCGTGCACGAAGACGAAGGATGGATGACATTTACAATATAAAGATAGAGGCGAAACAAAAAGATGTTAATTAAAAATAAAGATCCAAATCGTTATTATCCGAAATGGGTAAAGAGTATTTAAAGTTATCGCATTGAAAAAATTATGGCTTGGATACCGAATGATATTTGATACCAAAAGGGCAGAATATTTTGCTGTTTTAGGTTTCTGTGCGATAGTAAGAGGGTCGTGGTTAAAACGTGATGGGATAAAAAAGTGAATGTAGGTTAAATCCTATTTGAGGGATAATCATTATGCCAAGGCACTAAATAAGAGTTGTCGGGGCGCATCATTTTTACAAAGTTCAAGTGTTCCGATTGAGGTTTGCCTTTTTAAGGGCCTCTAGGATCAAAATGTTGACTTTCCTAGGCCTCTACATGAGTGATACCGTACTCAAAGATACAAAATATGGTCAAGCTAAAAGTTGTCAAGCAGCGTTCCCAAAAGCCACTCCTGACCGAAACCATTAAAAGCGAGAGACTTGAGGTTGTAATGTTGGCTATCATCGCTGCTCGATTAAAGACATCAATGGCCATCCTTCTCTCTCTCTCACTTTAAGATCGGATGATCACGGGCGTGATATTTATATTCCTGGACTATTCCATGATTTCAAGTCTTGTGTTAACAAGAGGTCGGGTTTTAATGACCTTAAAAATAGATATAAAAGCTGTGCGGCCAGGAGGACGATTCTCACTTAACCTTTTAAATGGGCCAGTAATTAAAAATTCAACTTAAAAAAGAAATCTGATGCACGAGAAGTACGAGATGTAAAAAAGTGATACGCGAGCAAACGCTTTGAAAAATTCTAAAGAAGTTTTGAAGACGTAATGTTTTACCGCGAATGGAAAACTCTCTATATCTGAACATCTACTGGGTTTAAGATTATTTCCAATTCATTTACAATTTGGGTTCAAAATTTCCATGACTTTATAAGTCACTTCGGACGGCCACATGTCGTGGAGATACCCATGGGCGTAGCTAGCATTGGTATTAGAGGGGGGGCATTAATGATTTAGGGCTGGGCAAAATGAACATTTTTTGAAATTTTGGCCATAATTTTAATAAATTGCAACAAATTTGTGGATTTAAAGGGTAACAGCCGCCCCTGGCTACGCCTATGGAGATATCAATTACTTTAGAATTATGCATTTAAATAGCGACCGACAGGGGGCCTTATAAAATATTTTTATGGAAAACGTGAGTTTGTTGTCACTAAGTAAGTGCGAATCTTTGCGACGCGCCCCCTTTAAGTTGAAAAATGATGAGAGGAGGAGGGGCAAAATGGGAACTTTTATCACACACTCACATAACAGACACGCATTATAATTAAATATAATGCAAATTCTCTCGCTACCTAATTGCATGCATTAGCAACATTATAAAGGGAGTTTGGCGAGGAGAAGATAATTAGCGTACAACGAAGTCACCAACTTTCTCCATAATCTTAAGATGATGTTATACAATAAAATAAATGTCTTCCCCTACCTCATTTAAGATAAAAGATATGCAAGTTACAATAGGTGGCTAAGAATTTAAAGAAAGAAAATTATATTTAGACATACATTCATAGTTTTATTGGTGTAATTAGTCAAACTTTTAATGTGCTCAGCAGATCCTTCCTGCAATACCTTGAGTGTGCAATAAAAAATATTAAGAATTGGTAAAAAATTTATGATACACTTGATCTGAGAATTGTTTCAAAGAAATGCACAGATGATGGGATATTATTGGCTCACATATCTTATATAGAGAATTAAAAATACTAAATTAATGTGAAATTTATTTCAGGTAAGTAACTTACAGGCTAAGAGGGTGGGGCCAAATGTGGTGGTGATATTGAGGGGAGATGAGAGGGTTTCTTCTTCTTCTTCAACCCAGGCAGCTGCAGCCCGCCAATCCCAAGCACATTTTTGTTCACAATCTGCTCCACAATCTTGCACCAAAAAATGGATTACACAATTGGGCAAACCTCTAACCACAGCATAAAATAAAGGAGTTACTAGCCCAATTGAACCAGAATTGTTTAGTTGTCTTTGCCTACCCACATTACTTGAACAGGGGCTTTTTGATTCATTTAAGAGGTCTGTGTGCCTAATAAATATGTGCAAAATTACCATATATGTTATTTATGTTTATCGCATTCTTAAAATTTTTGCATAGATGATAACAATAATTTTCAATATATGCCCAATACATCACATGAACAAGTTAACCAAATTATGTTCAATGATTGAAAAATATCTAGTTATAAAGGCCTCAATTAAATAATAACAATAAAATTAACTATTAATTAATCTATTTTTAGCATTTTACCTTGACACAACTTTGGCACGTTTAGATATGGATAGTTCATCAAAAGAAATTTTTAGAGTATCAAACTTTGTTATAAATTTCTTATAGATTTGAGGTGATGGATTAGAGGATAAAAAAATTGGATCAATAAGAAAAACGCATAGATGATTAAACAATTCGATTTCGTTTTCCATTATAAAAAAGTAGGTATTTAAAATAATTAGACCATATCAATGATTAAAAAGTATTTTTAAATGGTATATGATAACAATCCTTTTGACCGAAAAAACATCTGTTGAAACTAAAAAAGTTTTTTTTCAATTATTCCCTACACATGTTTAAATAATTAGTTGCTAAATCAACTTTTGAATAATACATTTAAAAGTAGGTGGGATATCAATTAAATAATTTAATAATATCTTTTAAAATTTGATCTCTAGGCAACTTACATATCGCTACCTGAGAATTGGAGTGCTCTATCTGCAATTTTTAAAAAAAAAATTTCTGGCTTCGCCATTAAGATTCTTATTTCGCTTAAATCGCGAATATCAATATTTTCTAGAATTGGTTAACTCTCTCTGCAATTACCCAATCGAAAGCGCTTATTTAATTACGTGAATAAAGCATCTGCTTTTAAATCTTAATTCGAATAATATTTCTACAATTACTTTTCACATTGTTGCATGTCAAACATTGATAAATAAGAACTATTTCGGATGAAGATAAGTTAAATAAATACAAAAAATATAACCATAACTTTTATACATTTCAAGGTGATAAATCAAAAAATTGTGAATGATGATTTAAATTAGACTAAAGGCAAAAATTGTATAAATGATTAAAATATTAATTTTAGGATTTGTTCATTATTGCTCATGGAAAAAAATGATTGTTATAGCCAAAAGAAAGTTTGCAAGAGGTAGGAAAAAAATTAAATTTTTAAAAGAGAATATTTAAGATTATTCAAAATTGTCAAGAGTTAAATTTTTGAAGGAAATATTTCTTTAAAAATAGATATAATTAATTGTACTTCTACTAGATATTCTTTTGTATGTATCATTTATTTTATAATTAATACAATAATGGTATTTGTTGTAAATAGTACCTTTGCTACAAATTGCTCCCATTAAATTTTTAGCTAAATAAAGGATATGAATCATTATGATCGTTTTAGAAATTTAATAATATACTCAAAGATATTTAAAAAATTTCATAATTTACCTTAATATACACAACCCCAAATTACCATAATTTTTTATTATATTGAATAAATTTTCGTAATTAAATAGAGTTATTTTAATATATAACTAGTTTACTAATCTCATATTTATTTTATTATCAAAGTTATAAGTCATGAATATAATGTCAATAAAAACTTACTTGCGGTTAAAAATGCAGATAGAGCAAAGTAGCTAAATTAAATCGCAAAAAACTTAGAACTTTGCTCTATCTGAAATTTAAGAAATAAAAGAAAAATCCACATTTTGGTTAAAATATTACAGATGCGATTGGTTTACAATACCTTACTTAATTTCAAGTCATATGAATAATTAGTTTAGGTTTAATAGCATTTCAAACTTTGAACTCAATTATCTCAGTTCGGAGTTTTGTGTAGATAGAGCACTCCAATTCTCAGCTAGCGATATATTGTGTATTTCGGTGGCCTGTCAACTTGCCTAAAAAAATCTCGCCGAATTTAATGTCCCCCGGTTAAAAAAGGTCCCCTAATTCAAAAATGTCCCCCAGCAAAAAGGCCTATTAATCATATGTTTGCAATTTGAAAGCAGGCGCGTAGCGAAGGGAGCAGAAAGTGGGACGTTTCTGCCCCCTTGACCAAAATTTGAAATTTTTTTGTATAAAATGATTAGATTAAATGGGTTAAAATATTATAGTTTAGTTGTATAAAACATTTTGAGACACTTATAAAAGGCTGGAAACATAATATATACATTAAATTTTTAGAATTTAATTTTCTTTCACCACACCATTATAATTTTCCACCATGGAATGTAAATTGTATGTATGCCGCGAAGAGTTGTAAATTATGAATAGAGTTTATACACAAGATTTTTTCCCCCTTAAAATACCAAACCCTGGTATTTCTAGTACTTAGGCTTTTATTTTATGTTTATATAGTATAGTTATAGTAATTGATTTCTTATATATATTAATTGTTATAAATATTGTGATTACATTGCCAATTTTAAACATAATAAGCAATGAGCATTGACTACTAATATTTAGGTTATCTATTCTGTATATATACAAATTTAACCAACTATAATAATTTCTAGATGATTTAAATTTGTCCAATGATGAAGATTCAATTGAAACACAAATTATAATATTGATGAAAATGCCTCAACTATAAAGTTATATGGTATATGTAGATTTTTGCCTTTTTATTTTATTTAGAGTTAATTAAAATTTGTAAAATGTTAATTGAAATAATTTAATGTTGGATATAAGATCATCATCAAACCAGCAGCCTTATGACATATCTTGGTATGTTAACACCATACAACATTATGAAGAAGATAAGTTGGCAGAATTTGATAAAATTTATCAACCACCACTTTTATTTAATTTTCCTCGTGATGAAACAGCTAAAAAGCTGAAATTTAATTTCTCTTGGTTTCATAAATGGATCTGGCTCCGTCCATTCAGCTGATCCAAAAAAAAGTAAACAGATTGGGTGACTGTATAACTTTGCTTATTAGCAACTTGAGCAGATCAAACTCATATAATTTTGCTTTGGTTTCCGCCATTATTTAATTTTACCTAAATGATAATATTTTCTGCCAGTTGAATAAATGCATAAGGTCGATGTTCTTTTTAAGGTATAAAAGCGAGATTAATGAAGAAAAGCTTTTTCCAAATGTGGTTATATAGCGCCTTTAAGTTTCGCATATATTTCGTGTTTCGATCTCGTCTCGTCTCGGTCTCGACAACAAAATCTCGTCTCGTCTCGGTAGCGATTATGAAAATCTCGATCGCGTCTCGGTCTAGAAAAATCTCGATCTCGTCTCGTCTCGACTTTAAAAAAAATATGTACGGAATAAAAATTTCTCCTGTTTATTAAAAATATTAAATAAATGTTAAAAACCCAAATGGCAAACTTTTATATTTTTTGAAAAACTTTAATACACAAACTTTTTAAAGATTTAGCGGAACACGACTCTCATTGACAATATAAAGATATGAATTAATTCATAAAGATAACAGTTTCTATGAAAAGTCCAGACTAAAAAAACTATAAATAAATTAAAGTATAGAAAATTAAATTTTATTGTTCTAGCGAATTATAAAATTTGTATCAAATTCACGGTCTCTGTCAACTATAAATAGACCTAGAAAATTATAAGATCGCTTATAGTTGACTTAGTTGCATAATTGAGCAAATTGAGATCCTTTATTAACCCTGGCTAAAGCTTCAAAGTAGACCTTAACATATTTAAGGCAAACGTTTAAGTACATTAATATTACCATCATCAATATAGCCCATAGTGTTTATTGCCTGTTTATTATAGCTTTAACCATAAAGTGCGAGTGACTTTTAATGATAATTTTATTATTTACATAATTGATAACTTGTTGCAGAAATTAAAACGGCGTAAAAACAACAATAAAAGCAGCATTATTATAGGATTAAGAACACAAAGTTTTAAAATCTAAGTTAAGGTGCACGTATTTAAATTTATGACAAAAATCATTATAATTTATTTTTATTCATAAATAATAAACTTCCGATTCTAGTAACTTTGACATTAAATTGTTATTTATCAAATACAGTATAGGCTCATGTATTTATTTTATATTGCACAATTAAAGAAATTATAGTAAATTTGAATGCACCTGCCAACCTAAACACCAATTTATAATTAACGCATCTTGCACGATGAGTAACTGCGAAATTCAAATATGCCTTAGTAACATTTACTATTCCATCAGAACTTATTCTAAGCCTAAAATTGTAATTATAAAATTATTCGCATACCTCAAGGGTCAACCATACTTAGGTAAATGATTGCTAAATTTTAAGTTTTTTTCAAAAATATAATATTTACTACACTTAGGAATTTTTTTAATATAAAAATATTCCATACATATTAATTTACACTTTATACCTAAAATGTAAATCATGCAAATTAAAATACACAATAATTTACTAAAATCTAACCATGAATAAAAAGTCAAGATCTCGCCGAAAAAATCTCGTATCGTCTCGTCTCGACATCAAAATTCTCGTCTCGATCTCGACTCCATTTTTCAGATTCTCGTCTCGTCTCGGGAGATTTTTCTCGGTTTTTTTGCATCACTACATATATTGTACGCGAAGTTTATTTTTGTTAAATTAAAAATAAAAGTGTCGAAAATTTTTTGAAGTTTTGCCCCCTTGAGAAAATCCTGGCTACGCGCCTGTTTTAAAGTAACATAATTCATGTTGTTTTTTATAAAAAAAAACTAGCTGTGTCCGGCCAAGCGTTGCATTGGCTCAGTCCTTAAGTGGTTAAATAAGAATAACCTATTAATAAGACTTATCTAAAATGGGGTCATATATGAAATAAAATATATAAAGCTTATAATAATGTATGGGTATAAAGAGCTGTATGAAGATTTTGGCTGAAAGTATAATGTAAAAAATGATGTAAATAGTAAAATAAAACCTGCAAGGGAAAGTTGATGGATAAAGGGTAAATCAAAGATAGGTCTTATGAAGAATAAGGTAATACACGTACAGTATTAAAGCTACTTGTGAATGTCTCGTCAAATTTGGTTATAATACTCTGGCATTTTGAAAAGGGGAGAAATGCTAAAAGAAATATAAAATTATAGAATTTAAAAGGTGATTATACGCGAGTAAAATCAATGGGCTTTAATGGTAATTGCTAAAAGTTATGAGTGGATAAATAGAAATAATACTGACTTTAATTATTCACGCAAAAAGTAGTGAGGCGTTATAAAGAGGGTTGTAGGTTCGGGTAAGAGATGCTTCGCAGCTTAACTTCTGCCTTAGAAAGGAACAAATTGCTATAATGCTTGGGGATAGACAATATTTTTAGTCATGTTATTTTCTGTGTAGATATAGAGATTTAGTAAATTGCCGACGCGCGAACAGCAACATATAATTGTCCATGTGAGAAACAATCTGTTTCTAAATCGATCCACAAATTGCAAGGTACTGGCCTTGAGCTTTGTTAATGGTTAGAACAAATGCGAGTTTGAAAGGAAATTGCAATCTTTTAAATTCAAAGGGCATATATGTTGGAATTAAAGGGATCCGTGGTATGAAGACATCTTCTCCCGTGAAAGGTCCAGTCAAGTATAAATAATCCGCTAGATGGCGGTAAAGACTACCAAAAAACAAGGTTAAGGCTGTCGCAGGTCGATAAAAAGTATATATAAACTATCTAGGATGCTAGGGCAATAATCTGACCAAATTTGGTGGCAATCGGTCGAGAACATTAGGAGTTAGGCCGAAGAAATCGGAGTTACATTTTTATATATATAGATATGTGAATTTTTGGTAGTTATAATTAATTACCGTACTTCATAAAAATAGCAAAAAAGCACGAAACGTGGGAATCTTTTAAAAGCGCGCGTTATATTTATTTAAGAAAATGGTGATGTTTTACGGTATCGAGAATATTTATTTGTTACAGCTTTATATATTGTGGAAAAAACGGGCGTAGTTGAGTAAAAAATTGAGACAAAAAGATAAAGCTATCGTGGAAAGGAGTTTAAGACAATAAGTAGCACCATAACAATAAATAAGTACAAAAAACGTAGTATAAATATTCCGCTAGATTGCAGTATAGAGACTACCAAAAAACAGGGTTCCCGCTGTCGCAGGTTGATAAAAAGTATTAAACCATCTACAAGGCTAAGGCAATAATCTGGCCAAATTTGGTGGCAATCGGTTGAGAACTCTAAAAGTTATTAGCTTTCAAAAAAAGGGACTTAGATTTTTATATATGTGTAATCCGTACATAGGCGTTTTTACAAAAAAAGCTAAGGTTATAAATATAATGATAAGGTTTGAATAGGAAACAAAATGTGAAAGAGTATTCGCGGTTCTTCATGTGAAACATTTTAAATGTTCTTGAGTAATAAGAATGCCCAAAAGCAGGGGCATTCTTATTACTCTAAGTAAGTTCACAATTTATGTCAAATCCATAATTATTTTTAAAGGGCAATGAAGACATTCACATTTTGTGGCTATATACTGACTCAACATCTAGTCCTACTGTAAATATATGATGTGCTCATTAATAAACCCTAATCCTCAAAAGAAAAGATATTTTAGCATTTGCAATTTGAATTATGTCAAATTTGTAATTATTTTTACAGAGTAATGAAGACATTCACATTTTGTGGCTATATACTCACTCAACATCTAGGCCTACTGTTAGTTGCAAGTGAAGTGATTAGTTGTAATAACCCTAAGAATTCTACCTGTTCCACACATCTCTCTTAAACAAAACATTGTCCCTTATATTATATTATAAAATTCAATATTTTTAGAAAATATGCTTATTTTTATATATTAATATAAATAAAAACTAAAATGTTTTACGATAAACAATTTGCCATTGACCCTTACATCAAGAGAAGATATCACATTCATTTCATAAAAAATTTGTATATTATTAAACACTAAAAAAACAACTTGACTTTAACAAATCCTCAGTTTTAAGTGAAATAAAATTTTATATATTTAATTGTATTTGTTGAAAGTCAGCTATAAAATATAGGAACTATTTGTTTTTTATGCAAGACATAAAATTTAAACACAAGGAAACAATATATGTTCCTAAACATACATTTTTTCTATATTATCTAAAATTTTATTATATATCCTTAAGTAGCAATTAAAAAATGGCTTTCCATCCATAAATTTAGACAGATCTGGCATATACAATTCTTTCAGTTTTTATAAATCCTGGTTCAGCCATATATTTTATTCCTTATAATTAGATAATTGAAAATTGCGTTTTTATATAACATGTACAACTTAGACAAAATAATCAGATGTTAATTACACCATTCTCATTTTTGAGCAAATGATACTTATTTTAAAATGTTTTATAAAATTTCTAAACTTAGAATTTATGGAAGTTGAATTGCAACATATTGACCATTTCTAATATAATTATATCTTAATTTATTAATACTAATTTATTTTTCTATTGTGCTCCACTTTTTTCTAAAACAAATAGTTAATTTGCCTCTCACTTTGCAAACCCTATACCACATATGTAAAATTTAACCTCACTTTTATATGGAGGTGAGTGTAAAATTTGTCATTATAATATTACATTGATGGTTATAAATTTTATAAGCAAAAATAATAAGATTACATTTTAATAATGTTATCTCAATGCCTGAAATAAGATCTTTTATCCCTAGAGTATAATTTGAAGAAATGGCAGATGAAGGCACTGATACTTATCCCTGAAATAGAATTTTATGAAATGGCCGATGAAGGCACTGATATATCCCTGGAATATAATTTGATGAAATGGCATAATTTGATAAGATGGCAAATGAAGGCACTGATACTATCCCTGGATTATAATTTGATGAAATGGCATAACAATTTTAAAAATATTACTTTTTAATTACCTTTTTTATTGTGCTCCACAGTTTCATAAAAGAATTGATTAATAACTTTGGATCTTCCTTTGCAAGTTCTGTCCCTGCATCCAGTGGCGTAGCTAGGGGGGGGGGGCCAGGGGGCCCGGGCCCACCCAAGAGCAAAAACCGGGCCCCATGGGCCCCCTAAGGGAAAAATCTTGGGCCCCTGAAACCCGTTAGCCATTTTTTTATTTTATCTCAATTAAGAAAAAATATGTAGATTATAATTATCTTTGAATATAACTTTTAATTATAATATAAAGCCTAAATATTTGTTTAATAAATGCAATCGGTTAATTGCCTTTTATTAACTTTAAATGATATTAGAAATGAGGATCACTACAAATTCTTTATAATAAGGCGAGAGATTTAGCTTCAATTTTTGATTTAGTACCTTATAAACGTATTAAAAGAATCAAAAAAGTATGACACTTTTTACTCTTTTGAATCTACTAATTCATTAATGGATTTCGAAAATGATTTATATTATCCTATCATCGATAGAATAATAGCAGAATTAAACCAGATTCGGAAATTATTTGTAATCTATAAAGGTCCTTAGAAGGTTTCATGGGCATAGCCAGTGGCAACAACTTCTAAAACTCTTCTCGAACGAATTTTAATTTCATAATTAATTTTTTTTAAATTTTTTGTTATAATTACGCCTTTTAAGGATCTAGCCTTAAAAAAGGGTTTTAAATTAGAGATGCACCGATACCACTATTTTGTGCCGATACCGATACCAGCCGATACTTAAGATTTTTTTGCCGATACCGATACCATGCCGATACTTATAATAAAAAAAAATTTTATACTAAAAAATATATGTAAATTAAATATTATAAATTAAGTCACATCCAAATTTTGGTAGATCAGAATTTTGACGATAAAACAATTGTAATATAATATTAATTTATAATAATAAATTTTGTTATTAATTTATTCAAACGTATTGTGATTAATTCAAAAAAGAAATTTAAATTTTATTATGGTACACTTTATATTTTATTAATACATAAATTTATTTTATAAAAAAGTAAATATAGGTGTAATATGCTTATATTAAAAACTAATATTGAAAATTTAGTTCTCTTATGTTCAACTTGACAATTGTTAGTGTTCTATTTTCTCCGAGATAATTTTTAAATAAAACAATTTTTACTTAAAAGCGCAGTTAGATGGTCAATGAGTTTATTATACTCCACATAGAAATATTTATAGCCAATAATGAAACAATTTTCAAAAAATTAAAAAAGTCCTCTATTTTTTAATGGTAGGAGATACTATAAATATTATTTTTTGAGTTTCATATTGAAAAAGGTATCGGCTTGATAATTGCCGATATTAGCAAATTATCGGCCGATACTTTTGGCAAGGTATCGGCGCCGATACCATGCCGATACTTGGTATCGGTGCATCTCTATTTTAAATGTTCTCATTGTTTTCCTGATATAAATACTGCCTAAAAATGCTGCCAATATTGCATATGTAAAATTAAAATTTGTTATATATATGGCCAGATTTTTTGGGATTGTGGCAATAAAATATTTTTATAAAAACTTTGTATAGTTTTTTTACTATTTGCATTATTTTTTAAAATGTCAACGATTTCTTGTCAATATCCCCGTTCCACTTACAATTTATTTATACAAAAACTTATTATACCAAGTGAAATTTTCTATATTGTTTCAACTACATTACTTTGTTTTATTAATGAATAAAAAATTTTCATTTGCGTTTGACCCATGGTCTTATCCAGGTTTTGGATTGGGGGGGGGGCAAAACATAATTTTTTTAATTTTTAAAGGCTTTAGTAGTTAAAATTTTTTTGTTCCCCCCCCCCCCCATGGCTTGACCAGCTTAGCCCCCCCCCCCCCCCCCCAAGGCAAAAAGGCTAGCTACGCCACTGCCTGCATCTGTAATATTTAACCTGATTTTTTGTTTGGTGGTGCGTGAAGAATTTGTTATTATATATTAAAATCTTGTCTTTCTGACTTGGAATTGCAGGTTTTATAATTATAAAAATGGCGCCTCAACCAATAAAATATTTTATAACCACGTGATAAATTCAACCAATCACAAAATGTCCCCTGGTGAAATTCGGCGAGTTGGAAGGGCACCGTGTATTTCTCTGTATAAAATCGGTGGGTTTGGATGGATAAAATAGGTAGAGTGAAATGGAACTCAATATTTTGGGCTAATTTGCGAGATTCTGGAATCTACCATTATTAATATTAGATAACGGTTCGCAATTAAAAGGTGAGGAGTTACAGCGTTTTTGCAAGATGAGAGTGATTAATCAACGATAGACAACCCCTTACCATCCTGCTTCCAAAGGGGAAGCTGAAAGGTACGTATTACAATTGATTAAAGCATTATAAGAAACGAGTCGGAAGTGGGTTTAAGGAGATTTTGGGAAAATTACAGAGCTACAAAACACCCCACAACAAATAAAAGCTCAAACGAGGTGATGCTAAAAAGGCGTATGCGAACCAAATGAGAGGTATAAAGGGAACAATATCACAACAATGGTTAGTGACAAAGAACCCGTGTTTGTTCGACGTAGAAGACAAGGTTTGGGTAAGCATGTTATTGGGACAAAGCAAAAGGGTAGAAGGCACTATAAAAGCCAAGTACGGTAGTCGTTCCTAATGTAAGGGCTCAGGGAAGAAAGCCCCACCGACACTTGGATCAATTAAGAGAACAAAAAATCATTATTTGGACCACACTGTGACAAGAGAACGGGTGGCCTAAAAGGGTGAAATCAGAAGGGGAGGCGATGGAGCAGCGACAACCGGAAACAAGTGTCAAGGACACATATTCATATTCATATTGAAACGTCTAAGGAGGAACCTAGATACCCGCAACGTAGTCGAGAACCGTAAGCTTTTTTTAAGGCTTTTGTTTGTGAAATGGAAGGGGAATGTAGAGAGGTAATAGGACTGCCTAGTGCCTCGGGCGATACAAAAATTACCAAATTGTAGAATGTTAGTGGTAATGCCTTCTTGAGTGACAAATAAATTACTGTTCATTGATTTTAACGTTTATCTTCGTTTTCTGTGTACAAAATTATCATTCTTTTGATTTTCTCTATACCCCTTCCTAACGTTGATTATAATATTTTAGTTATATTTGTCGATGCTAGCTGAGGGTCCCAGTCAGTTTAAATATGCAATTAGGTTAGGTAAACCCAAAATGTTGTGTGTCTAAAATTGTAAATTACGGGTTTATAAATTTAAGAATATTTTTGAAAAATGAGGTCATATTATAGATTCTATTACTTTTATTAATTAGTAAAATAGCTTTATACAATTTATCCCCCCCCCCCTTATACCCCCCCCCCCCCCCTTTTACCCTTTCTTAGCGGGGTGTAATTATAACTTTATTATTATAAAATTTTATTTGAAGTTACAAAAATTATAAAAATAGATATAAAATATAAAAACGGATAATATAGTAAAGTAATGCACACGCGATAAAATAACATGTTAATAAAGATTTCGAATTAAAAAATGGTTCGCAATTTTAATTTTTTTTAATTATATTTTTTTAATTTAAATTATAATTAAAAAAATTTAAGGCAAATTGTATAGTGTAAAAAAAGTCGAGACATGTCGAGAATTCTTGTCGGGACGAGATGAGAGATTTTTCTAAGCCAAGACGAGATTTTGGCTTTGAGATCGAGATGAGATCGAAACACTACTCCTACTCAATGAATTTATACATAGTTGCAGTCATAGACCAGAAAGGTCCGCTAAGACCCGCTGCCAAAACCTGCTAGCCCGGCACATGGGCCGAGCCGAGCAACTGTCATAATTTTAGACTTTCAGGCGGGCTCGGGCGAGGTTTATAACAGGATTCGAACCGTCGGGCTTAGTAAATATTTTAATAATGAATTAATAATATTGTTTAATACAAGTTCTTATCCAAAAAATTGAAAATTAAAATAAATCGGGCCTTCGGCCCTCGTGGGAAGGGGGAGGGGAGAAGGGAAGAAGGGAAGGGAAGGGGGGACGACTCATCTATACTTCGTATAAATGTATCATATTTGCTATGCAATTTATGGGCGAGAAAGGTGGGAAGGGGCGAGAATGCCTATAGGGGGGTGGGGGTATTAAATGCCTAATAATTAATTAATTATTTATACAAATTTTCCATTTATAGGCAAAATGTAATATAGGCAAAATGTAATAGAGGCAAGGGTTAGGGTTAGATTTAGTGTTTGCATCTAGTTGCGTATTACATTAGTTTTTATGGCCTTTAGTGATTATGGGTCTAACAAACATTATATTATAAAACATCACAATGTTAAGAATTTGCAGAATTGTTGGGAGAAATTTTTTGTTGAATTTGAACAATTTTTAATTAAAAAAATCAAAAATTTGGCGAATGGTCATTTTTTCTCCCTTGGTCAGTACCAACAGATACTCTATAAGTCAATGATAGCCAAAAAAAACGGAAAAAAAAATTTGATGCTCACTTTGGCCAATGGTCATTTTTTTCCATTGGTCAGCAGCCAGCACACGGTAAAAATGAATATAAATTTATAAGAGTAAAAAAAACGAAAAAAAAATTTTCAAATCACATTTTGGCCAATGGTCATTTTTTTCCATTGGTCAGCAGCCAGGACACGGTAAAATTGGATATAAATTCATAATAGTCAAAAAAAAACGAAAAAAAAATTTTCGAATCACATTTTGGCCAATGGTCATTTTATTCCATTGGTCAGCAGCCAGCGGACGGCCAAAAAGTCATATTAGCAATGGTAGGAACAAGAACAATCATAATAGTCAAAAAAAAACGAAAAAAATAATTTCGATTCACATTTTGACCAACATTTTTCCCATCGGTCAGGAGCCAGCGGACGGCCAAAAAGTCATAATAGCAATGCTAGTTATAGGAACAATCATAATAGTCAAAAAAAACGAAAAAATAAACTCGGATTCACACTTTGGCCACTGGTCATTTTTTTCCAGTGGTCAGTAGCCAGCGGACGGCTAAAAAGTCATATTATCAATGGGAGTAACAGGAACAATCATAAGAGTAAAAAAAAACGTTAAAAAATTTTGCTTAACATTTTGGCCAAATGGTCTTTTTTTTCCAGTGGTCAGCAGCCAGCGGACGGCCAAAAAGTCATAATAGCAATGGTAGTAACAGGAACAATCATAATAGTCAAAAAAAAACGAAAAAATAAACTCGGATTCACATTTTGGCCAAATTGTCTTTTTTTCATTGGTCAGCAGCCAGCGGACGGCCAAAAAGTCATAATAGCAATGGTAGGAACAGAAACAATCATAATAGTCAAAAAAGAATGAAAAAAATAATTTCGATTCACATTTTGGCCAATGGTCATTTTTTCCATCGGTCAGTAGCCAGCGAACAGCCAAAAAGTCATAATAGCAATGGTAGTAACAGGAACAATCATAATAGTCAAAAAAAAACGAAAAAATAAACTCGGATTCACATTTTGGCCAATGGTCATTTTTTTCATTGGTCAGCAGCCAGCGGACGGCCAAAAAGTCATAATAGCAATGGTAGGAACAGAAACAATCATAATAGTCAAAAAAGAATGAAAAAAATAATTTCGATTCACATTTTGGCCAATGGTCATTTTTTCCATCGGTCAGTAGCCAGCGAACAGCCAAAAAGTCATAATAGCAATGGTAGTAACAGGAACAATCATAATAGTCAAAAAAAAACGAAAAAATAAACTCGGATTCACATTTTGGCCAATGGTCATTTTTTTCATTGGTCAGCAGCCAGCGGACGGCCGTCATAATAGCAATGGTAGGAACAGGAACAATCATAATAGTCAAAAAAAAACGAAAAAAATGATTTCGATTCACATTTTGGCCAATGGTCATTTTTTCCATCGGTCAGGAGCCAGCGGACGGCCAAAAAGTCATAATAGCAATGGTAGTAACAGAAACAATGATAATAGTCAAAAAAAAAACGAAAAAATAAACTCGGATTCACATTTTGGCCAATGGTCATTTTTTTCATTGGTCAGCAGCCAGCGGACGGCCAAAAAGTCATAATAGCAATGGTAGTAACAGGAACAATCATATTAGTCAAAAAAAAACGAAAAAATAAACTCGGATTCACATTTTGCCCAAAGGTCATTTTTTTCATTGGTCAGCAGCCAGCGGACGGCCAAAAAGTCTTATTATCAATGATAGTAACAAGAACAATCATAAGAGTAAAAAAAAACTCCGGGATTCTAACCCAAAAACTAGTTAAATTGCATAGCAATTAAAAGTAAACAACTTTTATTTATGTTTATTATATAAAATTAATAAGATGAAACAATAATAGAACAAGCGGACGACCAAAAAGTCATATTATCAATGGGGCACCTCTTATGCATTAATTTAAAAAATAACACAGCGAGGGAGATAGAGATGAGGGGTGGGGCACCTCTTTCTTATGCATTAATTTAAAAAATCGATAACCTAATATACCAAATGCAAATCAATAACAAACAGCGTGACAAACAGCGTGACGTGACATCGGTAAACAAAATCAAAAGCGAGCCCATAAATTGCATAGCAATTAAAAATATTTCAAAAGTATAATGATATTACTGCTAAAAATCTTAAAAACATCATTTCGGTTCGGCAATTCGTGCAGATAATTAATGGGGCTAACCGGGCGGATACTTAGGAGGATTCGGACGGGCCCGGGCGGCTAGTTTAGTTATAAAACCGATCGGACCAGGTTCGAGCTAAAAAATATTAACAATTCTCATTTCTGATCTGATTTATAAAGCGATGCCATGAAAATAACTTTTCTCGCTACGTCTTCCCTCTCTCCTCTCTTTATATGGAAATCAAATAATTCTTTGCCGTTCATATACTTTAACTCGCCTTTTCTTTCTCTCAGTATTGTGAAATCAAAAAACTGTTAATAAATTAAGGTTTAATTAAATATGGTGACATTTATGACAAATGTCACCATTATCATTTAACAAAAATATAATATATAATTTCAAGGCTAGGTACAAATAAAAAAATGCAGGTGACAATAATAATAATAAAAAGTTATTATGATATAATGCTGCCTGCATTTTTGGCAATTGTTTTTAAAATCGACCATGATATTCAAACATTAAAATTGCAAACAATAATCACTTAAACCCTATAACCATATCATTTTTTCCCCAACCCAAAACACCTACAACAGAACCAAATTGACTAAAAAAAACGAAAAGTGGTCTCTCTTTGGTCTCCTTTTCTTAATTGACTAACACTAAAGGTCGTCTAAACAACCAAGTTTTTGGGGGAAATTTTAGTATATTTAGCATAGGAAAAATTAATTTTATGTTTGTGGCATATTATGCCGAATTAATTTATCATTAATTATTTTATTTTATTTGCATCTTGGTTAAATTACACTCATCCCTGTTTTAACTTAATCTTTGCCGAATTTAAACCATATATCTCACTGACAACACACGCCACATGCACGCATAATCGTATTGACATACACGCGCTTTGATTTTTGGGTAAACTCTAATAACGTATAAATATTGATTAATGTTGCACGAGTGTAACGTATATTATCATTCTGGATTTTATATATTGGAAGATTGGTAAGGGGTGCGGTGCATGTGTTATTAAGTAGAAGATATACAGCATTATCCGTTATTAGAACAAGTTTACCCAAAAATCAAAGCGCGTGTGTGTCAATACGATTAAGCAGTGCGTGTGGCGTGTGTATGTCAGTTTCGGCAAAGATTAAGTTAAAACATACGATCAACACCTCTTGGGTGGTCGACCACCACCTCCTCTGTTAAGATGTGTAGGTGCCTGCCGATACACACGATCATTTCCATGGCTCCCTGGGGCATCCTTGGACCCCCATTTACAGGAAGTTCTGCAAAAAACGTTATCCTCGGGATACATATACGTTACACTCGTGCAACATTAATCAATTTATACGTTAATTATATAAAAATAACCTAATGTCGCAAAAAGAAGAAACGCACCATACTATATTATATATGTAAAATCACGATGATTATGTTGGTTAAATATACATTAAGAAATTATTATACGAAAGATCATTATAAAATTGTGCTGGTGAAAATCATAATAAAATTGTACTGGTGAAAATCATTATAAAATATATTGTGAAACTACGTAGTAATAAAGAACATAAATTTGTTGAAGTTATTATTGAGAAAGAAGCTTACAATAATCTTTACTAACAATTTGGTATAATATATATTTGCCTATAAAATTAAATTTTGTCAAAAAACATCTACCAACTTTTTACTTTTTAACGCCTTAATTAATATTTTCATATTTTATGCCCTCAAAATCTGGGTTTAGTGTTTAAACACGCCGTTTAAATGAACATAACACTTTCTACCATCCCAAAAATTTGAAATTATTTAAAATATTTGACCAATCAAATTGAATATAAAACAACCAATCATGTAATGCCCATTCTTATTGTTTAGATAAAACGTTCTAGAACACTTTTGTCCGTTACTGTAATACGTGTCACAAAAACTTTTGGAATCCATTTTATTAAAACATTCAAACACTTTCTTATTCTACCATGGTAAATCTTTTATAATATGCTACATTATTAATTTAGCATTTTAAATCTTTGATAAATTGGGATGGGATGAAGTGGAATGATTCAAATCTTATGCATTTTATACTTTTATTGTGGAAAAATGTTCAAGTATTCAAGAATGATAAAGTAAGTTTAACAAAATAAAATTAATAAAACTTTTATGATATAGATTGGGTCAATTTTTCACTTGTTAACTCCATTGTTTTTGGTTCTGCCAGTTGTCTATATCAGATGGGGCTACGGAGATCGGGCATATTTACGACAATCCCATTGTAAGATTTTATTTAAATTGATAAATTAATTTTTTTCCTTAATTTTATATTTTTTTATTAAAATAAAAAATTTATAATATTAATCATAATTTTATATATTCATATTTGAGTGAAGTAATTTATGCGATAATAAAAGATAAGTTTTTTATAATCTAATGCCCTAAACTTAATATTTGTTAAAAATCCAGAATTTTGCTATTTTTCTTTAATTATTTTAAATAATTAGTTAAAATAAAAAAGTTTTGAAACCTGAAATATTATTAATTTTTAAAAATTTATATTAGCCCAAAGAGATCTATAAAATTTCCATTTTGTTAAAAACTTTTAAAATTCTGAAAGCCAACTTTGATAGCCAACTTACATAATTATTAAGTTGTATGGAGAGAAATAAATTAAAAATAACTCTAAGGTGGAAGGAGTTTAGACAGGACCTAAATTGGTATCAATTATTCGATATTTTTATACAATTATTTTTGACAGCATTTATTAATTGTGTACAAATGGGTCACACGAAAATTAAAATAAAATATGTTTCACCATTATACCAAATTAAGGGCTTATTAAATTAGTTTAGTTTTCAATAATAATTTATAAAAAAATTAAGCAAAGATATTATAACAAAAAATAATTTAAAGAAAATTACAGGAGTTAGCCAGGTTGGATACAACTTATAGATATTGCTATCCTATAGGTTCCAAACTAATATTAGATTAGGTTAATGAAATATAATTTGAGGAGGTGCCTGACATTAAGCATATATACCCGAAACCAACCAAAAACCATAAAATTTTAACTGACTAAAGAAATAAGACAACTATTCAGATTTAAATCAAGTATCAGCTCTGACAAATTAATGCCGCACATTTCGAATACACATCAAAATTGATATAATTAGTTACTATCAATCCTTCGTTTTGATATTTGTTTTTTAAAAGTGGTAAGGTTGGGTTGATAAAATGAGTAGAGGCAATTGGCAAGCAAAATTTCAAGCTTATTTGGCCCATCCATCATCAGGAAAAAGGTGTATATGCTTAAAAGCGACGAGCGTAAAAAATAAGTAGCTTAGGCCTAAAATTCAAAGTTTGACTTAGCGGGGGGGGGGGGGGGGTGACACAAATTAAAGGCAAGAAGAGGTCATTATTAACGTTGATATTTGGATACCCAATTTTTTTCGAACGATAGTAGCTTTTGAGTTGAATGAACAAAAACCATTTCTCACCCTATATTAAAAAACAAACTATCGGCAATAAGCAGGGGTACATACCAATTGCGGATATGTATTGTGTTGAATTTCGGAGCATAAACTTAGGCGGCCGCGTAGTTTGACATTATAAACCTAAACACTAGCGAGTTACAAAAATTAAGGTGTACCACACAAAAAAGATGTTTGGCTTTTGGCCGGAGAGTGGTCATCATTTGTTTGTTAATAAAAAATATTATTTGTAAGCAACAATAGGTAAAGGTATTAACTTATCCAAAGCTGGGGGCCAGCCTCTAGATGGGCCAGCGAACAAAAATGATTTGACCTCTGGCCGGAGTCAAACAAATTTTAAACAGCGCGATCAATTAATTTTAAGGCAAAACTTTAGTCTGTTTGGTATTTTCTTCATTGTAAAGCACCAAGAGGGGCGAGCGGCCAAAAGTAGGATGTACAAAACTAAGCATCAAATATAAAAAATAATTTTGATCTCCAACTAACGGTTATTAATTATATTGTAAGTAATGGTCATCGTTAATTTTTAAGCAATATCTTCTAAAATCTCCGTTGTAAAGCAACAAGTTAAAATTTGCAAAGAAAATTATAAAGGTATTTATGCGGGCATAAAATTAAAAACGGAATTTGGACTCGGGCGGAGTCGGCAATTTTCTATTATATACCCAAGTCGAAACGGCAGGACGGGATGGACCAATTTCCACCGAAAGTGATGAGCCCCTAAAATGCCTATCAATTAATCAAGTTTATCCTCCATAGGAACTAGTTTAAGCTTATAGTGCAATTTTTAATTTAAATACCCGGCAAGTTAAATCCAAACTTTGTTAAGTTTAAGCGTAATGCAGAGGGAGTCATATTTTAAAACTATTTCCGACACTACACCTTTTCACGTGTCGGTTTCAGTGGAGTTTAGGTAACCCCTGCAGGCCTCCACCTGGCAAAAACCAACTAATTGCTTATTTTATATCTTATCATTAGGCTGAATGATCTAAGTATACATCTCAAATTAATAAAAAAAGCAAAAATATGGGGTTTTAATTATTTCTGATAAACGCATTGCATATCCTTGTATATAAACATAAATTCTAAACATCTGCCCACTCAATAGTTTTACCCGCATCTTTTCACTTGACCGTCGAATTTAAACAAATTTTTGATCGAGATAAAGATAAATCTTATATATAAAAATGAAACTATGTGTGTATGTATGTGTGTATGTATGGCGCCACCTTTTTTGGAGAACTACCAGACCGATTTGGCTCAAAATTTCACAGTTTATTCCCCACACTCCGGAGCGTGTTTTAAGATATGTTCCAGCCAAATCGGTCGAGTAGTTTTTGAGATATTGGGTTTTATGCGTTTTGACGCGGTATCGAACGTCAATCAAACGCCCTCATCACGTACTGCTGCGTATCTTATCTATCGTGTAGGTAGTGTGATAAATGCAGTAGGCATGTGTTGCGGAAAATAAAAACTTTTTACGCACTTTGAAACATATCAAAGCCATTTTTTGCTTATTTTTCTTTACGTCAATTAATTTTTAATTGCTATGCAATTTATGGGATCGTTTTTTGGTGTCCGTCCGTCGTCCGTCGTCCGTCGTCCGTCGTCCGTCGTCCGTTACCCTATCTATTTGCATTGGGTATATTAGGTTATCGCTTTTTTAAATTAATGGATGAGAAAGAGGTGCCCCACCCCTCATCTCTATCTCCCTCGCTGTGTTATTTTTAATTGCTATGCATAAGAGGTGCCCCACCCCT
The DNA here is from genome assembly GCA_964036665.1 of Gordius sp. MW1. NCBI lineage: Eukaryota > Metazoa > Nematomorpha > Gordioida > Gordea > Gordiidae > Gordius > Gordius sp. MW1. Next base: position 23,746,590 of record OZ038531.1, read on the forward strand.
CATCTCTATCTCCCTCGCTGTGTTATATATAAGATTTGTTAAATTATCTATTATATATACATAAATAAAAGTTGTGCTATGCAATTTAACTAGTTATATAATTAACATAAATAAAAGTTGTTTACTTTTAATTGCTATGCAATTTAACTAGTTTTGGTTATATAATAAATATAAAAGTTGTTTACTTTTAATGCTATGCAATTTAACTAGTTATAAATAAACATAAATAAAAGTTGTTTACTTTTTAATTGCTATGCAATTTAACTAGTTTTGGGGTTGGAATCCCGGAGTTTTTTTTGACTCTTATGATTGTTCTTGTTACTATCATTGATAATAAGAATTTTTGGCCGTCCGCTGGCTGCTGACCAATGAAAAAAATGACCATTGGCCAAAATGTGAATCGAAATCATTTTTTTCGTTTTTTTTGACTACTATAATTGTTCCTGTTTCTACCATTGCTATTATGACTTTTTGGCCGTCCGCTGGCTGCTGACCAATGTTATATAATAAACATAAATAAAAGTTGTTTACTTTTAATTGCTATGCAATTTAACTAGTTTTTGGGTTAGAATCCCGGAGTTTTTTTTGACTTTTATGATTGTTCTTGTTACTATCATTGATAATAAGACTTTTTGGCCGTCCGTTGGCTGCTGACCAATGAAAAAAATGACCATTGGCCAAAATGTGCATCCGAGTTTATTTTTTCGTTTTTTTTGACTATTATGATTGTTCCTGTTACTACCATTGCTATTATGACTTTTTGGCCGTCCGCTGGCTCCTGACCGATGGAAAAAATGACCATTGGCCAAAATGTGAATCGAAATTATTTTTTTCGTTTTTTTTGACTATTATGATTGTTCCTGTTCCTACCATTGCTATTATGACTTTTTGGCCGTCCGCTGGCTGCTGACCAATGGAATAAAATGACCATTGGCCAAAATGTGATTCGAAAACTTTTATTTCGTTTTTTTTGACTATTATGAATTTATATCCACTTTTATTGTGTCCTGGCTGCTGACCAATGGAAAAAAATGACCATTGGCCAAAATGTGATTCGAAAATTTTTTTTTCGTTTTTTTTACTCTTGTGAATTTATATCCATTTTTACCGTGTGCTGGCTGCTGACCAATGGAAAAAAATGACCATTGGCCAAAATGTGAATCCGAGTTTATTTTTTCGTTTTTTTTGACTATTATGATTGTTCCTGTTACTACTATTGCTATTATGACTTTTTGGCCGTCCGCTGGCTCCTGACCGATGGAAAAAATGACCATTGGCCAAAATGTGATTCGAAATTTTTTTTTTTCGTTTTTTTTGACTTATGAATTTATATCCACTTTTACCGTGTCCTGGCTGCTTACCAATGAAAAAAATGACCATTGGCCAAATTTTATATATAACCTAAAAATTTATTATAGATGGTCTAACAGACAGCCAACTATGTAATATATATTTTTAACCTTATAAATGCATATATATTTTTTTATTGGGTTAATATATTTCATTTAATTAGATTGTGATTTCATAGAAAACCTAAAAAGTAATATTTAAAAAAATAATATAGGTATTAGATTCTAATTTACGATAAAATATATCGATAGAAACTAACACAAAATTCGAAACCTCCTTCAAAGGTATAAGCATAGCCCGTTATTTCTAATTAAAGTGAATCTACTATTAAACTCAGACACGAATTGTACTTTATTAGATGGCGCGCGTAAGTTTATATAATTAGTAAAATTTTTCTACGTGTCATAGATATTACACCGCACGTGTGGCAGGGAAATGTCCGATATTTTTAAAGTGAAAAGGTATTTTAGGAATCTGAAAAGGTTATTTTACCCCCGGCCGCCCTGGGCACCTACGGGTAAAGTTTCGAGCAATCGGGCTGGTAGTTTAAGAATTTAGCCCTTTTTTAAAACTAAAAAAAAACTTTTTTTTAATTTTTTTTTACATTAAATTAATATTTTGTTTTTGTTAATACCATTGATAATATGACTTTTTGACCGTCCGCTGGCTACTGACCGACGAAATATATTGATTTTCTAAACATAAAACACAACTTTATTATTTCATCATCTATATAAATAACATAATAACTTCTACTATTTTAAAGCCAGCATGGTATAGTGGTTATAGCGCCGGCTTGTGAACTGGAGGTGTGGGGTTCAAGTCAGTGAGGGGACAAATTTTTTTTTTAATTTTTTTAAATTAAATTAATATTTGTTCATGTTAATACCAATGATAATATGAATTTTTGACCGTCCGCTGGCTACTGACCAATAAAAAAATGACCATTGGCCAAATAAATCGAAATTTTTTTTCGTTTTTGAATTGGTTAACATTGATAATTACCCTATGTCCTCCCCTACAAGGGCCTATAACTAATTAACTAATTATTTTGCATCTAATACCCCCTATAGGTATTCTCGCCCCTTCCCACCTTTCTCGCCCATAAATTGCATAGCAAATATGCTACGTTTATACGGAGTATAGAAGAGTTCCCCCTTCCCCTCTTCCCTTCCCCTCTTCCCTTCCCCTACTCCCCTTCCCTTCTCCCCCTTCCCACGAGGGCCGAAGGCCCGAGTTTATTATTATAGGACGGTCGTGTCCCCCCCCCCCCTCCTGCGTGGCTAAATAAATTAAAAAATCTAATTTTGTCATTTTTTGCACGTTAAATAAGGAGAAAAATGAAAATAGTGCCAATAAATGTTGATATATCCATGGGCGTACCCAGGTTTTGAATTAGGGGAGGGGGGCAGATTAAAAAAAACCTGCGTGGCTAAATAAATTAAAAAATCTAATTTTGTTATTTTTTGCACGTTAAATAAGGAGAAAAATGAAAATAGTGCCAATAAATGTTGATATATCCATGGGCGTACCCAGGTTTTGAATTAGGGGAGGGGGGCAGATTAAAAAAAAGGTCTTGACTATCCAAAAATTTTCCTGAGAGCAAAAAAAAATAAAAAAAAGGTCTCGACTATCCAAAAATTTTCCTGCGACCGTAATTTAAATTTCATTTTACCAAAATAATTTATATTTATGTGTAAATTCGCTAATACGCATCTGTATTATTTTGAGTTAAGTTCAAATAGGGGGGGGGGGGGGAGGGGGGGGGGGTAGCCGCGCCCCCTGCCCCCGCCTGGCTAATTAAGGGGGGGGGGTAAAACATAATTTTTTTAATTTTTAAGGGTTTTTGTATTGAAATCCTTCTTTTTTTAAATTAGGAAGGGGGCAGCCGCGCCCCTTGCTTCCCCCTGGCTAATTAGGGGGGGGGGCAGCCTCCCCTCTGGCTACGCCCATGATTATGATATTGTTTCTTAATTACATAAAAATAAAAAAAATTGCTTGAAGGGCCAGGGGGCCAAAGATTTTTTCCTTGGGGGGGGGCCATGGAGCCAGGTTTTCTCTCTTGGGTGGGCCTGGGCCTTGGACCCTCTTTAACTATTTGTTTAAAAATTTTTGCATAATAAACACTTACCAATTATATTTGATATATTCCTAATCTATTGAAATTTAACTGTATGCCCCCCCCCCTAATTAGCCAGGGGGCAGAGGGTGCGGCTGCCCCCTTTCATAATTAAAAAAAAATCAAATTTCAATACATATACCCTTAAAAATTAAAAAAAAAATTATATTTTGCCCCCCCCCCAATTTAAATTACGGTCGCAGGAAAATTTTTGGATAGTCAAGCAAAAATTTTTTAATAATCTGTTCCCCCCCCCCTAATTCAAAACCTGGGTACGCCCATGATATATATTCTGCTAATACACCCGGGTAAATGGCAAAACTGATTTTTCGTTAAATAAACTATATGCGTATCCGTATCCGCCTTTTGTTTATATTTTATCATAAAGACCAGGCGCAATATTTTTTTTTGATTATAGGTATTAAATTTGCTTCATGCAAATTTAAATTCGAACATTATTGAGGTAAAATTTTGTGTTTTTAACCACCCTTAAAAATATTAATTATTTGTTATTTTTCGTTAAATAAACTATATGCGCATCCGTATCCGCCTTTTGTTTATATTTTATCATAAAGGCCAGGCGCGATATTTTTTTTTGATTATAGGTAAAATTGACTTAAAAAAATTTGCTTCGTGAAAATTTAAATTCGAACATTATTGAGGTAAAATTTTGTGTTTTTAACCACCTTTAAAAATATCAATTATTGTTATTTTTCGTATAGTTGAGTTTTTAAAAAAAAAATTTGGTATTTGCCGGGTCAGCTAGTATATTATAAGTCTAAAAGCATATTCAAAAAAACGAATTTAATATCATTCTCAATGAAATAAGAAAATAAATTTAGCTTAATCATAGTTTTATTTGTCATAGTTATCAATGTTTGATGAATGGGAGACTGGTGTGTGCTTTATTAATCATATTTGCATTTTATCATAATGTATAAATATAAAAAGCTATGTTTGGAATAACTAAAAGTTAAACATTTTATAGAGAAAAAACGGGTTTTGAGGCGGGTAGTAACCTTAACAAATATTTTGCACATAAATTTTTTCCCTTCTTATTTTTAAAGTAATTTTAAACTATCCCGTAAAAAAATATTTTTCCATAAAAACGCTGTAATATTTAAATTTTTATATAAAATATAACATTAAATTATTTGTACAAAAAATAGGGGTCGGGGCTAGTAGGAAAGGGGCAAGTGCTAGTTATTCCTTATAGTTTCTTACCTCATAAAGACAAATGACAAAACTTTAATAACAAAAGTCTCGTTTATTTTAATTTAATTTGGAAGAGAAATAGACTATTAATGTATATACATTTATATACTATTAAAGACGTTTATATCGAAAAGTTCGTCTTTTATGATATGCGTCAGCTTAATATCTTGACCCATTTTGTATATATAACAACGTTTAAGATATTACCATATTACGTACGGTTACTTAATTGTATTTTTATAATAACATAATCGTTTTATAAAATAGGGAAAACAATAAAGCTATTATATCCCCTGAACAGGGCTATGTCTTGCCCCGACCACTTTTTTAATTTTTTAGAGTTTTAAACAATTTTTTTTTTCAAAATTATAAATCCATTCTAAAAATGTATTCCAACAAAAAGTGAAAAAAATAATTTTCATTTTTTTCCAAACACGATATGCTCATTTATGACTATTTGACCCCATTCTCCCCTAACCTTTTTTTTTGAATTTCAGGAAATAATAGTCTAACTTTTTTTTTTCAAAGATGAAGTTAGTTTATTGAAATATATCTAAACATAATTTTAAATGATACAATTATATAATAATTATATTTAAAAAAACATCATATGAGTAATATGTCTTCATCTTCCTCTTTTAGAAGAGGCCAGGACTCCAAAAAAGATTTGAAATTAAATTTTGCAATTAAGATAGCTATTGATTGTTTCAATAAAAATGCGGGGGAATGTTTGGAGGGAGGGGATCGCCTCCGATCCTATGGAAAAATGGCGTTGGCTTTATTCAATTAGAAATGACAAATTGTAAAGAGGAAAGGAAACAAAAGTTACAAGGACCGTCAATGAGCATATATGATAAATAGGCCCAAATAATTTTGTTTATACACCCGACGAACACATCACAATTTAGCTGTTTTAAACGGTTTGAGGTTAAAGATCAGGACTTGTATTTATTTTATAAGCTTCTACGTATTTAATAGAAATCTATCATTACAGATACAACTTTGATTGCCTATAATACAAGGACAAAAAATTTAAAGTTCATGGCTAGAGCTTTTATTCGAAACTTATTGTCTGTCTAGTTAATTATAAATAATATAAGTGCAAAACTTTACGTCCATGTTAAATTAACAATATTATAATATCCCCCTTCAAAATAAAGAAAAATGAATGCTATTTGTGTGTTTTAATTTTGCTATTAGAAATAAAAATTAATCTTTAAAAGTCATACTTGTGTTTATACAATATTGGACTAAGCTGTGAGGGAGATGGAATCAAATAGATATTGTAATGTTTAAAAATTGATTAAAAAATCTTGTCCCAAATAGAATACCCATGTTAACTATCCAAATTTGAAGTAATTTATATATTATATGTGCCATTCATATTTAATTTTTAAGCGTTACCAAAAAGAATGGATATAATTATATTAACTTAACTCTGAATTTATTTATCTCTCTCTCTCTCTCTGTAGGTCATTACCCTTCCAAACCATTATTATCGGCTGGTTTCTTCAATTTTTTCTATGGCTACCTCTGCAATTTCAACAACACTTGCAATAACGAGGCAGTTGATGGCAAAAACTTTTTCACAGAGCACAAATCTGCGTAAATTACTTATGTAATTCAATGCTTAACAACTATTGCCCCATAATTGTGTTTACAATTTTCGAACACTCTTACACTGCACATAATTAAAGCAACACTTTAAATTCTTATAGATTTTCTAGTGCATTTTTGGATATTGAAAGATTTCTTAGAAATAAAAATACGGATGAAATTGCTAGGAATCTTATCGACCTACTGAAAGGTATATTCTTATAAAGATTTATTAAATTTTTTTATATTTATTGAAGAACGGAAAACCGGAAAAAAAGTATAAATATAATATTTATCTATAACTTTGTTAGGAACAATATAGCACAACCCTCAGTAACTTGGAAGGTATAATCACCGGTATTTTAAAGGTTAGCAATTTTGTGTTCAATTAAGATTGCTTAAGAATGTATTTATATCCCAAATAGTTTAAGCAAATTTTTAAATTCTCCCCGCTTAATTGGCACATTACTAGGCAATTTTATTAATTTTTACTTTTATTCCTTATATATTTTATAACAAATTACATAAAATGCGACTTTTCTTATTTTTATACGAAGGAAGAAACTGTAACAAGAATTGTACGACATTTGAAGCCATTCTTAATCATATTTATTGATTGGAGTATTTACAATAAAACCGTTTCCCAAAAGAAATATCACATGCAATTGTTGATTGCACTCAAGACGATATGCGGCTATAGGTTTTCACCCTTGGAGGATGATCATTTAGAAGAAATTAGTTTGAAAGATTTTTTAGAAGATCTTTTATATAAATCCATGTCAAATCTTGACACACAACCTAATACGTCAGGTATATTTATTTATTAAACTCAATTTGCTATTGAATTTATCCGTTATGTATATATATGATTAAAAGAGACGCGTAGCTAGCATTTTTTTTTTGGGGGGGGGGGGGGGGAGGGAGCTTATATCCTTCTCAATTGAATAAATGGATTTTTTATAGCTATCAGTACGATCCACTTGATCTAAATATAATAAATTTATTGAAATAATCAAATAATGCGATTTTTTCAGCTCCACATTTTTAATATTAAACCCTCTGCACAAAAATATGACTTTCTTGCCGGTTTAGAGATCTGCATGGGCCGAAATTTTAGGTTCAGGCCCGGCCCATACCCGCACAAATATTATTTTTTTGGCCCGCAAAAAAATTCCAAAAATTGCGCCGCATCAGGCCCGCACGATTAAAAACAAGTCTACGCTGTTTCAAATTTTTTTTTATTTGTTTAAAAACTATTTTGTATTGTTCATCTATAGCATATGAAATCGGTTTCAATTAAAAATTACAATTTAATAATGTCATTTAAAAATAAAAGACTATCTACTATACTATTTGGCAATAATTTCGTTCTTCTCTGTTCTATTGACAAAAACTGATTAGCTAATATTGTTAAGTTTGATAACATAAGTTGGTCTTCTTTCCACCATTAAATTACAACTAGCTGAGCATCCTCTTTAATTTAAGTTGTATCAACTTCGTTGATATCTTCAATTTTTTCCGTTTAATCATCGTCCCAAATAGAAAATAGATAATTGCTTAGGGTTGCACGAGCTGGATTACACATAGTTGGACGATTTATGCAATAAGAGCCAGGCATGAATTTCTTCAAAAATTTTGTTACCCGAGTAGCATTTTCAACGTGGGAAACTAAGAAACAAGTAAGGTTGATAATCGATATTAAAATTTGAAATTAGCATAGTTTGGGCTCTTGACTTTAATTTATAGATAGATTTTTAGATCAATGTATAAAAGGGTATATTTTATAGAGGTTGCTGTCTAATCCGCTTCTAACTCGATGCTTGCCTTTTCAAAAGATGAAAGATTGAAATACCTTCAATTTTTCCATTAATTACCACATAAAAAATGGCTATTTAATCATACATTTCATGCAAACCTTTTCACATTGTGATTTTTTATTTCCACCAGATTGTTGTTTGGAAAAATAAAATTTTTATCATTAATCGTATTCTATTAATGCCATGTAATAAAGACAGTTGAGAAATATTTCTGCGTACGCGCGTGAGCCTGTTCGCGGCCCGGCCATCCCCCAATAATTTATCGTTTTACGGCCCAATTTTCCTTTAAGTTCCCCCAATTAATTCCTAAGAATTCTTCCCTCCTGAACCTTCTTATTTAAATCGTATTCCTTTTCGCACGAATACGATATCATTAAGCTAATAAGTGCATTTTTTTGTTTCTATATTATTATTAGAGTATAAAGTTAAATTAATTCAAATTTTTTCACTTTTAAAAGCCCAAGCCCGGCCCGCACTTATTTTATAGCTCTATCCGGGCTTGGGCCTGCGGGACGCGGGCTGGCCCGGCCCATGCAGACCTCTTGCCGGTTATCATTAATAAAAGCTAATGAATGCTATGTCCTAGCTCTACACAAAGTCTTTTCTACGTGTAATTTTTATTTTTAAAAATTCAAATGTCAATTAAGATGCAATATACCCCTAAAATATCATAGCAATTCTTACATAACCTTTAATTTGATTTTTAAAATATCTTAAATTGGTACTTATTAAATAGAGAAGCTACTTTAAAGTTATGTCGAACCGTTCTTATAAAATAAAATAAAATATGAGAAGATAGTTTCAAATTTGTACGAAATGTAAAAATGTGACAGTAAGAATGTATTAAGATGAGCAAACACCATTTTGTATGATCCATTTAATTATATTATGTCATCAAAATATTTGTTTTGAATGTTAAGAGTCCCTAGTTAAAAATAAATGTTTAAAGCTTTTTTGGTTGGTTTAAGGTTATATGAAGACCCATCTAAGCCCATTATGAAATTTGTTTGGCTTGCCTGAATCCAGCCCGTTGAAATTAATTTTTTTAAGTCCTTCCGTACCCTGTCGAAGGTTCGTTTAAGTTGTTAAGTAAGGACTAAAAGAACTTTGTAAAAAAGGCAATTTATTGAGAGATGGTTATAGCTTTAATATAATAACATCTTAAGCGTATTAAATTAATTTTTTTTATTTTTAAATATCGGACACATGCTTATTTCCTCAAGAGATAAGACTTGACGATATTTTATATCTATTGAATATGATTGTGGCGCTATTACCCAGTAGCAAAATTAATATATTTGGAAGTTATAATATGCGATATATTACCGCTAATTACCCTGCACGGGTGAAACCTGACCCGAAGTCTGGTTCGTGTCGGGTTTGGGTTGAAAATTTTAAAATGCCTTCGGTTCAGGTTCAGGTTAAAAAATTTAAAATGCTTTCGGGTCCGGGTCGGGTTGAAGGTTATGAATCTTATATTGCATAATAGATATATCATTTAAATTAATGCCATTATATATAGTATTTTATAATTAATATCGAAATGTATGATTAATTTAACTTATGAAGATAATTAATGGCTTGTTAAGAGACATATTTGGGTGAAATATACTTAAAAAATTTCTGGGCGTGCAGTTGCCTCTCCCTAGATACGCCTATGATAAATTATATTAATCTTCACATATTAAATTTAAAACAATAAATTTTTACACCTCATTAACAAACACTAGGTTATTGTCAGAGAGTGTTTTCTGAGCTAGAACGATCGATATTACTTAAAAAAATATGGAAGACACTAAAACCACTGTTTGTCAATAAATTGATATTCACGCCTGTCAACTCTGGTATATTAAATAATATAAATGATATAAATGATTATAGTTACGTGGAAAATTATGGAAAATGTGAATACGACCTTTGAACGATTTTCCTTTTTCCATCACCTTCTTAGGGATGTAATTCATAAAATGTTCATAAACATTAAAAGCGCGGAAAGCACATTAGGATGGAATTCAAATAAAAACCTAACTCGATATATACCACTTTTTACTGTGCTAGATATTGTGACGGCGAAAATATCTCAGACGCTAGATTGTTTTTTAGTTGATAGGATTGAAGGATTAAAAAGCGAAACAGAGCTCGAAGAGTACAGTCAAGTTTTAATGGACTCGGACAATTTTTTTGCTGGAATCGTATTTATAGATATGGTTAGTGATAAGCATATGCACAAACCAATCGATGCATTGATACAAGACTCCTCAAAATTTGTACGTTACAAAATACGTATGGATGCTAGGAAAATTGATCCAACAAACAGATTGTACGATGAGCATAAGCATGCGCCTTTAAGACATCCATTTACACATCTCAAATACTATTACAACGGTTTTGTTATCCTGCAAGAACTTATAGACACTGCCATCACCGATATCTATACTAATAATGCCCCTGGAAAGGATTCCTACGTGCATAAACCGGGCGTATACCTTCAGCAGATGCCATACCCTTGCTATAATCGCGACGAGTATGAAAATAAAATTTTTATTATTAACAAAATATTTGCTTGGGCTATAATTATTATTTTAGGTTTTTGAGATCGGTCAAAACGCCCCTGAGTTATCATTTAAACTTGTGTTGGTTACCATATGTAGCACTGACTATAATATCTATGGTGGAAGAGAAAGAAAATAAACGCAGAAAGTATTACCAAATGTTTGGCGTCGGTGCTAAGCTTTGGGCAATGTCTTGGATTCTCACCTACATTTTTCCAGCTATCATAACATCTCTGCTAATCACCTCAATCCTATACTACGGAAGGATATTTACTTACGCAGATAATTTGATAATATTCATTATAATTTTATTGCAAGGATTAACCAGTGTTTCGTTTGGGTCGTTAATTGCTAGCTTATTTTCTAATGCTAGAGAAGCAGTGGTAACTGGTTTTTTTACCTACCTTATAACGAGCATATTCCTCAACTACCTATCCTTACAGGATACATATTTTTATGTAATTAAATACTTCCTTTAAACCCATACTTAAGAGTTTATATATAAATTAAATTATTTGATTGTCAAATAACGAGGGCGCAACAAACAAAAACGTTTTATTATATAGTCCTTAAGCTCCATTTCTCTTTCTTCGATTTATTTGACCTTGTAATTGCTGGTTCAATGGCAGCCGCTGACAAGCTGTTTAGCTAACAGCCTAAAAACATTTTAATTTACACCGTCTACATTTTTACATGATCCAATTACCAAAGTGGACGTTTATCTAATTTTCCACCCACAATATTTAAAGGCTATATTTTATAGAAGAATTTATATATGGGCTTAAACTATAAATAATAGTAAATTAGATTTTAAATATACAAAAACTATTTCAACAAAAATATAAAGCTTTTAATTCCACTAGGCAATTTTTTACATCATAAATATTTAAATATTGGTTATCAACAAATTATGATGAATTGGAATAAATTTAAAGTATAAAAGCATGGGCGGGGGCGGCTCCCCCCCCCCCAAATTACGAAAAAAAACTTTTTTTCAATGCAAAACCCTTATAAATTAAAAAATTTTAGGTTTTGCCCCCCCCCCCCCCCCCCGATTGAACTTTTAAACGTTTCGTTCCCCCCCCCCTAATCCAAAACTTGGCTACGCCATGTATAAAAGTATTAGTAAAAATGGATTTAAATTAATTAATTTATTCATTCAATGTTATTTCACGCCCAGTATCAGTAATATAGTAAACTAAAAATAATTATGATTTGTAACAGCATAATTGTAGTTTAATAATTTTATTTTTTTTTTTATTTATTTATTAAATTATTGATATGTAGAGATGCACCGATACCAAGTATCGACATGGTATCGGCGCCGATACCTTGCCAAAAGAATCGGCCCGATACTTTGCTAGTATCGGCAATTACCAAGCCGATACCTTTTTCAATATGAAACTCAAAAAATAATATTTATTATCTCCTACCATTAAAAAATAGAGGACTTTTTAAATTTTTTGAAAATTGTTTCATTTGATTGGCTATAAATATTTCTATGTGGAGTATAATAAACTCATTGACCATCTGTTCCGAATAACTGCGCTTTTAAGTAAATATTGTTTTATTTTAAAATTTTTTATATAATTTAAATTTCTTTTTTGATCTATTAATCACAATACTTTTGAATTAATTAATAACAAAATTTATTATTATAAATTAATATTATATTATAAATTATAATTGCAATTGTTTTATCGTCAAAATTCTGATCTACCAAAATTTGGATGTGACTTAATTTATAATATTTAATTTGCATATATTTTTTAGTATAAAAATTTTTTTTATTATAAGTATCGGCATGGTATCGGTATCGGCAAAAAAATCTTATGTATCGGCTGGTATCGGTATCGGCATAAAATAGTGGTATCGGTGCATCTCTAATATCTAAACATAATATTAAATAATACAATTAAATAATTATATTTAAAAAAAACTTCATATGAGCATTCTCTTTTAGAAGAGGCCAGGAATCTAAAAAAGATTTGAAATTAAATTTTGCAATTAAGATAGCTATTGATTGTTTCAATAACAATGCGGGGGAATGTTTGGAGGGAGGGGATCGCCTGACTATTTCAGCCAACGCCATTTTTCGATAGGATCCTGAACAAGAGGAAACTATTGGAATAAATATAGTAGAGTTCAAAAGGGCCTTGTATTTTTGGAGCTTGCGTTCTTCAGCGAGAGTCATGGGGTAATAATTAAGATTAGAGGGGGCAAATAGGTCTATGCATGTAAAATCCCACTTTATTTTCCCATGGGACTAGCGAGGAACCGTCAGGACGCATTCGACCTTCAAGGGAAGGATCTGAAGGTTCAAGTATGGATGGAATATGGGCCTTTCTAAGGGCTTACTGGATAATAGAATTAAATTTAAAATGTCGCAAGTGTCTAAATTTATTAAGTCTGCAGTGTAACGGGTGGCGTGCTTCTTCATCCACTGGCAGGTTGCAATTTTTACTGGCATATGCCTTGGTGTATTTTATTCCAAGGCGTAGTGCTATATTGTAGGATAGCTCGCAATCCTCTAACATCATATTGGAGAACTTGCTAGGAAAAGCCTCTAGCCATTTATGCCCAGATTTATCAAACACCAAAGATCTAAGGTTGTAATGTTGTTTGGTATCGCTGCTCGTAAGTAGGTGAGCAACTGAGCGCGAAACCAAACAAGCATCCCAATCCTTTTGAATTGATGTTTGTGGATAGGAGGTTTCTGGAATTACATTAAGGTTCCAGAGGGATAGGGCCTGTATAAATGTTTCATCAAGGGGGTATGAGATTAGTTTGGCGACGATGGATTTTGAGGATAAGTGGGATGATATAAATGAGGCCAAGGATAAGGAGCTTGGTGAACGAATTCCCAGACCCCCAGATTTTGTTAGTAATGTGGCTTGTAGCCAGGTGTTAGTATCGAATGATAAGTTCAGGGTATATTCGATGACAGATTTTATGTGGGTTTCGAAATTATGTAAAATATGTGTATGGAAAAATGCGCTTGTTGATCGGAAGCAAAATAATATTTTGGCTATATTAAAGTAGTTTTTTAATATGTAAAATGCGTGATGGGCGGGCATAAGCTTAAAAATTTCATTTTTACATTTAGAATTTTTAAGGTTATTGTCGAGATAACTTCTTAAGCATTCAGGACCGCCTATTGGAGAACCTAGTAAAAATACCTCGTCCTTCTCAAAGCGTAGAAAAGATGCAAATGATGGGTGGATGTCAGTTGTGCTGTCAGAATAAATTTCGCATTTTGTCGCGTTTAATGATAGGTTAAGTTTTATGTAGTATTCATTAATGATGTTAAGAGCTTTGATTAGCTCTTCCGTGGTGCCTGATAAGGTGGCATCGTCGAGATACCATACATTTAACCTCAAATTGCATTTGTCGTTAATTTCGTCTATTAATAGTTTGATGGCCATACTTAAGGCGGGGCCAAGGGGGTCTCCCTGTTGAATACCCTCAACTGAATCTATAAAAAATTGCCCGAATTTAGAATAGAGGGTGTCCCATAACTTAAAAGGATATAATTAGCATATTTAGGATAAGTCTTGATAAAAGTTTTAATAAAGGAATCTCTGTTTAAGTTATTAAAAGCGTTTAAAAAATCTAATTTTAAAAAAGACTCATTGGGTAATAGATTTTCGAGGGTTAATCTTGCGGCGTGTGTTGCTATCTCGCACCATCCTTTGCCCGAACCTAGCTAGTGAGGCATTAAGGATAGGGTTTAATTTGGTTTAATTGCTTTGCATATTATTTTAGAGATGATTCTTCTAAAAACTCCGCCGATAGCGATCGGTCTCAATGTTTTGTTTGGTTTTTCGATAGCAAGTAACTTTGCCCCAAAGATTATCGGTCTTACTTCCTGAGGAATGTTGCCATTAATGATTAGATTGCAAAAATGTTAGGGCAGTGAATAAAACTGGAGAGTTAATGTTTTCAACTTTTATGAGATCTTGAAGATAGATTGGTTTAATGCCATCCAACCCTGCAGCAGAATCCATGGGAAAAGAATGGATACTTATATCTGAGGACTTTAAAATTATGCTGGATGGCGTAAGGGGGAAGGTATATTGTGAGTAATGTTTGGGGTGTTTTGCTAGGAGTTGTTGATATGACTCCTGGCTAGGGGTTAAAATTGGGTTATTATTCTCTAAAAGTCTATTTAATCCTTCCTGTGGTTGTTAGATATGACATTTAAGATTAAGCAATGGCTAAACAATAAATTGATTTAAAAGATTAATTTAAAGTCGAAAAACATCTCGTTCCTTCTAAAAAATTCATTAATCACGTCATTTTTGGGCTAAATAATCATAAAACTCATTAATCTATATTTTATGAACTTCTAGCCCTGGGGTTCTTATATACAAATTTATAGATGAGGAGCTTAGAGTATTATTTATATTTAGCTTTTATTTTTGTAAAACAAAACTTTATTTATTTAGCATGCACAATTCAGTTAATATTCACATTAAATACTAAACATTTCAAGATGTATATTTTATTAGGCCCCTCTACCTGTCGCCTGTTATACGCAGCTCCTGAAATTAATGTTAAAAATGGAAATTAGTCAAAGCGGTCTCCAATGGAATAATTTGACTTCAAAAAATATTATAATGGCCTCATCAATGCTCTTATGTGCAGCTATCTATATAATATTAGGAATTTGTGTCGAAACAATTTTCTTTGAATCAAATTGTGCAAAATATGGAGAAATATTCGTCAAGGTCAAAGAGCGCATAAAGTATGCTATGGGTGTACAAAAAATCACCAATCTTGACACGGATATGACCTATGTACATAATCCATCACATTTTCAACCAGAGAATAGTAATGAATCGAAGAAGTTAATCTCTTTCTTTGACGTATATAAGGTCTATTCTTTATCTGATACATTATTTTAATATTATTCAATGATTCTAAGATTTTATCAAAATATTGCTTTTGTAATAATTGATCAGGGCAATTAGAACTTTTAATTACAAACTGATTTTGAAAAATTTTTTTAATATGATTTCTTTAGAAAGGAAAAGATAATAATAGTATATTGGAAAGTATGACCTGCTCATTTTATGAAAATGAAATAAGTTATCTATACGTTGATTCAATGGCTACGATTAACGCTATAGATTCTTTATTAAAAAAAAAGATTAGCCCTGATAACGGTCAAATATGGTTTGAATGCGATGATCCAACGCTTATAAATAGGTTCCTAATCTAACTAATAGTGACTTAAACTTTCAATTACACAAATTATAGGTCTAAAATTGGATACGCATCAGGAATCATTACTTATTTTACGGAACTCACAGTTGAGGAAAACTTGTGGTTTTATATGAAACTTGATAAAACCAAAAAGAGCGTTTGTCGTCAAGTAAATTATAGATTTCATCATGCTGACCACCATTGGCGTAGCCAGCATTGGAATTTGAGGGGGACAATAAAAATTTAGGGATGGACAAAATGAACATAGAATATTTTAGCCATAATTTTAACCAATTTTAACATTTTTGGATTTAGAGGTGGGGCAGCTGCCCTGCCCCCCCCCCTTCCCCTTGGCTACGCCCATGCTGACCTCAATACTATTATATGCAAGTTATACCTTGTCTTAAGTTTCATATATTTTAGAATTAAGGGTGTTATAGATGCTTTCACCATTTAAAAATATTAACTTTGTTATTACATCCCGCAATCCGACCAATAATTCTGATAGAGAAATTTGCGCTGAAAAATAATCTGTTTTAGTTTTTTTCCACAAATACCTGTTTTTTAAATATACGAGGTTGAAAGTGCCAAAATGCCCTTTTAGCCTTTTTGAGGCTATATTGCCACGGTATTTTTAATATTTAGTGAAAAATAATAATATATTCATGTAGATTAAAGATTCAACTATAGGTCCATTTTTTTGCTTTTTTATATCACCTTTATACTCAAATTTATACGCGTTTACGTAAACCCCTTCCCCTTATCAAAATTCGTCCCACTATGTCTAGAAAAAGGAGTACATTAAAGTTCATACTGCGTACGCGTGTTTACTAACACATATCTCTCTCCCTTCACCTACTCTCCACTCTTTTTCCTCCACTCCCGCCCCCTTTATGTGTGCTTGGATAGATATGGGGGCGGGAGTGGAAAGAGATGGAGAAAGGGAGAGATTGATTTGTTAGTATACAGCGCGTGTGTATTATGTACTCTAATGCAGTGGTTCTTAACCTTTTTATGCACGAGGCCCCCCAAATATTTTATAATTTTTTTGCGGCCCTCCATTTTTTCATAATAATTTATATTTGTTAAATTATTATAATATATTGATTTTCTATTATTGTTTCATTTTATTATATAATAAACATAAAACACAACTTTATTATTTCATTATATATTTAAATAACATAAAAACTTCATAAATAATAACATTTATTTATAATAAAAAATATATGCATTCGGAAATATATTTAATGAGATTTCTGCTGGTACACATCATCAACCAATTTGTTACTTCTTGGTTCAATTGATTGTAAGGCTATCCTCATGCAGGAATCTAGTCGCAATCGATTGCGTTTTTTAGTTTTTATATCCACCATAGTTGAGAAGCCTTTTTCACACAAATATGTACTAGCGAAAGGCAGCAAATTTTGCATTGCTGCTGAAAATAATGGAGGATATTCTGCACGAATTTGTTTTCAAAATTGCGGCAAACTTTTAGTCTTAAACAAAGATTTTAAATTACAATCATTTATTAATTCTAATAATGAAAAAATTATTTTCATCATAAATAATAAGTTTCACAGCTTTTTTTAATACCAGCAGGGTGTTAGTGGTTATAGCAAACGTTTTGTAAACAGAAAGAAACGATTTCTAATCCCCCTGGTGAGTAGTTTTTAAAGATTTACTGAATGTTTTTATCATATTTTAAAAAATTTTGCATAATTTGGCGGCCCCCGGAAAACTTCTCACGGCCCCCTTAGGGGGCCGCGACCCCCAGGTTAAGAATCATTGCTTTAATGTACTCCTTTTTTCAGACATAGTGGGACGAATTTTGATAAGGGGAAGGGGTTTAAGTAAACGCGTATAAATTTTAGTATAAAGGTGATATAAAAAAATAAAAAAATGGACCTATAGTTGAAACTTTAATCTACATGAACATATTACTATTTTTCATTAAATATTAAAAATACCGTGGCAATATAGCCTCAAAAAGACTTAAAAAGGGCATTTTTGGCACTTTCAACCTCCTATATCGAAAAACTGGTAATTGTAGAAAAAACAAAAAACAGATTATTTTTCAGCGCAAAATTCTCTATCAGAATTATTGGTCGGATTGCGGGATGTTTTTTTTGTATACCTGTGTAATCTATTAACTTATTAAACTTTATTTAATAAAATGAATAAGAGTACGCGAGTAAATCAAGTGAGTGAGTAAGTAGCAAGTAGTATTTTTTTAAGCACAAACTATGACTATATAGTGGTGTTGAAAAGTTAATTTGAATTAGTCACTTTAATGTCCGTATACCGCGAGCTTTTTGCGAACTAATATATACGATTAATTTAATTAACAATTATTTAATTTAACATACACCTTTAACTATTTGTGTGCAAGTTTCTAAAACTGAATAAAAAAATTTTCAAGGTATACTTTATTTATAAATTTACGAATATTATACTTGTATTTGAAGAAGTTAATTAAGGTTTAACTAGTTGGTGAAAATACATTTAAGTGAGTGTCACAATTGAGATTGTATGTAACCCATTAACATTAGGGTTCTAATCTAAGCATAAAACTTAATGACATCATTGTATCACTTTATTTTAGAGCTTTTTCTTATTGTTTTACACTTTTAGTTATAAACAAAATCTAGCTATATTTGAAATTGTTTCAAATAGGATGTGCACCGTATTTTGAAAGCATGTCATCTGCAGGAATACCGAAATTACATGATTAACAAACTAGATCGTAACAGGAGAATTATATTGAACTGTGCCATAGCATTTGCTGGAGAATGCAAGGTTGTGTTGTTGAAGGAGGCATTTCAGAAATTAGAATTATGTTTTTACAACGATTTATGTACTTTGCTATTAAAACAAAAGAGAAGTAAATGACATAGCAAATTTATAAATTTTATTATGATTAGCCAAAACGATAATCTTACTTACATCACACCTTGTACCCTTGACCGCCATATGCGATAAAATAGCTTTTATCATGCAGGGGAAAATGTTATGTCTAGGGTCGGAAACATTCTTGAAAATGGCCTTTACACAAGGTTATAAATTATCCATAGAAACGAATGGTAGCATCGATTTCGAAAAGCTGAAATCTAACCAATTGGTACATTTTCTATCATTTGTGTTAAATGATATCTTAAAATATATATATTGACGGTTAATTGACCGGTTTATATAAATTTTTATTTGTATTACCAGATCAAAGGAAGAATCTCAACAAACTTACTTCAAAGTAATATATTTTATTCATCCTTTTATATTATAGGCTTTGCAAAATACGATATATTAATGAAATGGGCGTAGTCAGGAAGAAGGGGGGGGGGGGGTAGAGAGGGGCGGCTGTTCTTTCGCCCCTGGTGAGGAAGAGAATAAAGGTGGGGGGGGGCAAAGTTTTTAATTTATTTATGATTTATAATATGAGCAAATATTTAAAGTTACTAACTCGTTGCAATTGCTTCTATTAAATCTGCCATCTACTCGATTTCTCCTCGGGCAATCTGTTCAATGCTTGAACAGATTTTGCTGCTTCGACTCTCCGCTCGATCATTTTTATTTGCTACTGTTGTGATTATGACTACTGCACCGAACAGAGTACAGATTATGTTAACGCGCATATTAAACAACTCAGGTGCGTGCTCACGTTTAGAGTTAAAGCAAGTAGGCTTTACACCCCTTTAACAGTGTGTTGTTATAGCTGCGGGTGAAGATTTAAACACTTATATGTCAAAGATTTTTGAATATTTTTAGAGTGATCTGACATCCACGAATCCATCTTAATATTAACATCCGCTTCAAGAACTATTATGCTCAGTTAATCACTCCATTTTCTCACTAGACATTCACCTCCCATTCCTATATTTATATTCCTAGTAACTTGATTTCAAACGCGATCCTTTGTATATGTTTCCGTGTAGGCCTTTTAAACCTTATTTAGTATTATAATATAGCTTAACTACCTTTAAAAATAACAGCCAAAGTTACATATTTAATATTTATTTGTGCATCATAAAAAAATAAAAACAATAGACAAGTTTTTTCCAATGTTGTGTTTTTACTTGATCCGAGGATAAATTCGCATATAGTCCTATATATATTCAATATTTTTTATCAGATTCAACTTATATCGAAATAGTGAGACAAATTTTATCAAACTTCACAGGATGGAATGAATTTATTAACGAAAAAGAAAATGTCTATGAGTTTTTTTTACCCTATATCAAAAAAGACAATTGCTACAACTCATTAGCGACTAGCAACGCGCTACAAAAGTTTGCGATTTTCATGGATAAGAATCAAGACATTTTGGGAATAATTAATCTGGAGCTTTGTGATTCTTCTTTATCGGATGTAATAACCCCTTTATGTACTATTTACATACCAATTTATTATAGGTCTTGGAAGTTCTAAAATGTGCAAAAGGCGATTATTCTACGAAAAATAGTACTATTCAGAAAAATGATCAACTATACACTGACCAAAGTAAAATAATAATAATTTAAAATTAAAACTTGAAAATTATTAAATATTTGTCATACATTTAATAGAAATTATAAACGTTTGGAAATTCAATATTATGACTAATGTCAAAGATAAGTGTATCTTTATGATGCGTAGCGGCCATATATATCATATTTTAATCTTCATACTCTTTATATCCTTCTCAAACTATATCTTAAAATATTATAACGTCGATCGAAGGATTGAATATCCATTACCATTAACTACTTTATTGCACACAGGCGACCAAAGTTTTTTTGTAAGGTAAGTATTATTCAGATTTATGCTTAATAAAATTTATCAGTTTGATTTAATGATGTCGATTTAAGTTATATCATAAATTAAATATTACAAATTTTAGTAAATTAGTATGTGATATTTAGAAACGAAAATGCTTTGAATTCTACAAAAACGAATATTGATAAAGATAAAAAGGCTAAAGGGGATATTGGACGAAACACTTTGCAAATTATATTTAATTATTCGACTAGTGTATATATCAAGAAACTAAATAGTTGTATATTTCGCATTCCTCATATTACTTGCAGAAAATATGATAATGATTGTCTTATCAATGACTATCTCAGTCAGGATAATGGGTTTGTCAAAATTGATGGAAACTCTATTAATAAAATATGCTCCAAAAATATTAACGAATCAAAAATAGATGATACAATATTGCCATATTTTCCGATGTTTACATCGATAAAAAATGAGAGGTGTATATGTTCAAACAAAGATGGTCAGCAACAATGTTCATCCCAGAAAGATCCTCTAACCAATTTTCAATTTATACCCAATGTTTTATATCTCACAAATGAAAGTGACTTAAGCAAGTATATCATAAGTAATACTGGCTCTGGGCTAAATTTACTTGGAGGCTACGAAAAATCATATCCACAAAATATCCCTCTACATATGAATGACTCGGACAAAAGCATATTTGTTCTACAGGAAATTTTAATCAAAGCTCTGTCCGGTTTTAGGAAACAAAACATATTAAAAGCATTGATTGCAAATAGAGAGAATTATTTGCAACATCTATTAAATGCCGACATTGACTTTGTTAAATTGTGGTTTGACAACAGATTTAGAATTGGAATGGCATCATTATTAACTACATTTGACACATCCTATTACAGATATCTTATCTTATCAAAAAGTCCACCAAAAAGTGATTCTATTTTAAATATCGAAGATAATCCAGACAAACAATTATTAAATTTTACAACTGACGAGAACAATATTTATGATGGGGTTGACTTTGGATTTCTTACTATAAATCATCCAATTTATAACAGGAACAAACACATCAAGTAAACTCACTTTTAATTTGATTTGTTTGTAAACATTTACTTTAATAATTTATTATTTTAATTAAAAATTTATATATTTTGTGAAGGTGAGATAAACAAATTAAAAATTAAGAATTGTGCATTTGAGACTTCAGTAGGTTGTATAATCTATATAACTTTCAGAACATTCATTAACATAAATGGTGGGTAAAAAGATTAATTTCTTATAAAGTTTATCCACAATTTTGACCGTCCCCTCCCAAACCACCACCTCACCGCATCGCTCCACCCCTTGATAATTATAGTTGACTATCGGGATTTTAAGTTTTGGGGTAGAAGGTGTTACTTCTGGATATGCTAGGATGAGTCTTTGATAATTGATTACACTGATTTTTTTGTTGAGCTTGAATGTTTTCTTATGGGCGTCGGAGCAGCGACACAGTTTAAGACTATAATTTAATTTAAACTTTATACGAGTATCCACGATTACAAAAAGTTATTTATAAGATAATAATACTGGTTTTTTTGTATTAAGTATTTAGGAAAGGGGAAGAGTTTTACGTTATGTCGGGGGAAGGTTAACTTTAAGCGGAACGTTTAATGTTTTTGGATAAGCAATAGGTTTTTGGGTATTGGCTAGGCGCCTGCATTTTTTATATATTAGCCCCTTCAAAGAGAACGGTCATCAATCTTTGTAATTCTTTTTCGCTTCTGGGTTTTATCCTTCACAGGCATTGTACATATTAAAAGAACTCATCTTAACCCTAGTCAAATTATATAATAAAATATTCACAAATAACACAGCTCTACAAATATTGACTTTGTGATTACACCCGCAATCCGATAAATAATTCTGATAGAGAAATTTGCGCTGAAAAATAATCTGTTTTTTTCTACAATTACCTGTTTTTTAGGTATACGAGGTTGAAAGTGCCAAAAATGCCCTTTTTTAGCCTTTTTGAGGCTAAATTGCCACGGCATTTTTAATATTTAGTGAAAAATAGTAATATATTCATGTAGATTAAAGTTTCATATATAGGTCTATATTCTCAACAACTCTGTAAATTGTTGTGCACTTTAACTTTATGTCAAGGACGAAAAAACTATCTTAACCAAGGGCCTTTTTTCCTATTTAACATACGTTTGTTGAATATTTTGGCACAAAAGGTTAGACAAATATTTATGAATTACGAGGAGCAAAGAAATAAATTTTTAAATAAACAAAATTTATTAGGACTGTTTAATACATGTTTTTATGTAACATTAAAATATAGGTGCAAAAATATTAAGTTAGTAAGCCGGTGAAGGGTGGTAGGTCTAGTCGGCCCACCCAAAACTTTACAAGACCGGGCCCGTCAAAATATTAGATTAATGGCCCTAGCTCGGCAGCTATACAAAACTCAAGCCCGGCCAGGGCCTGTAAAAAAATTATATGGAGTTTTTTTCATTTAAGATTATAATTTTTATCAAAATGTTTGAACAATATATGTATTATAACGTAATAATAATCATATAAAACTAATAAATTATTAAAATGGGCGTAGCCAGGTTTTGGATAAGGGGGGAGGGTCAAACGTTTAAAATATCAATTAGGGGGGGGGAAACATATTTTTTTTTTTAATTTTTAAGGGTTTTTGCATTGAAAAAACCCCCCCCCCCCCCCCCCCCCCCCCACCTTTGATACGCCCATGTATGCCAAATTAAATAGGTTAAAAACCTTATTAATGGCTAATTTAACTAATTTGCTTTATTATTATAAGACTTTTTTGCAAAATAATAAATAGCAATATATTTTATAGGAGAAACCTAAAACGTGAACTTTTAACATTTAAAACTTTTGAATGATTGTATATATAAATCTCCCCCAGTTTTTATAGTATTTATACCTTAATATTGAATTAATTTTTCTATTGCTGCTAGAAAGTGTAAATGGAGAGTCACGAGCAGCTGCCCCCCCCTCCTTAAAATACAAAATTTCTTAATCTAAAAACACATTCTTTTGCCAGTCTTGAATCTCCCCCTGAAATTAAAATCCTTGCTACACCCGTGGGAATCACATTTAACCCTCGAGAGCACAAGTGGGGTCTCACAGACCCCACGATAGTTACAAACTTGAATAAAAAACGCATTTCAAAACGAATTGATCTGGCCTTTTCAGTAGTCCATTATTTTATCAAAAACTAGGTTTGGGTAAAATTTTATAAGTTTTGGTCCATTACTTTTGGAGTTATAGCATTTTGGGGTCCTGTGGACCCCACATATGCCCTCACGTAAGTTTTTTTCTATTGGAAAAAATGTATGTATTTTTTTTCGTTTGATGATATCTTTTACAATTTGTGTTTTTAATACATTTTCAACATTCTTTTAATAAAAAATCACGTTTATTTTGATTTATTTCATAATATATGATGTTGAGAGACAAATTTAGGAGAGGCATTTTAATTTTAAGAAAAAAAAGGTGACTTCAGAAAAATGTTAATAACTTTGGTAATATTATTTAACTGTTCCTCAAAAATTATATTTATGATTAAGAGTCTTCACCTAACATAAATTCAAAATTTGAGTTGTTTTTAATTAATAGTTTTAAAATTATAAGCAGTTAAAAAATGGGGTCAAATAGACCCCACCTGTGCTCTCGCGTTCGGGATTTTGAGGAATGCTCTCGAGGGTTAACACTTGTAATGCACGTTGTATATTGATGAATGAACATGATGGTAGTAAAATTTAATTTTACTTGTTAGGTTAATAAAATTAATTAAGTATAAATCTGAACATTAAGAAAACAAACATTTGTTTATAATTCACAATTAAAAGCTAGCTAAGCCCATCTGATGGCCTTACGTATATCTAGGCTATTTCCTGCCCAACCCGAGTTCTTTCGCAATTGTGTATATCTATTTATATACACAATCTATTCAATAGTTGAAATAAAAATGGTAAACAATAAAATATTAGGTTGTTTTTAAAAAGTCTTCCAATCATCGCTTACATGATAAATTTATGGGCACAAATATTTTATTTTAATATTTTAAATTAATCATACTTATTAATTATTTTTTTAATAAAGATCATACTATGCTTTTATTAGAAATACAAAGTGTTAGGTCCAATAGAATAGAATAGATAATACAATAAACTTTTTAGTGTCAAGAATGCCTTGAGTCCTTTGGCTATTTCTAACCCCTCTTAAGGTTTCCCCTTTCGATCCGCTGCCAAATGACGTATTTATATAAATTGTGCCTAAATTTATTCTACCAATAGATGCCTAAAAAGTTTCATTTGCGATACATTTTTTACCGATTATATTTAAAAACCATTCTGCTTTACAATCCCACAGAAGACTAATGATTATCTATGGAACTCACATTGTATCCGTTTTTTTAACTATGGACATCTTCAACGGATTACTTAAAAATCGCTTCTATTACGAAAACGTACAAAGATTTGATCTCTATTCCGCTATCGGCTGCATATTTACCGAGTTGATTAGCAATTATATATTACTTATAGCGTTATTGGCAATTACTTTTATGTTACAGGCGATAGCCGTGCAAGCATATGACAAATATGTTATACTACTATTTACATCATTCGGGTAATATTATAATAAATCTTATACAAATATCATATTAAAATAAAGGCTAGCGTTTATTCCTTATATGCATTTGGTACGCCGTTTAATTCCGAACTTTGAGCCATCACTTATATGCAATTTTCTAATATGCCTACTATGCGTGATTGCGAATTTAACATATAATATATGGCCCACGTACAGCTTTATATGGACTGCATTGACAATGTTATGTCCTCCTCTAGAATTTTGCAAGGGTTTATTTTTGGTGTACAAAGATAAATTCCCAGATGTTGAAAAGTAATATAAATAATATGTTATTTTCGCGAGAAAATATATTTACACGTTTTATTAATTGCTATGCAATTTTAATATATATATTTCGATAATAGATATATGGTATACAATCAGTCTCAGCAGGTGTTTGGGTTATTATACAACTTCATCTACTTTGCTATTGTTTATATAATATTTGGATTTCTAATATTAATGAAGAAGCCAAAGCTTATAAATAGTTACTGGGCGGTTTTAACAATTCAAGCATTAATTTTCAAAGACACCATTAAAAAGCATATACAGATAAAATTCAAAACTCGAGAGAGGTCTAAAACACTTAAGAAAGCAAAAATTCTAAAAAAAGATAAAGTCTCATGTCTTGATTTGATGGAAAATATAATTTTGTTTAAAGATGCTACAACTACTTTTTTTAAAAATGCTAACATCAAGATTAAAAATGAAAAGTGCATTGGAATTATCGACTTTAATATAGCTAATTTAAGTATTATCTATATAAAAAATATAAATACTCTCCTAGATTGCAAAAGATTTTATGATTTGCTGCGTGGAAAGAGAAAAGACTTTAAAGGCGATATATTTGTATACGGTCAAAATATAAGAAAATCAAACTTCAATAGTGCCAAATTCATTGGTTATCATTCAACTAATCAGATTGACAAATTTTTAACTCCTAAAGAAATATTTACGCTCTATGCCAACATTCTCGGATTGAAAGATATAGACGCTGTAATTTTAAACCTTTTGAACATTGCATATTTTAAAAAATAGTCAAAACATAGTTAATATTATTGCTAGTATATATACATTTTTTAAAGCAAAAAGGGCAATATAGCAAGATAGTAGATTTTTATTATTCACGTTTTAATATTATTTTATAAAATCGTTAAATCATGATTTAGATGCGTTTCTTAACTGTGAAAAACTAGAGAAATTAAATATTTACAAAGTATACAATACCACTGATATCAATTTTTTTTTTATCTTCCTGTGATATTCCTTAATTTCCTTTGCCAATAAATCAAAGTATACGTCTTTCTCGGATTTTATACACTAATTTCGGACATCTTCTTACAATTTA
Organism: Gordius sp. MW1; assembly: GCA_964036665.1. Classification (NCBI taxonomy): domain Eukaryota; kingdom Metazoa; phylum Nematomorpha; class Gordioida; order Gordea; family Gordiidae; genus Gordius; species Gordius sp. MW1. Next base: position 23,773,203 of record OZ038531.1, read on the forward strand.
AACCCACATCCCTATCTTAACAACGCTTGACTTCCACGACTTTATACTTGGAGGATTCGATTTGAACGATACCGACCCCCTTTTTCGATTTGGGTACCCACTGTAAACTAATTTGTTTCCCGCTCCTGACTCCTGAGCTTTATTTTAATTCACTCCATTTTTTAGGCAGGCGATGAATGCGGCGTTTGTGAAGGACGCCCTAGCTTTTTGTTGTAAAGTTTTATTTAAAACTATCATGATATTAGCGAGGGCTTTTATAGCCGGTTTTTGACCTGAGGCCAACCCTACACTTTGTCCCACTTGGCAATGTCATATTTAGTGTGAATACTTTTATGATCAATAAAAGTTCAAAAATTTTTTGCTAAAATTTGTTTAGTTTTGACATATAATTAATCGCCTTACTTCTTCCCCTCCTTTCAGGGGGTTATGTGCTTGGTGTCTTTAATCAGACGTTGAATTTAAATATATGGAAAAAAAAGAATAAAGTGTGCAGAGTTGTTTTTTAACATTATTAATTATTTTTTCCTTAAAGCATATAAATGTGTTAATTCATTTTCAGAAAACCTGTAAATTTAGATAATAAACAAGTAATTTAGAATAAATTTCCTTATCTATTTTTTAAGAAGTTGAAATTAAGGGATAAATACAAAATTAATTAATTACAAAGTTTGTTTATAACATAATTAAATTTAAAATAATATATAGTTTGTAATAAATAAAGCAATTTTACTTAGATAATACTACTTTCTGAAACTTAACACGTAAAATAAATTTTATATACCTGACTTATACGGATCTCTTCGTTAACGACGGACTACAAAACCAAGACAAAATGGGTTTTTAATATATTTGCAAATCTTGAATTACTCGCCTCCGTGATTATATGTGGCAAATAATAAATCAATATATAGCCTATTACATTATAATACAGTTCCAATTAATTTTTAAATTTAGTGGTTAAATCAGTTAATTTATATATGGTAATTTCTCTTTGACGAGAAACTAATTAGAACAATTTCAATTTTGAAATTATAAGAATTTGATAACCTATAAGGTCTAATTTTAACACAAGTGCTATATCATGTATTTCTCGTAGGATCGACCGGGTAAACTAGGTATAGATTATTGCCAATGCATAAATAAATTTTAATATAGATATGGCAAATTTGAACTTATATCCATTATTTATACTTTATATATAAATTTAACCAAATTTAATTTTAGCAGGTAGAAAAATACATAAGGGATTTCGATATATTGGAAGAAAAATTGATGTATGATTGCACATTTGAAACTCAAAAAAAAGTTTGCATCGCGCTAACGCTACTTCACAATCATAATATAATGTTGTTAGAAGAACCTTTCAAAGGTTTACTTTAAGTTTAAAATAAAATATTCTGTTAACACAAATATCATCCTTATAATTTACTCATTTTTACTTAATGCTTTTTCTATTGATAGTTTGTTTTAAATAGGTTTTGAGATATGTCATATACAATATTATTCCTGCTTAAAAGGGTTATATTTTCTTTTTATGTTTTGCTCGCACATTCAAAATTTTATAATTGTTAGTTTGATCTTAGTTTAAAGCTTAGTGCTTTAGTGCATTTATTTAAAATGGAACATAGAATTAATATATCATTTTATTTTAAAGGTTTTGATGGAAAAAGACGAAATGTAGTGCGTGAATATGTCTTAAAGAAGATTACCGAAGATCATATTGTTTTAATTTTTGCTAGTAGCCTGGAAAGTTGCGATATATGCTCCGAAATCGCAATTTTATCAAACAGGCAAATCAATTATTATGGATCATATAAGGATTTACAAACGAGGTATTATATTCATATATATTCCCATAAAATTAATCGTCGATACATTTGTCACGTGTAAGCTGGTTGTTTTAAGTTGTGATGCCTTCCGCCACCCAATTATTTCTTAGAAGAATAATATTACTAAATGATTATTTTTTAATTAAATTATCAACCTATATTTAAAAAATAACGGGATTGCAAATTAGGGACTAAATAAATGTTTGTTCATCATTATTAATTTACACATATAATAGGATCAATTAAATCACAAATAATTAATTGAACATTCTTATTCCTTTTGGACAATAAACTCATAAAAGTGTTATTTTAACTAGTAGATGAATTAACATATTATCTTGACATTTATCAGTTTAATATCTTAGAAAAGGGATTGTGATAGCCAAGCGACACGGCTTCTGTACTTTTTGTAAATGGTTTTATTAAAATAAATTTATGCATGTGGTTTTATTAAAATAAATTTATACATGATATGATATCTTCTTTTATAATGGCCTAGTCTTGGATAATTAATTTTGTCCATTTCGATCGACTAAATGCCTAGATTTATCTTCTTGGTTCTCAATTGTCCACTTGCCCTTTTCATAAAACGAGTTTTCCTCTCTTCTCCAACACCCATAAGTCTGATACTTTCAATTTACAATAGTATATACACATATTTCCTTAGCCGATTTTAAGTCAACCCTAGGTTAAGTTTCGCCAGAAACAGTCATTTGTCATATGGTCGAGGTTGTGTACCCCAAGCTAGTGGGTATTATTCTAATTTCCGTGGCTTTTAATAACACTTCTTCCGTCACGTTTCCATATAGTAACCCTGATCAGCTTTGCCAATATATCATCCTCCTATCGCACATTTAATCGAATATACTTCGCCAATTAATCCATGCTGCATTGACTTCTTTTCCCTCTTGATTCAGCGTCGAAGCCGAGGTATGTGAACCTGTCTTCTTTTTGGTACTTCATTTGATCAATCAGTGATCGGGTGGTTGTAACGTTCATCTGCATTTATACCATTATTCAATTGTTGTCTTGAAAATATGCTATACCCTTTAAAATAGAATCTCTGACTTATAGCACAATTCAGGTAAGTATAATGCTAAGGACTTAGGTCAAAATTCATTGAACCTCTTTTATTAGAATATGGACCAAATACTATTAAGATTTTAAATACCCCTGTAATTTGGAATCTAAACCACATATCCCTATAAAAATTAGAGTACGAATTTAAATAACATTGTTTGTGCGGCATTCTCGCATATAATATGTTTAACAATATTTACCAACAGGTTCTTTACTTTTTACAATATATACAAACTTATATTAAGTTAAATTATATATAGTATAGAAACATCTAAAATGTTTTTTAATAGACTAGTCTGCATCTTTTTAAAAGTGCGTTTTTATAGTATGATAAAATTTTGTCAAAATGCCACCTACTTTACTTTTTTTACTACAAAATGTAAGCTTTAATTAATCACATTTTAAAGATTTTAAGAGAGTTTTAAGCCTAAATTCGGAAATTGGTATCGACAAATACTGTTTATAAAATTTGATATTATTATTATTATTAATTTTTACTCTGATTTAAATTTCCTTTGTATTTTTTATTTAGTACTATATTTTTACAACAAGAATTAAATATCAATTAGGTTCCCTCTTATTAAAATTGTCTTGACTGGATCATAGGGAATCTATTTGATTGTCATAAAACTATAAAAACATTGTATGGTAAGTGTTATATATATATAAGACGTGTTATTTTATAAAATTAAATCGATTACAAACACTACTACTAACATAATTATCTTTTGGTGTTCTTATAACATGTGTTCGCGATTCATTTTAAATAAGTATTATTCATATTCAACATTCTGGCGCGATCGGCAGGATTATCATTGCGAATTCGGAGAATGAAAAACTGGGGAGAATTACATTAGATTAGCCAGTTTCGATCCAACGCAAGACGATATCGAATTATATATAGATCCAATTAATGCAAAACTCGATATTGCAGGAATATCGTCGAATTCGGCAAAGAAGAAGCTGATTATAGCTTATTTTGGCTTGGCAAATTTTCAAAAATTATCCCAATTTATTTATCCTAAATTATTCAAGGACGCGGATTGGGAAGAAATTCTGTGTGCCATACGCAAAATTTTTAAGAAAAAGGTTACAGCTTTTTCAGCCAGGATGGATTTCATGAGATCAAAACGAACATCTGGTGAGTCGATTATGGATTTTTATAGAAAATTAAGTACTATTGTGCAGTCTTGTAATTTCAAAACAGATGTTGAATCTCGTATAAGGGATCAACTAATTTTTCGGGCAGGCATTCCGCGATTAGAATTGGAAATAAAAACCAACTATCCAAACTGCGACGAGAAGGATGGAACGCCCCTAGCATTGAGCAAGGTGCTAGAAATGACCTTGACATTTGAAAGGGCCGATACGGAGGTTCAAGAGGCGCAAGAGGTAGTACACAAGATTTCTAAATTCTGCAATAAATTGAATGAAGAATGTTGTAAGGATACAGTTAACAGAAGCCTCAATTGTGGACGTTGTGGTCAACAGCATCGGCAAACCAATGCCCCGCTTTCAAAGTGATCTGTAGGAATTGCTATAAGAAAGGTAATTATGCGCGATGTTGTAGGGAAGACCCTAAAGTTCAAAAGATTGATTTCAACGGAGACAGCGATAATGTCACCATTGATGCGATTAATCACTTAAACGCCGTGGGCGCCGGGCGGTCATTGAATTAAAACTTAATGGAATAAGTACTTTTATGGACTACGACACTGGAGCTCAAGTTTCTATAATTAATGTAAATTGTGGAAGAAAATTGGGTCTCCAAAAATTAAATCGACCATATCGCCCAGGGTGTACGTTAATACTAGTCTAGAGATTTTAGGTGAGACAATCATAAAAATGCAAGTTGGGTCACAAACAAAAACCCTAACGGCTTTAGTAAGCAAAAATCATGATGTACGGCTTTTTGGATTGCCATGGAGCCAAGCTTTTAAGCTTGCCCTGCCACCAATAATAAAGGTTCAAAAGTTCAAGTTATTAGACGAGCAATCATTTATCTGAAAAATGGAAAAATCAGAAGAGTTTCGGGCCATTTTGATGGTAAGATAGGCGTAATTACTTCAGGTAAACCGGTAGCAAATGCAAAAACCAACGCATCTTTCAGATCCTTATACGATAATGCAAGACGATACGGAGGCTGGATAGAGCAAGGACGAACCCGACAGAGGCATCTATTGCACCAACAAGAATCATCGTCCCGGCACGACCTTCAACCACCCTCCACATCTTATAGGAGCGGCAAAGGAGGTTTGAATCGTAGCTCTCCACCCCATGATGTTAGGCATTTGCCTACAAGAGTTTCGGGTTCGAGCGATAGAAATTATCGGTTTAATAATATGGCAAAAGGGTTAAATAAAGTTACTACGCCCACGTATGGTAACAATAGATCGTCGAGTAATAAAGTAGGGGGCGCTAGTGGCAATTATTTGCGAGAATTTCCCTTAGGTAGCGGAGAGTATCACCAATTATTTCCCCCTGGGGCCACACCACTAAATGAAGTTGAAAGACAACCTAAAAAGGACTCCAGAGGAGCAGGAGGAGGACCGCCCTCTCGCATGGGTGCGAAGAGGAGCCAAAGAATTAGGTCTCGAAGTCCCTGTAGCCGTCCTGATCGACTTTATAAAGGGAGGAGACAGAGGATTAGACCCCCAAGTCCCTTTAGCCCTCCTGAACCTCAGTTCCTTTAGCCCTCCTGAACCTCGTTTTCCTTTCCATCGTCGTGGCGGCGGTGGTTCTTATCAGCCTCAAAGGATGCTCGGTTCTTCTAGCCTACAAGATAAACAAAGCAGGAACTCGGTTTGTTTTCAAGCCACTTCCCCCATGCTGAGTCAACTTAATGTCAACTCTTGGATAAGTCCGCCGGCACCAGGAAAAGGGCCTGTCAAACGTTTTGATAACCATAGCGGGGGAGATTGAAAATTGAGACTGGGGTTCCAAGAAGCCCCTAATTACTGCTCTTCCAATCATCCTCACCAACAACAGCAGCACAATAAACATCTAGGAGGCTCACCTTCCCGAGTCAGTTCTAATAGCTTGGGTAGCTGGATTTTGGGCGGCAATAATTCAAAGGGAGCTATAGTCTCAAGTACACTTCCTGTGTCATACCAGGTGAAATTTGAAGGTAGATTGCGCAGGGCCGATGGCACAATTGAATTACCTCCTACACCAGTAGAAACAGCTTCTCAACAACATGTGACCAGAACTTTTGTGCGAATGAAAGCTTAGCGGGAGAAAGTCCATAACTTAGTAGCCGCACTAAAAGACTTGTTCGCACCCCTTCCAAACTTATTGAGGAAATCTAACTCGCCCACCTTACAGACTTATAGAAAATCTAACTCTTTTAAAGAAACGGCGTATGTTGTGTTATTTTATAAAATTAAATCGATTACAAACACTACTACTAATATAATTATCTTTAGGTATTCTTATAACATATGTTCGCGATTCATTTTAAATAAAGTATTATTCGGGAACCGGTCAAAGGAGCTCATCAGAACTCATCAGAAAAGGAGCACATTCTCAGGATGAATTTAACAAATTGTCTTAGCACAAAATATTTTATATTAACATGTCCTAGTGATATCATAACAAGTAAATATATGGGTTAGGGTAAGTATTAGGGCCAGGGTAAGGGTTAGGGTTTGGGTTATAATAACAATTCCTGATGAGCTCTGATGTGCTCCTTTGACCCCCACTCTATTATTCATATTCAACAGTAAGCTTATTGGGTAAGTCACTCCTTTAACATTAATTTAATAAAAATCCTATGAATTGTAAGAATCAAAACTACTACCCCCATTTGAGTAGTCCCCCTTCTAAAATGTCATAGAGACCTATTTTGGACACAAAATAAGATTTTAAATATATAAAACAAATATTGCTACATGTCTATAAAGCTTACAATGTTGTATGCAGATTTGAATTTGGTTATAAGTTATGGATTAAATTGAATACAGTATCAACGAACAAGTTTAACAACAAAACCCACGACTTATTAGCTCAAAGAATCACAGGATTTTACCCCCTTTCCAAATTTATGATATTGACTTCTTCATGCATCCTTGTAAGAATCCTATATATTTATGCTTTATTAATGAATAATAATTAAATCAATTATATTATATTTTTATAAAAAAAACTCAAATCTATTGTATTAAAAATTACATACGTTTAAATAGGATGGAAATCCATATTTAAGCGTAGATAGATACAAATACAATTATTATACAGAATGCAATTGATTATTTTGTTCTAAGCACCTTAAATTATCTTTAGTGGGAGGACAATTAAACATTTATATTAATTATCATAATTTAAAATGTAGATCAAACCTATATAATTGACAGCCTATGTGCATTTGCCAAGCTTTATATTTAAAAATTTAAAATCACTTTACTTGTAAGGGTAAAATATAGGGTAAGTCGCTTGTCAATATTATTCCCTTTAAATAACCTCTTAAGTTTTTTTAAGGATTTTATAAATCAAAAAAATAAAAAATCTGTTAAACTGAACATATAAAAATCTCTAGTGTTTTTGCCATTTCCAGTTGTGGGTAAATTATAAACGCCTCTTTATATATCAGTCATTAAAAAAAATGTGAAAGCGCGTTTAACGGCATTTTCTTACTTCCTCACTTTAGACTATTACTTTATATGGATTGTGCACAAACTACCTTTAACAGAAGGGCTTTTAATAAAATAGTCACTTTAAGGGAAGTCGTTGATAGATTTGGTGTAAACTTTTAATAAATTTTTAAAGTTTTTGCGGGGATTTTCTATGTATCTTTATTGACAACTACAATTGTACAAATGACGTTCTATATTATCTTGTATAAAATTCGGGGTGCGGGAATTCCAGCAATGTTCTAAGTTTAAAGATAGTTTTATTAATTATAGTAAGTAAGCTCAAAAGGGGTATCAGCTAGTGCTAAGTAATATAACAATGAACGAACTTGCAATTAATGTATATAGGGAGAGGGGGAACATCGGAATCTGTATGGGATACGCGGTATTACAACTTCTGTGTCTAAAAAAGCGGGGCGGGGGAGAAAATCCGTATATACTAAAACTTTTGTATAGGGGGACATGAGGTGGGGGGAATTCGTATCCGTATATAGGACACCCTATATACGACCTAAGTAAAAATTCTAAGCTATTATTTGAGCAATGATGCCGATCAAAACAACTTGGTTTAAAAAGGCATAGGTTTGGCCAATCGTCGCCCCTTACTAACTGTTATAATGATAACTGTCTCTCAGCCCTATGCTTAAGCCTTTAAATTGTGGGGAGGAGTATAAAACCACTAAATTTGTTAATATCAAAATTATTAAAACGGGCTATATTAACTTCAGCTTCTATTATAAATCCTACCCACTTAGGATTGTATTGTCCTTTTATCAGCTATTAAAATAAGGTTCGACTTTATTTTTTTTTAAATTTATGACAAAAACTTCTTAATCTTAAATACAAATATTGTTCGACAATACGAATAAAAATAATCTGACTTAAAGTCCATACCACAGTTTAATTCATACTAGGGTTAGGGTAACACCGCTCTCTAAACAGCATTGGTCCTAAAGGTCCATCCAGTGGTCGTGCATTGAAAATAACTTGAAGAGTGTAACAAAAATATGGCCCTTTATATAAAATTAAAATATGGTTAAGAAACCTAAAACATAGAAACATTGCTAAATCATAAATGCCTTATAATCGTCTCATTATTAACATTGCTGCATAGTGTCTAGTGCATGCATGTATAGGAAATAAAACCTTGTTTCGTGAAAATAAATAGAAAAAGTAGTTAGAAAAATGGATATTCATCTACTGTTTGCCCTAAGGATACCGAAATTGGAGACGATTCTGTTATGATCAATACTGAGAGCCTTCTGATGATATACAATCATCACATAAAAGCATCCCACGATATATTTAAAGCATACAGTTAAATATTACAGAGAGCGGGAACCTCGAAATTAAGTATATTTGCTTTTATAAATGAGGACAACAGGACTAAGAGTACTGAGAGTAGTTAGGCACCCTGTAAATTAATGAAGACGAAAAAGGGACGGGAGAAGAAAACAGAGTTAAAAAAAACTATTTAAAAGATACATGGCAGAGACAAGCAACGTAAGCCTATAATATGCTGTTAATATAATTTAGTGTTTCAATTATTTGCTAATTATAATAAGACTTTATCTTAAAAATATTTGATCCGCGTTAAAATAAAATACAAACTTTTTGGTCTAATTATCGCTATTTGACGCTTATTTTAGCATTTAATATTTAATATTAATAAGCTACTTCTAAGAACTCGAAATATTGAAACTCATTTCCTCCCACCTCTTTATCAATCCGAGTTGAACATTATTAAAAGTAAATTTCTCATATAGATAAAACATTTCTAAAACAATGGTATATATTAGAATTTTGAAAGCAAACTTGTGCAAATTATAGTTATATACAGGCGCGCCGCGCCTTGTGGTCAAAATAGCTATACCATCTTTAAAGATATTTTAGTGTGGGTGTGGTGCAAACTGATCAATAGTAAATGTTTTATCATAGAAATCGGAGGTGCCATTAGATATATTCTAATGGGGTATGAATACTGTTGTATAAAATCGGTGGGTTTGGATTGATAACGTAAGTAGAGGGAAATGGAACGTAATATTTTGGGCACTTATGGCTCATCTTCAGGAAAAAAAATAAAAGGAGAGGATGAAGTCTCAAAAAAATAAATGAAGTAAAGTGAGTATAAACACGAGTATATAGAAATAAAAACAATAAAAAATTACAAAAACTGGTTATACCGAGAAATTAACAATAGCGATTGTAGGGATGGATGGATGTTTCTATAAGAATAGAATAAGTACACGTGTAAACAAGGAAAAAGGTGCGAAAAAATAGCTAAATAATAATAAGCGAAAAAAGAGAAGAGGAACATAGGTATTCTAATAGGGTGCTGCCTAGTTGTTATTGTCAACAACACGCTCTGTGCTGTGCAGCCATGTATATCCTTATGTCAACGAAAAATTTTCATAAGCTTATTAAACTCTCATACTCTTGAAAATATATATTGATATTAATCTACATAAATTTTTTTTTTAAATATTGTATCATTTATTAAAACGGTATAAAAACTCGGGCCTTCGGCCCTCGTGGGAAGGGGGAGGGGGAAGTGAAGGGGGGAAGGGAAGAGGGGAAGGGAAGGGCGAACTCTTCTATACTCTGTATAAAAGTAGCATATTTGCTATGCAATTTATGGGCGATAAAGGTGGGAAGGGGCGAGAATGCCTATAGGGGGGTATTAAATGCAAAATGATTAGTTATTTATTTATACAAAAAGAGTCAAAAAGAACGAAAAAAAAATTTCACAGTTTAGCCAATGGTCATTTTTTCATTGGTCAGCAGCCAGGATACGGTAAAAGTGGATATAAATTCATAAGAGTCATAAAAAACGAAAAAAAAATTTTCGATCCATATTTTGGCTAATGGTCATTTTTTCCATTGGTCAGCAGCCAACGGGCGGCCAAAAAGCCATATTATCAATGGTATTAACAAGAACAATCATAATAGTCAAAAAAAAAACGAAAAAAATAGTTGCGATTCACATTTTGGCCAATGGTCATTTCATTCCATTGGTCAGCAGCCAACGGATGGCCAAAAAGTTTTATTGTCAATGGTATTAACAAGAACAATATATTAATTTAAACAAAAAAAATAAAAAAAAATTTGGCCTCTCCGGGATTCGAACCCACATCAGGAGAGGCATAGGATTTTGTAGGGGGGGCACAGGGACCCATATCAGTAGAGGTATAGGCTCTGCTAGGGGAGGGCATAGGGTAATTGTCAATGTTAGCAAAAAAAACGAAAAAATTATTTCGATTCACATTTTGGCCAATGTCATTTTTTTCCATCGGTCAGCAGCCAGCGGACGGCCAAAAAGTCATAATAGCAATGGTAGTAACAGGAACAATCTTAATAGTCAAAAAAACGAGAGAAAAAAAACGTGGATTCACATTTTGGCCCATGGTCATTTTTTTCATTGGTCAGCACCCAACGGACGGCCAAAAAGTCTTAATATCGATGGTTGTAACAAGAACCGTCATAAGAGTCAAAAAAACCCGGGATTCGAACCCAAAAACCAATTAAATTAATAATAGCAATTATTAATCAAAGTAAACAGCGTGACAAGACATTCAGTTCAAGATAAGACATTCGGTGCAAGACAACACATTCGGTGCGTGACACGAACAGCGTGACAAACAGAATGGAAAGTGAGCCCATAAGTTGCATAGCAATTAAAAATTATATTTACGACTAAAAAACCATAAAAACGCCCTAAAACTAAACGGATTGCATTGATTCGTGTATGGAAATCATGTTGAATTTAACGATTTCCATTGTGACTTTTGCCTGATAAAAAAGTACTCTTTCAAATCTTATGAGACGCTAGAATTGTTTTCCAAAGCTTCTATGCCTAACAATTGTGGTTTCCATTATGGGAATGTATATTGTGTCCCCGAGGGAGGAATAATTGGCTGTCTTACAATTCTCTGCACTGACTATAAGGTCGGGAGAGGAGTTTGATGGGGAAAATATGTCAACCGTGGTTAAGTCCCAAGTGAGATTCATTCCGCGGGTCCATGGAATGAGTGTGACGCCGTCCTGTCTTTTCCCGTCGGTTCTGCTGAGGCCGACGGGCTCCAAGGTGTTTGGGTAGCCAGCCTTCCTAAGGTACTGGCGGATGATTTTGTTGATCGCTGTGAGCCTGGGGTTACGGCCTTCGCTGTATTTACAATGAAGGGGATGATGTCCATTGGGTTTAAACCGGCTGTTTGCAGAGATCTCATACGAAGGGGACTATGTCACAGCCAAGACGGAGGCCTATGGCAATGCCCAAATCCTCCCCAGACATATGAAATCCCAAATTCCTGATAGGAATTGCTTCAAACCATTCGTAACCGCTCATGGAAAAGGCCCAATTAAAAAGGAGTTTTTTCCCTGAAATAGTTCGTTCAAAGAAAGATAAGCTACGGAACGTGCTATCAGAGGAAGGCCCCAGTTCTTTTGGGTCACTTCAAGTGGTCGTTCGGCCGACTCGAGCTTGTCCGCGTCCCATATGTGGAAAGTCTCCTGGAGGTGCGGGTCTGGGAGAAATATCATGCCGATTAGAGGGTCGGTACTCATGCGCGAAGATATAAAACCCGCTTAGGGTATCTGTTTCTGAGATCTAATACCAATTCCCATACTCTTAAAAGGGAGGTATGCTTGGAGCTATTGGTTGCATTGCAATTAATACATACTACCAACCCTGTATTAATAACAATTATGTAAAATGCTGACAACGGTTAAATTAAGTGCAGCTAATAATAAGGCACATGTTGCGGTGTATAAAATCAACAACGCTCGCCGCATAGTTATTTTATTTAAAATTTAGGACCACAAGGAAGGGGATCATTGCATAAGGATCCCTATAGTTTAAAAGCGCATCTTACAGTAGACTTATTTAATGGTCAGGTTACTAGGTCTGTTTACTCTTTCCAGTGGTGTAGTGAGTCTAATAAAACGCGCTAGTTAGTATTCCTATCTATAGCCTATTGGTTACACTTTCATAATAATTATTAACCTGTAAAATTTTATAAATAAAATACACCTTATAATATATGTTTAATACTTTCACTTTTTATTTCTAGGTATTTATCCCTGGCATGAAGTTGTCGAAAATGTTTGTATTAATGGAAGCCATAAGGAATTTATATGAAGTTGAAGACTATACTATATCAAAATCTAACCTAACAGAGGTAAAAAAATTTTTGGTGTTTGAATTGGCGTGGCTAGACGGTAGCAGAAAACCCCAAATTTTTTAAAGTTAAATAAAATAAGGCTAAAATCTTGAACATTTAACATATGGCCCCTTAAATTATTATTACCCTCCATGCAACATTAATATAATCACTTAACAAATTAGATAATATGTTTATAAAATTCTTGCAAAAAACTCGAATGGTAGACTAAGAGTTTTATCTCCATATTATTAATACAAGAGAAATAATATTACATGTTATTTATGAACTAAGCATGGGCGTAGCCAAGGAGAAGGGTGGCATAGGGGCCCGCTGCCCTCTCTAAATCCAAAAATTTGTTGAAATTTATTAAAATTATGGCTAAAATTTTAAAAAATTATCATTTTGAATCTACCAAACTTATCGTCCCCCTCTGATCACAATGTTGGCTACGCCCTTAAACGAATGAAATATTATTAAACAAAGTAAGCTTATAATAAGGGCCATTAGCATAAACATTTTTCTTCTCTCACTGGGCTTTAGTGGCAACCAGGCACACCGCTTATAGTAATTTAGAAAGATGCATGCCATGTTATTTTTGACTAAAGCGACAAATATGTTGAACTTTTTGTTCCTAGAATTGTTGTTAAAACATCAAATTTTATCATATTTGCCCCCTTTTAATTCCAATGGTGGCTACACCCATAAAAATTAAATTATCTTTTCACAGCCTAGGGAGTTAAAAAACAGATGAGTTCTATATCAAACAAATATTTTTAAACGAGCTAGTTTAAACATAAGTGTCTGTATAATATACAACAGCTATATTTTGGAAAGACTTCTAGGTTATAAAATTTGTTAAAAGTCAAATCAATTATCTTTTTTGGGGGCCAGATGATGTCAATCTATTAAGGAAACATTGTTTAGAGGGTTATAAGCATGCCATAGTTATAATTAGCGCAACAATTTGTCCGCTTTAAGCTTTTATAAGATATTTACAATTTTGTACAAATAACACTGGTCATATGGACTTGTGAAATCAACCGGCAAATTGTTTGCAGATTCTGGTAGAGTTTTTTACGGTGAACACAAATATGTTTTTAGTTTTTTTCCCTATACGTCAAGTTTTTTAATATTTGCTGTCAAAGTTGCCAAAAACGCGATTTTAGCGTTTTTCGAACATCAATAACTGCAAATTAGTCGGTAAAGATTTTATTTAATAGATTTAATTCGTAGATATAGGGGAGAGAATGTATTTACAATATCGTAGCACATTTACTTTTTAAATTATATACAAAATTAACTATCCCTATCATTTACATTGACAAATTACACCAGACTTGACGTCGCCCTCCCTTCTCTTTAACACTAGGAATTAAGTGCGTGTTGTTGTTTGTGTTGGTTTATCTTCTCTACTACTCATTCTAACATACTTTTACCTAAATGCATTAGCACTAAATCTATTCAAATTTTGAAACCTAGGAGCGGTTTGGCCAATGATAACATAATATAAGATACTCTTGCCAAATGTGTTAGACAAATACTACCATTTTTCTAAGTTTCATTTGCATAAATTGTTCGACTTTTAAATTAATATAGAAATTGGAATTTGTCGGTGATAATAAAATAGTGATCTTTGTTTTAATCAACATGCCATATGCTTATTTATTGATCATGGTTGAGATAATTTGGGGTCGCACGAAGGGCCCATTAGGCAAATTTAATACATCTCACTGGACAGTTCGGGCAGCTCTAATGATTTGAGAGGGCCCGGGCGGACACTTAGAAGGGTTCGGAAGGGCACGGGCGAGCAAATTAGTTGTAAATTTAACCGTGCCGGGTTCGGGCAGTATAAACTAAACATGACCTCTGGTGCCAATGTAATATAGTTTTATTAAGTTTAGTTGCCAGGATTGCTTCGTAATTTCCATATATGATTTACATCAAAAAGCCTAGATATAGTTAAATTATAAACCCCTTAAAATCTATGTATATATATTTAATAAAAAATTTGATGATTAATTATCACGTTTGATGATGAATATTTCATATGTAAATATCAATTAGTCACAACCTCTAAAATACCCAATTATCCTTTCCTTACATGTTTTATAGACAACCAAATACATAATATTTTAGCTTAATATTGGAGGGGGGGGGGAACACGAAAGGTGTCGTGTAAAATTGAGGATATTAAAAAAGTGATTAATTAATAAGCTTCTGGCAAATAATAGAGAAGAGAAGGACGCAATTCTGAGAAGAGAAAATTGTCAAAAAATATATCGATTTGAATTAAGACACTAATGCTTATAAAGTTGGGTGACTTTAGTGGGCTTATAAAGCAGCAAAAAGTTCTCTAAAAGTCGGGTTTAAGATATTATCACCCCAATTAAATATTGTGTTATTACAAACATAAATAATGTCAATCAAAAGTGTCTTTAAAGAGACGCTGGCTTAATGAGCTTGAAATAAATAGACAATATACAAAACGATATCACTCCAAGCAATCGGGTTAGGTAGAATTTAGGTGCAATAACAAGTAAGAGCAATATTAAGCAGACGTTTTAAAGAGGCAAAATTTTGATACCGTTTTTATTCAAGAATGATAAATAGCAATAACACAAATGCATCGGTGACGGTTAGGAGCTTTGCAGAAACCAAAAGAAAGGATTAGTATAGTACTTTATAAGGAATTTTAACAATGCCTCGTTGACTTACTAATAGTACTATACTAATGATTTCATCATCTAGTTGTGTTAGTTAGTTAGTAAACGTTGTAACCGCCTAAGCTCCCCTAAACAGTTGTTAATTGTTGCAAATTGAAATAGTTCAGCCTTAATTTTTGTAAAGATCTTTAAGTTACATATTGGTAAATCAAAAATTAAGTTTGTCGCGGTTAAGACCCATGTAAATAGATCTTTTGCTAAGTAGGAACAACTTTTGAAAAAGAAAGAATGATTAACGTAAAAAGTAAACGTGCAATAATTTTTGTATAACAACGCTTTTTAAAATACTATAGATGTATGGGTAATCCCTTGTTGAATACAGACCTACCAACATTG
Organism: Gordius sp. MW1; assembly: GCA_964036665.1. Classification (NCBI taxonomy): domain Eukaryota; kingdom Metazoa; phylum Nematomorpha; class Gordioida; order Gordea; family Gordiidae; genus Gordius; species Gordius sp. MW1. The sequence continues at coordinate 23,788,961 of OZ038531.1, forward strand.
ATTGTAGTTGATATTGGATATTAAATATATTAGTAGTCGTGGCTACAAATTGTGAGTCTAAAAAATTGTTTAATAGTTTCGGCAAAAGGTTTTGAGGTACGCAAGCTTTAAGGAAAGTAAAAATTAATGGAATATATGACCTCAAGTGTGGTTGTGAAATTAAAAAAAAATTAAGGAATTTGAAACAAAAACGGTATGAAAAACAAGTCTAACTAAGATACATCTTGTTAAAGCAATATCAAGCTACACAATGTTCTCAATGAATGTCTTAACACTAATTATGAAGCGAAATTGATCTACAAAACTGGAAACTATTAAGATCACACAAAAGGTCGGCTAATTAAAGTGGTAAAAAAGCATGCCTACTACAATTCAACCAAAAGTTATATTAATTTGATTATAATATTGTAAAAAAGGACTTGGAAGAGGAAGTCAATGTTAGTATTAGTAAGCTCAGGCTAATCGAAATTCAATTTTTAAGAAATAAAACGGGTAAAATTATATTCAGGTATAGATCCAGTTCAAACGAATATTTAAAATTGTGATAATTTAGTTATAAAGAAATAACCGGATTTTCAAGTAGCTTGGCAAAACAATAGTGGGGTACCACGGACCCCACGATATTTATAAACTTAAATATAAAACGCGTCTAAAAGCGAATTGATCTGGCCTTTTTAGTAGCCTAATATTTTACCAAGAACTAAGTTTGAGGAAAATATTATAGCTTTTGGCCCATTGGTTTTTAAAATATAGCATCTTTTTGGCCACAGGGGTCGTGTGTACCCCACGAATGCTCTCACGTAAGTTTTTTTCTATTGGAAAAAATGTATGTATTTTTTTTGATGATTAATAAAAAATCACGTTTATTTTGATTTATTTTAAGGTATATGATGTCAAGAGGTAAAATGAGGGGAAGCTCTAAAATAACCAAAATAAAAATAGGGGTCCAGAAAATCGTTAATAAGTTTTGTAATGTTAATTAGATTCATATCAAAATTTATACCATCAATCTTAAGACCTTTATCAACACATGTTTAAAATTTGAAAGGTTTAAAAAAAAATGTTTTAAAAGTTATTAGAAGTTAAAAAACGGGGTCAAATATACCCCACGAATGCTCTCGCGTTCGGGACTTTCTGGAATGCTCTCGAGGGTTCCACACTAAAGATAACTTATATTAAAGTTTGGAATTAAATTATATTCACAAAACAAAAATAAAAATGCCATCTTCCCAAAATAAAAATAAGTATAGACAGATTTTATGTTAATTATATTATTTGAGCAATAAGATCGATGAGTATCATATGGATTAAATGAGCTTCTCTCATAAATGCATAAGCTGAATGGTAAAGGCCTAGATTACTAAATATGTATTGGTGTCCTTTAGGTATTTAAGAATTTGAGTGCTCTTAATTTATTGCTTCATCTTTATTAAAATATTTAAATGACGACGAAACGGGGATTGCAAAACACACAGAGTTTTTTTTTAAACAATTTGCCTTCTTAATGTGACTATATTACATACGTATTCATTAGTTTTCTTGTATTAATATTAAGATTGGCCCGGTTATTTGGAAATCCGAGGAAGATCATCTTAAAATAGGCGTGTGCCGGACAGGCATACCATATTCCGAAGAACATCACAAAGAATAATATAATATATTGTGTTTTTAACTATTATTTTATTGTTTAAAGGTATACTATCTACATATGTAAAAATATTTTGGTAAACTTTTGGACTTAAACATATTACATTACTCTAATTTTTATGATATATTTAACTTAGTTAGCAGATTTAATAAACATTTAACTTTTGGGGCCCTGAAGGTAAGTGTGCGAAAGTTAATAACAAGTTATGAATTAAAAAATGTTTTAGGCTGTTTATTAATTTTTGTTTTAACCCTGCTTTATCTATTTAATTATAAGACAATACGTCGAATAAGAAGGTACACTTTATTATTGCCTTTTATCATTAAAATTGGAAAGCTTGATCAATCTCTCAGTTTCAAAGATCAAAAATAGTTATTATTGCGTTTAATTTATTGTTGGACTTATCTACACTCGCTTAATTAAGGGTCAATATGACCCATAAAGCTCGCTGTAAATTTAAATTAAAAGATGTTAAGATTTAAAATTTTGCTTTTTAAGATTTATATTTTTTAATTTGTGATCATAAAATCAATATTTTGAGTATATATATGTATATTACGACAAAATTTTACTTATTTTGCGGTTTACACTATTTTAGTCTGTCCAACCAATTACAGCAATAGAATTTGTATAAGGAAAAAATTGTTTATAATATAATAACCAGGGGCTTCGCCCCTTGTGGCGTCCGACTGGGGTTTGTTATTTCAATTTAACCCATCTAGTTAGTCTTTGTAAATTTATTTAGTGAAAAACGGATAAGCTATATAGAATATAACGCTTTACGGAAATCATATCACAATAGATTACTTTGTGTTTTTCATTTTAAAATATGAATAAATATATTAACAAAAATTGTTTAATTTACCCGATTCAATTTTAATGTAATTAGTTCCATGTAACTGGAACTGTATTCAGTTAATTTTGAAAAAATGTAATTGTGTAACTGTCATTGGTTACATATTTTTGAAAGTGACTGTAACTTAACAAGTTACTGTGGAAAAGTATCTATAACACCTCCAATTAATATAGGCATTTTACATTATTACTTATGAAAAAGATGATTGTTATAGCCAAAACAAACGTTTGCAAGAGATAGGAAAAGTAAAAATGAATTTTATTGAAAGTAATCAAGATTATTCAACATTGTCACATGTAAAAATAAGGCACTATTTGTTCAAACCTAGATATAGTTGAATTTAATTCTGTATGATATTATTTTGTAGATATCTTATATTTTATAAATAAATATTTGTTTTAGTCTTACTACACGACTTTACTCTCATCCATCTACGCAGCAAGACCAGCTGCGCTCCCCTCATCTTATTTCTCTTATTTATTAGTGTCTGTATACGCATCTTTATGTATACGCGTAGTCCCTCTCCCCCCATCGTTCTCTACGCGATTTATTTACGTGTAGGAATACATCACATGATACACAGCGAGTATTCCCATGATTATTTACGCGTAGATATACATCACATGATATATAAATCAATGCGCGTTCTTTGTTCGCATTCTTTTGTTCATATTAATCAATGATTTCAATCCGCGCTTGATTCTCATCTTTCTCTTCTTCGTTCGAGTATTATCATATTCGCCGATTCTTGGGCATCGTATATTTAAAAATAAAGGATAAATGAATACTAAACGGAGATTTAAGGTAAGATTGAAAATAATAAAATCTAATAATTAAACATAATTCTTTTTCAACTTTGCTTATTACAATATTAATAACAGTATTAGCTGTGAATAGTGTGATTGCTACAAATTGGCCCCAGTAAATATTTTTAGCTGAATAAGGGAAACAAACCATAATGATTATTTTATAAATTTAATTATACACATTTATCTCCTCAAAGATATTTTAAAGTTTCATATTTTAATAAAGTACACAACCTCTATTTGCCATAATTTTTTATAATATTATATATAACTTAAGTTATTTGGGTAATTATAATATAAAACTAGTTTAATAATATTATTTTATCTTATAGTTATGAGTCATGAATCTAGTGTCAACAAAATTTTAAAAATTGCGGTGAATAATACAGATAGAACTAAGTAGCTAAATATAATCGCAAAAAATTAGAACTTTGCTATATCTTTCCACATATTAATTTCGGTTTTATATTGTCATAATTATATATTTCAATTGTGTAAACCAATAACAAGTTAGTAAGAACATATGTTTTAATTAGTATTTTGATCTTTGTTTAATATGTTTTAATTTTGTATGATTTATTAATAAGGTTATTATATAAATATTATAAATTTTCATTCCCATTAGTTTTTACTTTAATTTGTGATTAATTAAATAACAATGGTGTCAGGCATGGATATGGAACAAAAGGAGGAAGTAATGGATTATGGATATATAAAGAAAAAATCACTATTTGAATATTTAAATCAAACAATCAATTCCAGAAGAACATGAATATAATTACAATTGAACATCGGAAAAAAATTGCATTATACGTTAACCATATTTCCTGAAAGTAGTGATGGGGAAATAGCGTTTTTAAGGAGCTAAAGCTATAGCACATAGTCACTTTAAGTGCTATAAGCTATAGGAGATAGGAGGTTTGAGGTGCTATAAGCTATAGGAGATGGGAGGTTTGAGGCGCTAGAGCTAGGGGAGATGGGAGGTTTGAGGCGCTAGAGCTATGGGAGATGGGAGGTTTGAGGTGCTATGAGCTATGGGAGATGGGAAGTTTGAGGTGCTAGAGCTATGTGAGATGGGAGGTTTGGGGTGCTATGAGCTATGGGAGATGGGATGTTTGAGGTGCTATGAGCTATAGGAGATGGGAGGTTTGAGGCGCTAAAGCTATAGCCGATAGCACTTAAATGCGCTAGAGCTATAGCACCGGCGCTAACACTGGGAATAATTTTTTTAATTGTTTATTTTATTTTTATTAAATATTAAAATACAACTGAATATAATTTTTTTGCCCTATCTTACCAATCTAACTACGACTTATTTTAATATAAATTTAATTAAGTGTATGACTTTAATTTAAATATTTTGCATTGCTTCTACATTTATATTATCAATAACTCGCCCTCCCCCCCCCCCCTCTGAATGACGAAAAAAAATTTTCCAATGTAAAAAAACCCTCACAAATTAATAATTTTTTTTTGTTTTGCCCCTCCCAAATTGAACTTTTAACCGTTTCGCCCCCCCCCCCCCCTAATCCAAAACCTGGCTACGCCCATGTTTTTGAGAATAAAAAAATTAAACCCCCCCCCCCCCCCTTAAGTCATATCCCATCCCTCGTAGTCGTATTTTTATTTTCACTTATAATTTATATGAATGAGGTAGGACTAAACTAGGGCGATTATGTAATTGCAAGGTTAACACATGTTTCAATGAAAACAATAGCCCAACAATACATATGTACCTCTAATCTTGTGAGTTTTTTTTTTTTTTTTTTTTTTTAAATCTTTATTAGGTAAAATCTATATATATAAAAAATATAAAACACGATCAATAAATAAATAAATAAAAAGCGTGACTACTCTTCATCTTCATCGAGGGCCAGAGGCCAGGTGTCGGAAACTGCCTTATAATTGTATTTGGCAATTAAAATTCCTATTTTTTGGCGCAAAAGAAAACTTGCTGAGTATTTTCCTTCGGGAGATCTTTTTCCTATCAATTTAAAGAGGGCTAATGCCTGTTTGCCAAAAGTGGCGGAACATGAAGCCACGATAGGGATAAAAATTTTAGAAGGAATTATATCACGGTATTTATGAGTTTTGCGTGCTTCCGCTAGAGCTAACGGGTCAGCGTTATTGTTAGAGGGTGCAAATACGTCGATGCAGGTAAAGTCCCAAGATAGGAACTTACCGTCATCCCATGGAATTGTGGATGTTCCATCGGGGCGCATTCTACCCTCAAGAGTGGGTTCTGATGGTTCGAGAATGGAAGGGAAGCCGGCTTTTAGTAAAGCGGTTTGAATCAAAAGGTTGATCTTTTGATGGCGAATGAAACGGAATTTGTTAAGTTTACAATGTAAGGGGTGGTGGGCCCAAACATCCATTTGTTTCTTACAATTTTTACAAATCAATTGCTTGCAAATTGGGATCCCCAGTCTCAAGGCGATCGCATAAGTAATTTCGGGGTTTGATAGGTCACAACTCGAAAGTAGGTAAGCGACGGAGCGTGACACTATACTGGCATCCCAATCTCGTTGTCTGATTGAATTTGGAATAATGGTTCCCGGCATTACATTTTCAAGCCATGATGTTAAAGCAGTTTGCGTTAAAAAGTAGATGAATTAATCTAACCAATTTAAAATAAAAATGGAAAAGATAAATTAGACTAAATAGGAAAGTGGTATAAAATCATTTTTGCGATTATCCCCACGAATTAAAATCCAATCCTTGAGTCTTTTATAATATAATACCTATTTTTTTATTGCAAAAGGAGGGGGCGGGCCGAGCTAGAAATGAAAGTTGAAGCAATGCAAAGTACATGGGCGTAGCTGGGGGGGGGGTAGGGAGTGATAATAAATCATGGGTGTAGCCAGATTTTGGATTAGGGGGGGGGCAAAACGGGTAAATGTTCAATTTGGGAGGGGCAAAACAAAAAAAAATTATTAATTTGTAAGGGTTTTTTTACATTGGAAATTTTTTTTTTGTCATTCAGAGGGGGGGGGGGAAGGACGAGTTATTAATAAAATAAATGTAGAAGCAATGCAAAATATTTAAATTAAAGTCATACACTTAGTAAAATTTATATTAAAATAAGTTGTAGTTGGATGGTAAGATAGGACAAAAAACTTATATTTTTCCATATTTAATATCTAATAAATAAACAATTAAAAAAATTATTCCCAGTGTTAGCGCCGTGCTATAGGAGTAGCGCATTTAAGTGCTATCGGCTATAGCTCTAGCACCTCAAACCTCCCATCTCCTATAGCTCATAGCACCTCAAACCTCCCATCTCCCATAGCTCATAGCACCTCAACCTCCCATCTCCCATAGCTCTAGCACCTCAAACCTCCCATCTCCCATAGCTCATAGCACCTCAAACCTCCCATCTCCCATAGCTCTAGCGCCTCAAACCTCCCATCTCCTATAGCTTATAGCACCTCAAACCTCCCATCTCCTATAGCTTATAGCACTTAAAGTGACTATGTGCTAGTAGACATAGCGTATTTAATAGGCTATTCCCATCAGTGGGGAGGTGCTAAGCGCGCTAGTGCTAAGCGTTTTCCCATCACTACCTGAAAGTAAACGATCCCAGTTGATATTCTTTGTTTGGAGGCAAACTACTTAGTTGAGCCAACCTCAGGTTTTCGGAAGCATTATAGTTTCACAAATCTGTGGCCCATTAGTTAGAGACAATTAATTTAGATAAGGTGATTTAGGGTATGATTAATAATAAGAAAATATAATTTTAATAGAATATAGAAAAGTAGGCTTAACAAACAAGAGAAGATATGAATGGATATTTGTTAGCTTTAAACTGCATGATTCCAAGCCCCTATGCCTAATAGGCATCCAATTCAAACGGCTCCTTATCCTCATTTCCACCTACTGATAACCCTCTCTAGCACCACTCTCTACCAAAATATCCCCCCCCCCCATATCTTCCATAATTTTTCCAATGACTCCTCCCACCCCATCTTACCATCTTCGCACTCGTTTCCAAGCTGCCTAAATATGTTAACTTGTATGAATTTTCTTTACAATAGCAAAGCCAGTTAGGAAGTATGTATGGCTTCTGGATTAGCACTGTTTAAAATATGCAGCCGCTTTTTTATATAAATATTTTAAAAGTAAAAATCTACAAAAAATTATGTCCTCGAAAAAATAACGAAACTACGTATTAATAATATCAGCTGTCTGCAAGCCACCTTCCAACCAAATTTGGAGACCTATGAATTAGGTCCACATTGAATATTTCCCTTGTGACCTTTATCTTGTACATTCAATCTGCATAAGATCGTGTTTCTGACTTAACACCTCAATCAAACGATTTTTAAAAGAAAATGGCCATATCGTCTTGGTATGAGAACGTCGTGCCAGGAACCAGCCTACCAAAGTAGGCCAAGAACGAGATTGGAATGCCAGTTAGAGGCTTGCACGGTTTACTCGAACATCGTCGAGTTGAGTTCGATCAATGAATCTTACATTGCAATATACACTGGACATAGCTTTTAAATTACGGTATTTATGTGTTATATTTTTGTTGTAGTTACTTACTACAGATGCCTCACACGCGTATTTCCCCCCCCCCCCCCCCCCCCCCCTTATCTATCTCTCCGATTAATTACGCGTAGTAAGACCAGCTGCGCTGGCGAGGCAGTTGCTCTGGAAGGAGCGTACGGGGCATTTATTCTCTTTGTTTAGAAGGTTGTACCACGGCTGTACAGAATTATAAGTATTTCCACATACACACACAAAACCCCCTCCCTCAGCATCATCATCTCTCTTATTGATTAGTTAGACGCATCTTAATGTATACGCGTAGTCCCTCTCCCCCCATCGCTCTCTCCGCGATTTATTATAGTGATATGCTAACACGAGTATTTACCTAATTATCTCTCTTTGTTAGATGCGTAGTAATACATACGCGTGTTTCCTGTCTCCCCACATATATCTCCCTCCGCGTTTCTTTTGTTCTAAGAATATAATTAATCTCTCATGCGTTTTTTGTACTTTCTATAATCGCGGAAATATTCGATTGGGACTTATGAACATTAGTAATACCGATGAAATTAAATGGAAATAAACATATTATCGGACAAATGATATAGTTCTATAATTCTAAATAAATCTTAATAAAATATAAGGTAAGCAAAAAATGAGTATAAATATTAACCGTTTAAATAATAATTAATTAACTTTAATTTACAATTTTTAAGTAATATCAATAAGTATAATCGATGAAGATCATTGATACACTTTTAAAAATTTCCTTATTAAAATCTGATTGTATTAATTTAGATGTGGAATTTAATTTGACTAGTGAAATATAACAATAAAGTAAAATTTTTAAATTGTGTTTAAAGAGTGAAGAGTGGTAATTTTTTATTTGTTTAAACTACATAAATTATATTTATATACCAATATAAATTTTATTGATTACATTGTTTGCAAAACCTAGATTTTTAATTAGTATAATGTCATATTGGTATTAAAAAAATAATAATTTGTGTTTTTAAAATTAGGTCCACTTTTAATTTAAAATACCCTAAATATAAATTAAAATTATTAAATAATTTATTTGCAAACTATATATTTTTTTTATTGAAATTTTATTTATTCGATGTAGAAACATTATAAAGGGGAAGTATAAAAATGGGAAATATATATACAAGCGGGTTATAAAAAAATCAATAAATTACAGTTCGAACTTCGAAGGCATATGTATCATCCGTTAAAAGCGGCCAGCCGTCGGCCAGGGATTTATACGTATACTTTGCGATTAAGATACATATTTTTTGTTTAAGTAAAAAGTTGATGGAATATTAAGATTTTTTTAAAAAGTTTATTGGCGCCTGGTCCAAAGGCCTTAAAGCATGAGGCAACAATCGGAGAAAAAGTATTTTAAGGTAGGAGGGTCTGGTATTTGTCCGTTTTGCGAGCTTTGGGGGGAGGTCGGAGTATTGTAATTTTGGTTGAACGGGGCGAAAATGTCTATACAGGTAAAATCCAATTAAGAGGTAAATCAGTTTGCCAAGTAGAGATGTTAATATGCTTAAATGCTACAACCATAACCCATGGTAGTAACATACATCTTCTTCTATTCTTATCTGGCATAAGAGCACATACTGCTTAATAACCCGATTACAGCACTAGAGTTTGGAGCTGCTGATGGCTACCGGTTGAGTAAGATATAAACTAACCGGCTAGCAGAGTTGCTTGATATAAACCGTGGTATCGAGCAGGGTTACATGGTTTTCAGCAAATTTGATTATAGCATACTAGCAGGCAACTGTCATATAAAGCTAATAATACCATCATCATTTAAGTATTTTTACATATAAGCAACTAACTAGTGATGCGGAAAAACCGAGAAAAATCTCGGTCTCGTCTGACGAGAATTTGAAAAATGGAGTCGAGATCGAGACGAGAATTTTGAGGTCGAGACGAGACGATACGAGATTTTCTCGGCGAGATCTCGACTTTTTGTTGATCGTTAGATTTTAGTAAATTATTGTGTATTTTAATTTACATTTAAGGTATTAAGTGTAAATCAATATGTATGGAATATATTTGATATTAAAAAAAATCCCAAGTGTAGTTAATATTATATATTTTTGCAAAAAAATTAAAATTTGGCAATCATTTACCTAAGTATGGTTGATTTTTGTCATACATTTAAATACGTATTCATAAATTTAAAGTTTAAACCTTATGTTCTTAATTCTATAATAATGCTGCTTTTATTGTTGTTTTTACAACGTTTTAATTTCAACTAGTTATCAATTCTGTAAATAATAATAACGTCATTAAATGTCACTCGCACTTTGTGGTTTATAGCGCTATAGTAAACATGCAATAAACACTATGGGCTATAATTAATGATGGTTATATTAATGGACTTAAATATTTGCCTTAAATATGTTAAGGTCTACTTTGAAGCATTAGCAAAGGTTAATAAAGGGACTCCTCAATTATGCAACTAAATCAACTATAAGCAAACTTATAATTTTCGAAGTCCATTTATAGTTGACAGACACAGTGAATTTAATACAAATATTATAATTTGCTAGAACAATAAAATTTAATTTTTTATATTTCAAATTTATTTATAGTTTTTTTAGTCTGCACTTTTTATAGAAAATGTTATCTTTAAATTCATATCTTTATATTGTCAATGAGATGTCGTGTCCCGCTAAATCTTTAAAAAGTTTGTGTATTAAAGTTTTTCGAAAAATATAATAGTTGCCATTTGGAATTTTGAACACTTATTTATATTTTTAATAAAACAGGAGAAATTTTTATTCCGAATATATTTTTTTTTAAAAGTCGAGACGAGACGAGAATTCTCGTCGAGACGAGACCGAGATTTTTCTAGACCGAGACGAGATCGAGATTTTCTTAATCGCTCCTGAGACGAGACGAGATTTTGTTTTCGAGACCGAGACGAGACGAGATCGAAACACTACAATTAACCATAAATCAATCGATTAAAGTGTCATAGAATTATTAAAAATAAAAATTTTGTTTTGTGGTTACTCTGGTGACATGAGTCATAATTGTCATAAAAGTTAAACAAAATATTTACACGGGTATTTGTGGATTAGGGTGTTATAAAATTAATATTAATTAAATTGAATGTTTTGCGGTTTTACCTTGGTTACAATTGTTATAATTGTCATTTTTAGAGCTAAACAAAAAATTCAAACGAAAATTGGTGCGTTAGGGTATCATTAAATTAATAAATATTAATACGCCCTTCGGGCGTAACTGGGGGCTTCGCCCCATTGGGCTCCGCCCCCAGAATCTCCTTGGACGCTACGCCCCCAAACCTTCGTTACCTGGGGGCTCCGCCCCCAGACCCCCGTTTAGCCAAGGACAGTCCCTGTTTCACATATCTTTTTTAACTCTTTTATACTACGTATAAACAAAGCATATTTGCTATGCAGTTTATATTGCCCGTTACGACCGCGCTTCTAAAAATGTCACAGGTATCGTAAGTATATCACAAAAAAAATACAGGTGCTAAATATCAACCACACTCTGGCCAATGGTCATTTTTTTGATTGATCAGTAGCCAGGACACGGTAAAAGTGGATATAAATACATAAGAGTCAAAAAAACGAATAAAAAATTTCCATTCACATTTTAGCCAATGATCACTTTTTCCCATTGGTCAGCAGCCAGGAAACGATAAACGTGGATATAAATACATAAGAGTCAAAAAAAACAAAAAAAAAATTTTCGATTCACATTTTGGCCAATGGTCATTTTTTCATTGGTCAGCAGGCAGCGGACGGCCAAAAAGCCAAATTATCAATGGTATTAACAAAAACAATCATAAGAGTCAAAAAAAAATGAAAAAAAAATTTCGCTTCACATTTTGGCCAATGGTCATTTTTTTATTGGTTAGCAGCCAGCGGACGGCCAAAAAGCCATATTGTCAATGGTAGTAACAAGAACAATATAATAAATTTAAAAAAAAATAAAAAAATGTGGCCTCCCGGGCATTCGAACTTACAAACTAGTTAAAATTAATATTAATAAACAACGTGACAAGACATTCGGTGCGTGACAAGACATTTGATGCGTGACCGAGCGTGACATAAACAAATGGAAAGTGAGCCTATAAATTGCATAGCAATTAAAAATATAGGCTTACGCTCACACGGGACTATAAAATAGAAATGTTTTGAAAACTTAGGAGTAATGAAGCTGGTGGAGGTGCAGGAATACGTTAAAAACTAATTGAAAAACCTTATTACCAACCATAGGCGTAATAAGGATTTCATGGGTGGTGTTAGAAAATTTTACTAAAGTATTGAATATTTTTTGAATGTTATTCTTACTATTATCCATTTTAGATATCACTGGTATTATCTAAAAAATAATTAGATTTATATTAAGTTATATAATTCCTTCACAAACTCTCAATAATTAAACATACTAATTGTTAGTATTTGATTGTTCTTTTCCTCTTCTTCTTGTTCTCTTACAGAATTAATAGTATCATTTTCTAAAAAACTAACTTCTAGAAATCTAGAGGGAGTTTGATTAAACAAATTGTGAAAATCAAGACTCTAGAATCTAGAGTGAATTAAAATAATTTGCAAATTACCCTGGCTACTTATTGTCTCCTTTGCAAAGTTAATTTTTTTAGGGAAGTAGTTATAAATGGAATATGGTTTCATATTAAAATTTCGGAATTGGGATGGGTTGGGAGCTTTTTATCTAAAATTTAAATTTTGAATAAAATTTATATATTGTGAACGTAAATATATAGAGATAAAAGCAACGAAAAACTTAATAACTTCCAAAATTAATTATTAGTAATATTTGTGTGCAAACAAAAAATTATATGAATCGAAAATCATGGGTGGTGTTCTAACCTGAAAACCACCCCTTCTTTACTCCATTGTTACTAAGTGTGACAAACAGCTATAGAAAAAATAACAATTGTACAATCAAAACATCTGACACCATAATTAATAAATGGCATGAGAATTTATACGAACGGAAAGGTGTGTGAGGATAAGTTATTAAGCATAACCTTATTAAATTGGTAAAACTATAGTATTAAAACTTATTTTTTCCAAATCATATAGAAAATACCATTTTTGACATTTACAATATGAAATGTTCACGACGAGGTTTTGCACAGAGATTCATAATTTTTAAAATACTATTTAATCCGTTATTTTATAAACGTGTGTTGTATTATTAACACGTAAAACCATGTAAGAGTTAAAATTTAAAATATTTAGATTTCCTACTACTCCTTCTTTCCAATATTGCCGGCTTAAATGGTTCATACGAATTGTTGTTTTCCAAGGTTTAAATTTATATATTTATAACAGATTGATATTGTTTTAAAGCTAAGGAGTTAAGGATAAGCTTTTGACCTAGCTAGAGGCACTACCTTCTTTAAGAAGAGATGGAAACACATTATAACGTTCAAAAACGGCAACTATACCCCTTAGATATTCTTTCTCGTCAGCAGAATGCACTTAAAAAATGCTAAAAATTTAAAGCAAAATCGAGTAATGTAAGGAATTGCTTGTACAAGCTGGTGATTGACTATACCTAAAAGTTCAATGGGCAAAGGTACAAAGAGTAGCGGCAATGAAATGTAGTAGACTAAAAAATAATACTCAAAATATTCTGAAAAAATAATCAGACTTGCTGAATTAACGAAAATTTTTCGTGTGAAAGTCAATGGAATGCTCTAGACTGCAAAAACGAGACAATTAAGGTTAGTGTCGCTAGAGAATAAATAGTAAATTTAAAGCAAGCAGCGGGCAAAGGGTTTATTTTTTCTAACCTTTACCAAGCCTTTACGCCTATCAGAGGTAAAAAACCAATTAACAATACCTCCTAATTATCTCCATGACAATCCAACTATTGAATACCAAACATAAAAATAGCTGCCATTTTTAGGAAAAACTCAACAACAAATTTATCCCAAGTATCCATAATTCTTCGACATGAACAACACAAACTCCACAACCCAAACCGGAACCTGCCCAGTCTGCTACAGGTTAGCTTCAATTACCCTCTCTTATTTGATTCACGTTCACGGTCCATTAAAACAGAGGTGCCCAGGCTCTGGAAAACATCCAGCAGCTACACTCCCCAAGAGGTCTACCTCAACTCACAACCATTTATCGCATAATACCTACTCCCCGCTCGAAACCACCACCAACAATACTATTCAGAATTCCTCATTCTCCTGTTAACAAGATTTTAAAAAACAAGGGACAGACATCAAGTTCTAATTGCCCTTACTGATGCCATCTCAAACCTCTCTAAAGACCCAAGCACCACCCTCCATTGGGCCAACCTTTTTCAATTTACTTCCCGTGTCCTTTCAGTACCACCATCAAATTACAAAGGTACCCTCTCGAATTGGGTTAAACAAAACTCAGCAAAATGGGACGTTTCATCACCCCCCATTATCTACGAGCCACACATCCATAAGATTACATCAGTTCAACAAAGAGCCAAACAAATTTCCGCAAAACTCAACCACGACATCAAGGGTGCTCTTCGCCTGGCCAATTCAGACTGCAAAATTTTCCCAGACACTCAAGAAACCTTCGAATCTTACAAATTAAACACCCTGGAAGAAAATGCTCCCAATTTCCCCCTACAATCAACTCCCCCTTCAAGGACTCACATCGCCCAAAATTCTCGAGGCTATCGGTTCTTTTAAAAAATCCTCAGTAAGTTCTGGTTTAGACGGCTTCCGGGCTTCACATTTAATAGAATTAACAAGACCTCACATTGACAGGTCTGACCACTTCACATCCACCCTAGCAACCTTCCTTAACCAGGTTATTAAAGGCTTAGTACCTGACGCGATCTCTCCCTATTTCTTAAGAGCCACCTTAATATCTCTTACCAAACCTGATGGTGGCCTTCGTCCAATTGCCATGGGTTCAATTTTTAGACGCCTATGCTGCAAACTAATTATTGCACGATTAAAGACATTGCAGATCAATTAGCTCCCATCCAACTAGGTTTCGTAACCAAGGGTGGTTGTGAAATCGCCTCTCACGCTGTCCGCATAGCCCTAGCCCATCCCGACAATTCGATCCTAGCTAAGATTGACTTCAAAAACGCCTTTAACACGATCTACAGGTCACACTTCTTAACAGAGGCTTACAAATCTCTCCCCGAGTACTCCATTATCCTTAACGCATGCTACGCTCCTACTTCTGTTATGTATTCAAATTAGATGTTATAGACTAAACTCTACTTTCGCACGTATCACCCCACTATCATGCGGAGCGCCAGCATAAGACTGCACTAGAATATTTAAATTCTATTTTAGCGCGTTTATTCCACTATCACCCCACTATGTAAATGTATCACCCCACTATCACATATATATACAAAAATTGTAATACTAAAAACAGTCTTAACAGAATGGTTATTTAAAGTTATACATTCAATAAAGTCTTAACCAAAACCAAGTCGTAACGATGGCGCGGTCTCCTTCTTCGATTAGTTTCCACCCCTATGTGCCTTCCAATAATATTGACCTTTATATTTCGCAGTTTAACCATTATCATCTAGTTGTTGGCGGAGATAAAAAATCTCTGCTCCTTACTGTGATTGGATCACAGAATTATGAATTCTTAATAAATCTTCTCTCACCATCGGATCCGTTGCAGAAGACATTCGAAGAGATAGTGTCGACCCTGAAAAGGTTTTTCTCCCCCACGTTGAGTCCTATTGTACATAGGTATAAATTCCATAAATGTGTTTAGTTGGAAGGTGAAAATATTGATGCTTTTTCGGCAAGATTAAAAGGTATTTCTATCCATTGTAATTACGGTTCAACTCTCGAGGATAATCTACGACACCGGTTCGTAGCTGGACTGCTAAATGGGAAGGTTGTAAAACGTCTGTTGATTGTGGAAAATTTGACCTGGCAAGGGGCTTTGGATGTTGCCAGGTTCATGGTACGAGCGAGATTTCAAAGTCATTTATTGACGCAACAGTTGGAACCTATTCATAAGGTGACCAACAAACAACCGATACCGAATATCAAATGCTTCGCCTGCGGAGGTAATCACTTTCGTTCTAATTGTAAATTCCAATTTGCAACATGTTGCAAATGCCATACCCAGGGTCACATCGGGAAATAATGCCGCTCCAACCAGGTCTCGTCATTGAACTATTTTCATTTAGGAGAAAATTCCCGGCCATATTATGGGTTGAAGGTAAACAACCATATTTTAAAATTTAAAATCGACACCGGCTCAGCAGTCACCTTAATAAATTCCATCGATGGGGCTCACCTGGCCATTCAACCTTGTACTATTGTTCTAAAGGGTTACGAGGGGTCAACTATTCCGATAAAAGGAACGGCAAAAGTCACGGTGCAAGAACAGGACGCAACCCACCAACTTTTTCTTTACGTCGTGGAGGGGAATGGTCAAAACATTTTAGGAAGAGATTGGTTGAGAATCTTTCCTCATATATTACGGCAGCTAGCTGGAAATTGGGAGCGTAATAAACCTTTCCAACTGCGCGAGATTAATCATACTGACGATGATGTTGTAACAAATAATATTATTAAAAAAATATCCGGTTTTGTTTGAAAATATATTGGGAGGGGTAGTCGGTTATGAAGAAAAGTTTAAATTAAAGGATGAGTTATGCCCCCGGTTTTTCCGTCCTAGACCTATTCCCTATATGTTACAACCTAAAATTGACGAAGAATTAGATAGGTTAGTTAAAGAAGGTGTTTTAAAACCGATAAAATATGCTGAACACGCTGCACCTATTGTAACAGTTATTAAGAATAATGGACACGTTCGTATTTGCGGCGACTTCCGTGATTTAAACAAGCACCTTTTAGTTGAAAAATATCCTTTACCACGTATTCAAGATATATTTGCACAATTAGGCGGGTTTAAATATTTCTCCGTATTGGACCTTAAGGACGCTTATTTTCAAATAAAGGCTAGCGAAAATTCTCAAAACTTATTAGCCATTAATACGCATAAAGGTCTTTTTAAATATACTAAGTTACCTTTTGGGATAGCCTCGGCGCCAGCCATTTTTCAGTGGTTTATGGACTCATTATTTAGAAATGAGAAGGGAATAGTAGTTTACCTAGTTGACATTATTATAGCAGGTAAAACAGTAGAGGACCATAATCAAAAATTAGAAAGGGTTTTTAAGGAATTGGAAAAAACAGGCCTAAAACTAAAATTAGAAAAGTGTATATTTTTGGAAAAAAAAGTGGAATACTTAGGAGATACCATTAGTAAGGACGGAATTTTTACAACCGACAAGAACACTAAAGCAATTTTATCAGCACCGTTCCTAACTAAAATAAAAGAATTACAATCTTTTTTAGGCATGGCTACATATTACCCAAAATTCATAAAGTATTTCTCGACTTTAGCCCAACCGCTTTATAAACTCTTAAGAAAAACGGTTGCTTGGGAGTGGTCCATAGACTGTACAAAGGCATTCAATAACATTAAAAAAGCCATTATCCAAGCCCCGATATTGAAACATTTTGATCCTAACTTACCGTTAATACTCTCAACGGATGCTTCATCTGAAGGACTCGGCGCAGTACTTGCACATGAAATAAAAGGGTATCAGCACCCAATTGCGTTTACTTCCCGCACCCTTAACGCTGCTGAAAGGAATTATAGTCAAATTGAAAAAGAAGCTTAAGCTATCATTTATGCTTTTAATAAATTTAAGGAATATTTATATGGCCTCCATTTTAAATTAATAACAGATCACAAACCATTAATATCGCTATTCAACCCTAATAAAAATGTACCACAAGCCGTTTTAGCGAGACTTTAGAAATGGACCTTGTTAACAACACCCTATCAATATACCATAAAATACAAAACTGGCAAAGAAAATACCCAAGCTGATATGTTATCTAGACTTCCAATACAAGCTGAAGAAACGCAACAAAGGGAAGAAGAAGATATATACACCATTTATGAAGAACCATTTCAACATTTCCCTATTACCTCAGCCGACATAGAACGTCATACTCGTAAAAATCCTATCCTGGGACAAGTCTATAACTATGTACTCCATGGCTGGCCCAAGAAAGTTACTCCAGAACTAATCATGTACCAACAACGGCAAAAAGAACTCACCACCTTAAAAGGCTTTATATTTTGGGGATACCGAATTATTATTCCTCAAGGATTAAGGCAAACTATTTTGAAACTACACCCAGGCATGAGTCGCTCAAAAATCTTGGCTCGTCAACATCTCTGGTATCCGGGTATTGATAAAGAGATAGAAGGTTATGTTCAAAACTGTACGGATTGTCAACAATGGTTCACTGGGACAACAGAATTAGCCACTCAAAAATGGGAAAACCCTGGGAAACCATGGTCTAGGTTACATGATTTTTGTGGACCCCTTAATGGGTATTATTATCTAATTGTAATTGACGCCTACAGTAAATGGCCTGAGGTAATTCCCATGACCACGATCACAACGGCAAGCACTATAAACGCTCTCGAAGCTATTTTCTCAAGGTTCGGAGTACCAAACACCCTGGCTACAGACAATGGACCTCAGTTTACAAGCGCCGAGTTTAAAACACACTGCAAAACAAATAATATTCGTAATGCATATTCCAGCCCGTATCATCCTCAATCCAACGGAGAAGCTGAACGTTTTGTCCGAACATTCAAGGAGTTTTTGAACAAAACTAGGAATTTTAAAAACGATAAATTATATAACTTTCTTTTTTCTTATATGAATACCATTCACCCTACAACTGGATTAACTCCAGCCAATCTATTAATCAAAATTCAACCAATCGGTCCATTAAACTTACTCAAACCACATGTAACTGGTCTTGACAAAGACGAGTTGGCACCTATCAAACGGAAATTTGTAATTGGAGACAGAGTATGGGTTAGAACTTTCACAACTAATGATCAATTATGGGTAACGGGAAAAATAGTAAAAATCTTAGGCCCAGTATCATACATGATAGAAATGGATAATGGGGCATCATGGAAGAGACATGGTGATCATCTTAGAAAATCTTTAGATAACGCAGACACGCTAAACAATGAAGATCGATGGGCTGAAATTTCGCACGCAATACCGGGTGATCTGCCACAAAATGATCCCGGTGATTTACTTGACGCCACGATTCCGCAACAGCCTAATCTACCACATGATGAAGCTTGCGATAATATGCCAGTTTCCCACACACCCTCGCCTTCACCTCTACAGCATTGTATGGACTCCCCTCATTCACCTATACCCTCACCAATAACGGTCCAGCGATCTACACGAATACCCTATAGAAAGATATGGAATCACTTAAGGGGTAAGAGATGTTATGTATTCAAATTAGATGTTATAGACTAAGGTCTACTTTCGCACGTATCACCCCACTATCATGCGGAGCGCCAGCATAAGACTGCACTAGAATATTCAAATTCTATTTTAGCGCGTTTATTCCACTATCACCCCACTATGTAAATGTATCACCCCACTATCACATATATATACAAAAATTGTATTACTAAAAACAGTCTTAACAGAATGGTTATTTAAAGTTATACATTTAATAAAGTCTTAACCAAAACCAAGTCGTAACAACTTCCATGCTCAACTTTAATTCCAAAATAATTGCATCGAGTGACGGCATACAACAAGGAGACCCGCTAGGCCCCCTACTATTCTGCCTAGCAGAGCTATTAAAGTTACTTTACCACTGTAACTAGTTAAGTTACAGCTACTTTCACAAAATATGTAACTAATTACAGTTACAGTTACAAATTTTCAAACGTAACTGATTACAGTTCCAGTTACTTACCTGATGGAACTAGTTACACCTAAAGTTACAAAAAACAATATTTTTTGATATTATTTATTTAAACATTTATATAAAAATCAGAAGGTGATAAATGATGATTCGATTTCAATAATACGTTAATTTCTATATTGTCATCTAATAAGCTAGTTCGCTTTTCACTGAAAATTAATTTAACAAGACTAAAAAGACGCTCGACGGGGGCGCTAGATAGAAGGGGTACATTGAATTTAATGAAAAATTCCTGAAGAAAAATAATACATGGTATGAGGGCTATAGATAGTGTTTCCCAGCGCAAATAATGCCTTAGAATCAGCCAATAGGCTAATAAAGATGAATTCTCACTGAGAAAACGCCTACCACTTTGTAGGTGTAAGGTCATGGCTTTGGACGAGGTTAAAACTTAGTCCTCTTAATATATATACTCCGAAAAATTGTCAAAAGATATGAAAAATTTGAAGCTATGGACAGAAGGTTATGAATTTGCAAGAAATAATATTAATAGCCTGCCAAAAAACATCTTAATATTACTGAGAGTATTGTATACCAGCAAGAAGTATGATTAGTGAAAATAACAATAGCAATGTCAAAGAATTTTTGACTTTGGCTATGTGATTCCAAATGATTGTGAAAAATGCTTTAAAGGCAAGTGCAATTGTGGCTTTTTATACAATATATTTGCAAGGTTTTGTTGGCAATTAAACTTAAATTTTGCCAACCACCTGAAGAAGCCAAAAGTTTGGGGCAAAAAAGAAAGCGAGGTAGACCCTTAAAGGCTAAATCAGCATTTATTGTTAAGTAATAGTAAGTTTAGATAATTTAACACTGATTATATAACAAATTTTAGGTTTTTGAAATGAAAGTTGTATCCAGCAAAATTTGTCTATTTTCCATTTTTTGTTAATAATTATTTTGTGATTACATTCAAATAAAATTTAAGATTGATAACTCTTAATAGATTTGCAAATAAATACATTATAAACACAAGCATAGTAAAAACTAAGAAGGGAGAGATAGAGCATTTTAGAATGGGAAACATAGGTCATTCCTTTTCATAGCTTTTCTAATTTGCCATATTTATTTGAAGGGTTAGAAGGGAGGAAAAAATTTAAGACACTAAGATACCTTTTAATTGATAAAAATTTAACAATCAGGTCTTCAATCTGTTTAATGCAGCCAAAATAAAAAACTATTTTAATTTCTACAAACTCAATTTAACTTTATTTTTATAAAATAGTAACGCTAAATAGATTAATATTGAGTATTATCAATTAAAATTACTGAGCATTTTTGAATTTTTTACAGAGCATTTAAATAACATAAATTAAAATATATTATTTTTAAATAACATTCATTAATATTGTACTAAAGTAATTTATCAAATGGCTTTCAAAATTTAAATTTAAAGATGGGGCCAAAATCATGTGATATTTTAAGTTGATAAAAATTTGTTTTGTACATATATAAAAAGAGCTGAACAATTGATAAGAGATAACCAATTAAAATTCATTAAATGTTCATTACATTTTTTACCTGTTGTGTCACTTCTTTAAATATTGGAATACAAATTTGTACTAAAATAATAATTTATATAATATTAGTAATTTACTGATAAAATAGATTATCTATTCGAAATTCAAGTTTTCAAATTTGATCCGCGAAGGAAATTTAAATTAAAGTGAAGTACACAAACTAGACGTGTAATTTGAATATTTAATTAAAAAAATTTTAATTTACAAAATGTAACTGTAACTTTAGTTACACAGTTACTGAAATAATGTAACTAACTACATTTACAGTTACCCTGAAGTAAAATTAACTGGTTACAGTTACTTTACTGAAGAAAAGGAACTAGTTCCAGGAACTAGTTACATGTAACTAGTTACTTAACAGCTCTGCTGCCTAGGTATAAAATCCCTGACTGAAGACCTAGCCTCTAGATATAATCTATCACTCAACTTGTGGTATCTAGACGATGGTATTATCAAAGGGAATGCCGAAGACGTCAAAGAAACCCTCTCATATCTAGAAGTCGAAGCTTCAAAAATTGGTCTCCATCTAAATCATAGCAAGACCGAGGTTTGCAAAAACAATACTGATTTAAGCCTAGACCCATACTTTGACGCTTTCAAACATATTCACCCTAACTAACTAACGCACTTAGGATCTCCCATAGGTGGTTCACACCTTTGTAACAAGTTATTAACTGCGAAAATACACAAAATTAGTAGAAATCAAACCCCTCCTTTCTTACTTGCCAGCCCACCAGGCTTTCTTTTTAATTAAAAACTGCTATTCTTTACCTAAGATAAATCATATCTTCCGGTCATCCACCTCATTTTTAAATCCCAGTGCTCTACCTATATTCGACCAAAAACTCAAAGATGAAGTCGAGGAAATCACAAACCTTTCTTTTACAGGGTCCCAATGGGAACAAGCGTGTCTCCCCACAAAATATGGTGGTTTGGGCCTGAGATCACCCCCTCTAGTAGCTTTGTCGGCCTTCATCTCGATTCAACTTTCAGCCAAACCAATCATCGACAAAATAATCGATCAACCAGATCCCTCCACCCAAATCGCTCTCGACATGTGGAGCTCTTTGTCCGACCCTAACACTCCATTCCCTACCATAAACTGTCAAAAAAGATGGAACACTCCTCTCTACGACCATGCTTTTAAAACTCTTATTTCGGGCGCATCGTTTGAGGAGTTACCAGCTTTAAGAAGTTTTACATCAAGGTCCGGCCACGAGTGGTTGGAGGCCATCCCTAGTCGGACTCATGACCTTCAACTCTCCAACAACGAGTTCAGGATTGCAACAGGGCTCCGCCCAGGATGTGATATAGTTGCCTCTCATCAATGCAACTTATGTGGCTCATCTGTTGGTACAAAAGGTCAACACGGCCTGCATTGCAAATTTAATAAGGCCAGCTACGGCACACATCTGTTAATGCCCTTCTACAGAAGACATTCAAAAAGGCGGGATTTCCCTCCCAATTGGAGCCTAATGGTCTTTGCCTTAGCGACAAGAAGAGACCTCATGGACAGACCCTCATCCCATGGGCAAAAAGGCTATGCTTAGCTTGGGACTACACCTGTCCGGATGCCTTTGCGCCCTTAAACCAAAATAAAGACCCCCTTGTTGATTCTGAAAGATTAAAGTCCGCTAAATACGCAGAACTTAATTCCTCACTGCTTTTCTCCCCTATAGTGACCACTACCCTTACAACAATAGGTCCTAAAACCCAAGCCCTTCTGAAAGAATTGGGACGCCTTATAGCTGCCAATACCCTTGACAATAGGGAAACTTTTTTCATTAAACAGAAAATCGGAATCATTATTTGTCATTTCAACGCTATCGCAATTTTCGAATGTTTACCTCGCATATAATTTTTATAGTTTTTTATTTATCAATTATTTTAAAAAAAGTTCAAGTAAAAAAAAATAACAAGCTACTCAAAGAATTTTAAGTTAAAGAAAGAAAGAGATTAATAAGGATAAATCAAGGTTACTTACTTAAAAGATCGGCCAAAAACACTAAGGATAAGCTAAAACCAAGGTGTACGATAATATAAATGAAAACTAAACTCTAAGGAAAGAGAAGGATAGATTTAAAAAATCGCGAAGTCAAGGGCTCAAAATTTGAACACGTGGAATGCCGGTTAATCAAGGGACGAAATGGAGAAATAGTGACATACAAACGCATTTATATTACTATGATGGTACGAATGGGGCATCTAGTCAAAAATTAAAAGAGTAATAGGAGAGTTGGATTGAGCCAATTGGATCTCAGAAACGTAGTTCAAAGTTGCTATGGGTAAACAAACGGGGCGTTCGTGATGCAACGCGAATTGCGAATTAATTTGTGCGAAAATAACAAATTTATATATTTAATAAGAGGCGTTCGTAGTGAGATCGCAGGCGATATAATTCGCCCGGGGCAAAAAGCAACAAAAATAAGATACAATGGCCTGGGCGAAGCCAAGGGGAGCGGCAGGGCAAGGCGGCTGCCCCCCTCTAAATTCAAAAATTTGTTAAAATTTATTAAAATTATGGCTAAATTTCAAAAAATAATTATTTTGCCCCTCCATAAATCATTTTTGCCCCCCCCCTCCAATTCCTATGCTGGCTATGCCCATGTACAATGGTATATGTGCATTACCATTTATATATGACAAATTTCAAAATGATTTTAAAGATGTAAAGAAAAATAAGGAGTTTGAGAAACTTGCCAAAAAATATTTAGTTACGGGTAAAAAGATATGTTAAGATGTTAATTAGATAAAGTGAAGATATTAAATAAGGAAGAATATTCAAGATACTCATATCAAAGAATTCATAAAGGCCAATAATCTTTAAAGTGGAAGTGATTTAACCACTCATTATTGTTCATATTCTACTATTATGAATTTTTAAGACCTTCCTTAGGAAAGAGGAGTGATTCTACAAGTGATGACAAAATAATATATGGGTAAGATTTAAACATCTAATTTGACACATATAGTATGTATTCCAATGATGCTATAACCAATAACAAAGAGAATGATTAATTGATAAAGTTTATATTAATTAATATTTGTAAAGAATCTCCAACATAGTTAAAAAAAAGCTCAGAAAACAATTTGTGAGTAGGTTTAAGACCTGGAATAAAAGAATAAACGAACTTATACTTTATAATTTTTTTTATAAAAAATTCAAAAATGAAATAAATGAGATAGAAATGAGTGTTAATGTTGAAGACATTCATATACAGTCAAAACCGTTTAATTGCAAAGCCTCGGGCCTGAAAAATCGCGATTAACCGATATTTCGCGATTAAACGATGGAAATAAAAGTATATGTACATTATATATATATTTTTTTTTTATTAAAAATCTATGTTAGGTAAAATCTATATATATGAAAAATATAAAACACGATCAATGAATAAATAAAAAGCGAGACTACTCTTCATCTTCATCGAGGGCCAGAGGCCAGGTGTCGGAAAATGCCTTATAATTGTATTTGGCTATTAAAATTCCTTTTTTTAGCGCAAAAGAAAACTTGCTGAGTATTTTCCTTCGGGAGATCTCTTTCCTATCAATTTAAAGAAGGCTAATGCCTGTTTGCCAAAAGTGGCGGAACAGAAAGCCACAATAGGGATAAACCTTTAGGAGGAATTATATCGCGGTATTTATGAGTTTTGCGTGCTTCCGCTAGAGCTAATGGGTCAGAAGTATTGTTAGAGGGTGCAAATACGTCGATGCAAGTAAAGTCCCAAGATAGTAACTTACCATCATCCCACGGAATTGTGGATGTTCCATCGGCGCGCATTCTACCTTCAAGAGTGGGTTCTGATTCGAGAATAGAATGAAGGCCGGCTTTTAGTAAAGCGGTTTGAATCAAAAGGTTGATTTTTTGATGGCGAATGAAACGGAATTTGTTAAGTTTACAATGAAAGGGGCGATGGGCCCAAACATTAATTTGTTTCTTACAATTTTTATAAGTCAATTGCTTGCAAATTGGGATCCCCAGTCTCAAGGTGATCGCGTAAGTTATTTCGGGGTTTGAAAGTAAGAGCCCAGATAACTTGCTTGGAATGCATTCCAGCCATTCGTGACCAGAGTCAGTCGTTAGTGACCTGAGATTGAAATGCTGTACGGCGTCCCAACTCGAAAGTAGGTAAGCGACGGAGCGTGACACTATACTATCATCCCAATCTCGTTGTTTGACTTTGGAAAAATGGTTTCTGGCAGTACATTTTCGAGCCATGATGTTAAAGCTGTTTGCGTTAAAAAATCTTCCGTTTGGGTGGTCAATTCAAAAACGAGATCTTTAACTAGATTGTAAGACGAGAGAAAGGCTACTAGGCTAATGGTCAAAGGGGACCTTATTCCTAATCCTCCAAATTTAGTTGGAAGAGTGGCTTGTAACCAGCTAGTTTCATTAAAAGATAAGTTTAAAATTTTTTATAGGAGATTTTTAATTGTGGATTCGTATAATTAAGGAATATCTGTGTGCAAATAAGCAGCAGCTGATCTAAAACAATGCTGAATCTTGGAAATATTAAAAAAGTTTTTTATCATAAAAAAAGCGTGATGTATTGGTAACAATTTTAAAAGTTCCATTTTTGAGGCCAAAAAAGCTAAATGTTTATTTAAAAAGTCCTGCAAGCACGGAGATCCGCCTATGGGTTAACCGACCATTGAAAGTTTTTCCTTAGCCACGGTGGAATAAGGTTTAAAAATCGAATATTGTTCGCAAGCAGGTGGTTGTAAAATTTCGCATTTGGCATTGTTGAGCGATAGATTTAAAGGTACACAATAGTCTTTAATGATGGTGATGGCTTTGGCGACCTGATCATAGCTGCCCGCCAAAGTCGCACTAGGTACCATACTTGTAATGATAGATCGCAATGATCCTTAATTAGTTAATAAGTTTCTGTATCCCGCAACAAAATAATGCTGGCCCAAGGGGATCACCTTGTTGAAGGCCCTACGGCAGATTTAATTATAAAGGAGCCAAAATTTAAAAGGGATGGTGATCCGTATCTTTATAAGATATAATTTGCGTATTGGGGAAACTCTTCTAAAAATTATTCCATAAAAACGTTTATATTAAGCTGATTGAAGGCATTTGAGAAATCCAGCTCACTAGACAGTGATCGGGATGAAGGTTTTGTATTGTGATACGACCTGCATGGCTTGCAGCCTCACATCCTCCCTTCACACCAAAGCCTAATTGATGAGGTGAAAGGGTATTGGTCAATGAGGGTTTGATTCGTTTGCAAATTATTTTAGAAATTAAACGGCGGAATACACCCCCAATGGCGATGGGTCTTAAGGAATTGTTAGGTTTTTTTAGAGCTAAAAGCCGTGCCCCAAAGAGAACTGGCCTAATCTCTTGAGGAGCATTGGCATTTACAATTAAGTTGCTAAGATGGGTTATTGATTCAAGCAATGAGTTTGAAAAATTGTTCTTTAAATTAATTAAAGAAGTTAGGTTTAATGCCATCTAACCCAGCAGAGGAATCTAGAGGAAATGAGTTGATAACTTCACTAATTTTTTGGGGAGAAAATGACAATGAAGAAATACTGTTTGGGTATTTAAATGTATGATTTGAGTTAGGGTGCAAGATATTAATTTGGCTAAATGAATCTTGATTGGCAGGTACCATGGTGTGGTTATTATTCTTAAATTGTAAGAATGGATTTTTTTAAGATTTGATTTGCTCTTTGTGATAAGGATATGTCTATCTTTGATGTCTGTTTATTTGACATTGGAGGGGATGTTCCGTTGTTGAAATATAGAATTGCGTCTTTGATATGTTTGGATAAATTGGTATCTTTGTTTGGAGGAATAAACAAATTTTTTGAAACTAATTTAAATAGTGTATCACAACCTTTAGGGTTTTCTGGATTATCAGAAATTAATTTGATAAGGTTTATAAATTATTGTTGCATAGCAGGGCGAGCTCCACGTGGGATTCTGTTTATAGTATTAGTAGAGGATTGAGATAGGAAGGCATTGCTCCATGTATAATTAGGTTCTATGTCACTAATATAATAATTAGAGGGTTGAGTAAAACAGGTGGTGTTATAAGGAGTAAAGGTTCATTTCTTTCTTCAATATTAAGAGTTAAGGGGGGTTTAAGAATAATTGGGTTTAGGCTTCGCAATAAAATGATATTTTATATAATTATCTGGTTGATTTAAGGACTCGAAAATGTTTGTGAATATCCGATATTATACTATTAAGCGATTTGTCAATAAACGATGTTTTTGTTAATATTATCGTTTAAAAAAACAAAATGGCGATTAACTTCGCAATTAAAAGATTTTCATGATAGTCCGATTTGCGATTAAGAAGTTTCGACTGTATAGCAAATTGAAATCATATTTGTATTCTACAAAAACCTAATATTATAAAGGAAGGGAAGGTTTATAATATATGTACACCACTATAATCATTTAATTTAACATTCATTTAGGCTTGTTATGATTAAAATATTGACAGATATTTTGCTATAGAAGTTTAATTTGCATAATGCATTATATGTATTAATTATTATATAATGGCTGATATTCTTATTTTTTATGAAAAACTAGTTGATGGATAAGGGGTCCCATAAGCCAAAACATCCAAATTAAATTAATTTATACTAATTAACAGGTGATATTGTCTTTACAAAGTTATTCCTCTGTGATTTTATGTGTTATTTTTCTTAGTATATATTAAAAGGCTCCCTTAAACTATTTTTATTAGACAAATCACCAATTTAGGGAAAGTAGTAACATATCACTTTCAATAATCTTGATTTCATGAAAAACTATTTAATAGATATGAGCTTTTACAAACCAAATAAACAAATTAAGCTGTGTCAAAACTTGATTTATACTAAGATTCATAATGATTTCATTAGTTTTTCTCGGTTTAAAATGTTTTTACACAGTTTTTTCTCTGTGATTTTGTAAATGGGGTTATTTCCTTAGTTTATTATAAAGTTTTCTAAAACTAGTCAAAATTTAATTTCTTACTACAATCATTTGAAAATTATATTGAACAGCTCACCAATTTAAGTAAAATATTAACCAATAACTTTATTCACATTCCTTTTTTTATTGCAAAATATAAATCCGGCTAGGTGTGAAACAGTATTAAACGCGAATTTTAATAAATCGCACGCATTAGGAACCACTTTCGCCTGCGTTTAAACATTTTCACGAACCGAAATTCGCTTCGCTTATTTCGCGTTTTTAAATTCTCTCAACCATATTTTGAAAATTATAAAATGCATAAGAGAGGAGGGATAGCTATATGACCTATATACTAGATAAAAGCTGATATTCAGGATTGTAACAACTACAGAGGGGGAAAGTGCTGTGGCTCATCATTTGCTGCGCGGTTACAAGGTGTAGCAATACATTGCGATTTTGGATCGAACTTTAAAAACAGCCTCCGTGATATATTTGTAGCTGGCTTACATAAAGCAAATATCGTGGAGCTTATTATTTATCGAAGATTTAACATGGCAAATTGCATTAGACACCACGAGCTAAGTCGTTCCGAAACAATAAAATATCCATAAATTTAAATCATTACTCATGGGAGAAGCCATAATTTAGCCACATGTAAATTTCGTAAGATAGTTAGCTTTAAATGTATAACAAAAAAGGACATATTGGTAAAATTTGTAAGAGCGAATTCAGTGTCACCCTTACCAGGTTAATCAATTCGATGGATATTCGCTATTCCCAAGTATACGTTAAACGTAAATAATTTGGATGTTATAATGAAATCGAAATATGCTCATCAGTGACCATGGTTAATGGAGAAAATATCGTAGTACAAAACATCTCACCGCTATATATTACTTTAAAAGGTTTTAATGCAAACGTCATGGGTAAAAACCGAATTAACCGTATTCGAGAATGATATAACGTTTTAATTGCCGCTGATCGTATCACAAAGACATGGGCACAACTTTTTGGAACTATTTTCCTCATATTCATACCACCTGGCAAACAAATGAGTTAAGGATGATACAACGTCTCTTTCAATTAATCAGGTTAATAGTTCAAATCATTTGGAAGATATAACTTTAAAAAAAATTTGTCTTGGATTGTTAATAAAACCGATGGTGTTTGATTGTTATGTCACGCTTAAACATGAGACTGAATCCTTTTATAAGTTTTTTCGTCCCAAACCAATCCTTTATTTCATTTAAGTGTAAGTTGACAAGGACTTAGACCTACTAGTTGGTGAAGGTTTTTTTTCTATAGAATATGCAGATTTATCAACGATTTTTACTATTTTTAAAAGGGTGGGCGCTTAAGAATTTATGATTTATAGCAATCTAGTTGTAGAAAAATACCCACTTCTCGCACCCAAGACTTGTTTTAAAACTAGAAATTTTAAATATCTTTCCATATGAGACCTTTAAGGAGCTAAATTACTGTAAAATCACATAAGATTTTAGCGTTTAATATCCACAGTGGCCTAATTTTAATATACTCGATTTTCATTCGTAATTGCTTCTGCCCCAGCCATTTTTCAACGCTTGATAGACTCATTATTTAAGAACATTAATGGTGTTGTATGTTATCTCGACCACATTATAGTGGCTGGGAAATCGATGAAGGACCATATAAACCTTAAAATAGGGTTTAAAATATTGGATAAGGTTTAATTTAAATTAAAACTTTAAAGTGTAATTTTTGAGAAAATTAATCGAATACTTTGTACATATGATAAATGAGAAAGGAATTTCTACGGATAACAAAAACTAGGCAATTATAAATGCCCTTGGTCCTGACCACATATTATGCCGTATATACAGAATTTCAGACTTGGCCCAACTCTTAAACAAACAATTGAGGAAATCGGTGACAAGGAATTCGACACAAGATTGTATTTACCCCGTTCAAAAATAAAAAGCAAAATAATAAATGTGCCTGTTTTCATTTTAGTTCGCGATTACAATTGCTACCCACCGATGCTTCGGCAGGTCTCGGCACCTCACATGAAATTAAGGAGTTCGAGCATCATCCCACTTCTTTTGCCAGGGGCACACTTAACGCAGAGGAGAGGAATTACATCTAAATTGTAATAGAAGCGGTAACCATTATATTTGCATTAAAAATCAAATATATATACGGCCAATCATTAACGCTAATAACAGGCCACAAACCATTTTTATCTATATTAATCCAGCCATAAACGCACCACGCCGTGTTAGCGCTACTTCAAAGATGAGCTTTATACAAAATTATCATTAGTTATAAGAATACTAAAGTAGTGCGTTCGGCTATGCTTTGAAGATTAGTTATTATAGACGAAACAGGGCAACAAGGGGACATTAGTCCTGATTTCGATAAACCTTAAGCAATCCCCTAGTACATCCACCAAGTCTATAATAAGGTACTTTATGGTTGGTTCCAAAAAGCGAAATCGGTACTAGTCGTATATCATCAACCCAAAAAAGTTACGCTATAAGTATGCCCTTTTTGGGGAAATAGAGTAGTAATCCACAATGATAAAAAAATGACATTTTACAATAGTTTTTTGGAACACCAGAATTAGCTTTTCATTAATCAAAACCCTGGAAAACCTTGGTATAGGTTACATTTAGATTTTTTGCCCCATTCACGGTTATTATTATTATCTAATTTTGGTCGAAGCGTACACCATATGGTCAGAGATATTTCTTATGACCAGCATTATTGCACCGTTTAAGTTCAATGCCATTAAATCGATATTTGCTCGTTTGGCCTACCACATTCCATTGTTACAATTTGCCAAATTTAAATATTACATTAAAAATAATATTTGAAATTTTTATTCTATTACCACCCTCATTCTAATGGGAACGTCGAACGCTTTAATCAACTCTTCAAAATTCTTATATAAGTCGCAAAATATAAAAAATTTAAATAATTTTATTTTTTTATTTACCTAAAGATCACCTAACAATTGGCCCCAGAAGAGTATTAATTAAAATTACCCTTTAAGTTTGTTCAGTTTAACACACATGACGGAAGGGGAGCCGAATGACGATTTTTTAAAAAAAGAAAATATTCCTTAGGCGACAGGTAGTGTTGTAAAAACGGCTGGGCTTTGTTTGGTCGGCTTTTTAGTCGACTAAACACAACAGACCATAGTTTTTGGTCTATTTTTCTAAGTCGCATGAACAGATTTTTGATTAATCATATGGTCTGCTTTTGGTCGACTAAAACCAAAGGTCGACCAAATAAAGCCCAGACGTTTTTTTAGCACTAGTGACAGGTTCAGGTTTAGAAACTTTATAATACAAATTGTAGTGCGAAGTAATCGTTGGCGAAAATAATTGGACCCGTTTCTTAAGTAATTCAAACAGAAGATAGTATGACGTAAAAAAGACATGGCGACCACATAAGATCGAGTACAATATTGGAAGAAGAGTTGCCTATACAGGTGACTACATGGGCTTAGCCAGGTTTTTGATTAGGGGGGGGGGCAAAACGCTTAAAAGTTCAATTAGGGGGGTGGGGCAAAACGTAAATTTTTTAAATTTTTAAGGGTTTTTGCATTGAAATTTTTTTTGCAATTTAGGGGAAGGGGGGCAGCCGCCCCCCCCTTTTTCCCCCTGGCTACGCCCATGGGTGACTACGCCTTGCCCTCCCTTTCAACAACCTTGGTACATAATTTACTATACAGTATGGAGCATGCTAGTTCCTCAGGTACACCACTTATGACACTTTCATTGATACTCCTCCTTTTACCACCTTTCTGCCTAACTTCCCACCCACATCTCTGATGATACCATTTGCGTGCTTCCCCCCTTTAACGGATAGGACCTAATGTAGTGAGATTATTTTCGTCTACCCTACCACGATGGTCGACCCAAAATAATAACACGGTGCAAAGGTACGAAATTGTGGGAAAAGAAATTCTGTGGCTCATCCATTCCCACACTCGCACTATTCAACTATCTTCTTGATATTTCCACACTCTCGTTAATTAATTATCTCACTGATTTTCCCATACTCTCCTCACTCATTAATTTAACTCAATCGTTTCCTTTAAGATTTTAGACGATATGATTACATCATCCATCATTTTAGTTTTGCAGTATTAGAAAGGTTGACCTTTGTCATTTTTAACAGGTACACTTAATATACCCACGCTATTTTCTATACATACATCTAATCGCGTTTACATTATATTGGTTTTTACAAAATTGTAGACATAAACGAAAGATTATGAGTCACACTTTAATGTGAGAAAAAGTGATAAAAAATGGCTATGGAGTTTAGTAAAAATTCGAGATAACCTTTTTGGATTATGGCTTAGAGGTCTTAGATGTCTTGAACAATGATAGAAGATTAATGGAATGTTTAGTATAAGCGTGTAAGATTCACAAATTTGTTTCATCTATCTAGAAAAGATGTTTGATAAAATTCCTGGATTTAAGTTTTGTGTCGAAAAAAACTTAAAGTCGCCATGTAACATTGAGGTAAACACTGAATTCTGCATATATTGTTGCATTTAAACAAAGCTGAAGACAAATTGACTAAGTTGGCATGGCTATATAAAAAGAGGGGATTATAGCTCAGTCGGAATAAAATGGCACGATAACGAGCAAACGAAAAAGAGGAAGATCCAAGCTTACGTAGAATTATAAGATAAAGCATACAAGATTAAAAAAAGCCTATTTAAATATAGAGAATAATGGAATGAAATGAATGTTGAAACCCGTCGTAAATGATAAATAGTAATAGAAAAGCATATAAGACTAAGAAATAGCTTAAATGAGGATTACTGTACCTTAAAATAATTATCTAAATTGATTATATAAAAAAGAGTAAATGTTTTAAAATTGCTTATTTTAGGAGCCATTGTGCGTTCACATTGGCATATTTTTAATACTTTATTAATTATGTGGAATAGGTGAACATGAAAATTTTAATTTAATACAAAATGAGGAGTTCCAATATTGGATAACAAACGCAGTTATTTTAGACGACGCAAGGGCAACAACTGTGTCGTTTTGGGAGCATATAGTTGCCAGAAGCAATGTATGTAGGAAAGTTTTATACTTTCCGCTGGAGCACCAATAAAGAAGACCGTTTTATTTCTTTTTGTGAGAGCTAGCATCATTTTTATCTTTGATAGCTTTTTGCTATAGCCTTAGCCTGGAAAATGAAATCTTACATAAGAGAAAAAATTACTTGTGTTGTAAATCTGTTCATATAAATCCAAATCAAGCGGAGCAGCAGCATTTGATGGAATACACAATAATTTAATGCTTTGTTAGCATTTTATAAGCATAGATTTTTAATATTGTTTAGCGTTTCTTAGAGGTGTACTATCTAATTTATTTTTATATTAGAAAGGCTATTTTTTAAAACTACATACGACGGTCCCAAGTCCGTGTGCAAAAAGTGGAGGGTTGGCGTCAGGTCGAGAACCGGCTATAAAAACCAACTCCATCATTATGATAGTTTCAAACATCATTTTACAAGAAAAGGCTAGGGCGCCCTCCAAAAACGACGCGCACTGTATACCCCGCCCGTGCAATGTGAAAAATACACTAGGTTCACTGCCCAACTCACAACGAAGACGGATAAGGAAATTAGTTGTTTAAAGAATTGCGAATAAAGTGTTGGAATGTGGGAACGTTGACGGAGAAGAGCATCGAGGTCGCACAAATGCTAAAAAAAAGAAAAATACACATCGCCTGCCCATAAGAAACAAGGTGGAACGGAACGAAAGCTCGGGAATTAGGAGAAGGATACAAGCTTTTCTACAGTGGGTCCCAAATCGTAGAAACGGGGTCGGTATCGTTCTAAGCGAATCGTTCAAGGACAAGGTGGTGGAAGTCAAGCGTTGTTCCGATAGGCTAATGTGGATGAAGATTGCAGATTAAGGGGGCCTCCTAACCGTTATGTGCGCGTATGCTCCCCAAATTGGGTGTTCGGAATCAGAGAAAGACATATTCTTCGATTCATTGTAAAAGGAAATACAAGGAATAGGACTGGAAGAAAGGCTAATCATTGGGGCAGATTTCAACGGTAGGGAAAGATCGCCTCGGTTATGAACGCAATCATGGAGGCTATGGGCATGGTCTGAAGAACAAAGAAGGGGAAAAACTTCTCCAAATATCCCAAGCATATGACATGCGATTGTTTTCAAAAGCGCGAAGATCATTTTGTGACCTATAGAAGTTGGAAGCATTTTAGTAAAATTGACTATTTGCTTATTCGGGAAAGGACTTATGGAGTATCAAGGATTGCAAAGGAATACCGGGAGAAGAAATCCCCAGGCAACATCGCCCCCATGGTCTTGACAGAAGAGTATTTCCCGAAAGAAGAAAGGTATATGAACCTCGAATTCGATACGAAAGGCTAAAGGATACGTCGACAAACGAAGAATACCATCAAAAACAAGGAAGTTGCAAAGGGACGTAGACGGCGATTGGGATACGCTATCTAAGGACATTAAGGAAACAGCGATTCATGTTCTAGGACAGACCAAAGGAGGCAAAGCTATGAATAGGGAACTTTGGTGGTGGGATCAATCGGTTAGGGGTTTCATCAAAAGAAAGAAAAATCTATATAGACGATGGCATAAATCAAAAAAAGTTGGAGGATTAAGTAGGGACGAAAAATGGCCGTTGCAATAGCGAAGAATGCCGCCACCGAGATGGCAAACAAACTGGATCATAAAGGGGGGATAGGCTTATGTACAAATCGGCCAAGATAAGGGAGAAGAAAAGTCGCGATGTCAGAGTTCTTAAAATAGTCAAAAACGAGAAGGATCAAACCTTATTCAAGCCGAAAGAAGTGATGGAAAGGGGGAAGAATATCTTAAAAACTTATGAATATTGCATTTCCTTCCCAAAATTGAGCCAAATATAAGTATGGTCGATCCCTTCAAAGGAATGAAGTTAGGATACAGATGAACAAGATGCAAAAAGGAAAAGCAGGCCGGTGGAATACCTATGGAAGAATTGCTCGGATGTCGTGAAGAAGGAGTCACTACCACGGCGAACCTCCTTAACAAGATATTGGTAGAAGAGCAAATTCCGAACGAGCATTCAACCTGATCTGTAGGTACGTCGACCTCAAATCTAGTTTCGTAAAAAACAAGTGGTGAAGATCGCTAAATTTATTCCACCCGCGGCATTGGGTACTTAATTTCCACCAGCCACGGATGAATAGTTACCCGTAATTCGAAACATATACGCAACATTCCATCGGCCTTTTTAACTAAGATTAGGCCCGTCACCCACGCACTAAAACCTAGCGGCGTATTTATTCCCTAGTCCTTTTAATCACGAACAACGGAGTCTACCTCCTCGCTCCATATAAATGGAATAGTCTACTTTGGCAAAATATTGTCTTGGCCCCACCCTTAATTAAAACAGTAGACTCGTAACACTTAAACACCCTAGAACTTCGGTAAAAACCTAATTATATCTCGTAATTAACGTAGCAATTTTAATTGCCATTCGCCCAGACCTCGGAAGCAATTCAAAACACTCAAAGACGAACGATTAGGGAGACGTTTTGAAACTCACGGGTAGCTTAATATTTAAAATTTCAGCCTCCCTCGCTGGGCTAACATTCACTTTACGGGCTATGAAACAATCAGGGGTCGAAAACACTGTCACAAAGACCAAACAAATTAACCTGTGGGCCTATCACCTCTAACCAATTCCATCCCATTAATGAGTCATTATCAGTCAACGTTGAAAGTAAAGGCATCATTCATTTTAAGCCACGCGCTGCCCACATCAGATTTTTCTAATAATGCTCTTGTCGCAGCATCTTTGGCGCTCATCTATAAAAGAACGGAAATGTTTTTTACCTGGCCATAAGATTAAAATGTTTATACAAAATTAAAGAAATGCAAGCCCCAGAATCCAATCAAAAACAAATAAGCGTACCGTCCACCCATATTTTCGTTCTGGGCAGTCGTGTACCAAAGAATAATTGGGGGAAGGAGCCTTGTGGAAAATGGTAATTAGTAGGACCACCGATATTTAGTCATCTCCTATAAAACATTCCCTGATTTTTGGGCAATTTTGGAAGAACATCAGGATTTTATATTAAAGATTTTCATAACTTGAGGCATTTTATTTTATATGTTTCATGTATTTACTTTTATAAAATTGTCAACGGATTTTTAACATTAAGACTTTTAATTAAAAAATTTAATCAGCCCTTTGTCCTCCCCTCATACTTAGTATTGATTATGATAATTAAATTATACTAGGAAAAACTCAATTTAAAAAGCAGACAACGGCGTTGTCATAGGAGTTTAACATCAAGCAGAGAGGCCTTCTCCGAATTGTATAATACAATGATGTGCCAATCTGAACTAATGTAAGCTTGTAGTCCGGATAGAGATCAGTCGTAAGTTTGTAAATATGAAAGGTAAAATCGGCGTTTAAGACGATTAAATTTTGTGTTTGCCTTTTAATATTTCCGATATATTCTGTATTCATTTTATTAAATCGCATGCTAAATTTTGAAATTTATAATATCGCTTGCAATACAAAATGGCGTGGGTTTAAGGCCCTTTAACCATTTTAGATCCCCCTGGTTTTGTACCTTTGGATTCTGCCAGGGGATTTAATTAAAATAAAATATATGTCAATATAGTAAAAATTATGACATTTACAAATGCAGTGCTACTACAGCTACAAAATGACGAAATAAAGAGATCAGTATAGTATAAGAAACAGATATCAGATTTGATTGGAATTTTCAGCCCAAACCCAACCCGATTCAATTTTTAAACTTCCTTGCCAGCCCGTGCCCGCCTAAACCATTCTAAGTGTCCGCCCGGGCCCGCCCGAATCGTTAAAGCTGCCCGAATTTCCCGGCCCAAAATATAAAATTTGCCCGTTAAGGCCCAATTTATGCGCCCAAACAGATGTAAGGTTCTTTAGATTTTCTGCTTGAGCCCAGCCCGGTCCAAATTTTAACGCCCGCCTAAACCCTTCTAAGTGTCCGCTCAGCCATGTTACTATTTCCATAGTGATCTTTTGCCTGATGTAGAAGAATCTTAGGTTCTAAAGAAGAAATTGTCATCGCTTTCCCGATTTGTTTGAGGAAAGCGAGAGCCTCTGAACCTAAATTGCCAATAGGTAGCCACCACGGGGATGAAAACTGTATTGGTAAGAGTGGAATATTTTTCGGCCTTTTTCCTCTTTGCCTTGATTATAAGGTAGGGGGAAGAGTTTGAGGGGGCGAAAATGTCGACCGTAGTAAAATTCCAAGTGAGATTTAGATCGCGGGACCAAGGTATAAGCGTTAGCCCTTCTGGTCTTTTCCCGTCGGTCGTACTGAGTAGTGGTGGGGAAAACCTTAGGTCAGGTGAACCTCAGGTCACTTGTCAATCAACCTAAACCTAACCTGGAGGTTATGATTGAGGTTTATAATTACTTCAAGGTTTTTTAAATAAAAAAACCTTAAAACCTTGGGTCTGAGGTTAGGTCGGTTTCAACTCTTATGCTTCATTTTTTATATCTTATTTTACGACCAAATTATAGTCTCTAATAATAATATTTATACAATCTAAAATACATAAAATTCTTACAATTATCGCTCTTTGTCAATAAAAAAACTATTAAAAAAATAAAAGGTGTGTATATCACAAAATACCATAGATAATCGGGAAGAAAAATGTGTTATAAAAATATAACACATTGTAGATGGCAGCATATTTTTAAATACACATGCATTAATTCTATCAAATAAAATGATAATATATTAGAGACATAAATTTTATAGATTATATACGTAAAATAAATTTATTTGAACTATTTTTAATATATATATATACTTAATAAATTTTTTTTATTAGAGACTAAAATTTAGTCGTAAAATTAAGATATAAAAAATGAAGCATAAGAGTTGAAATTGAAACCTCGAGGTGACCTAACCTCAAACCTGAGGTTTTAAGGTTTTTTTATTTAAAAAACCTTAAGGTCGTACAAACCTCAAACCTAACCTCAAGGTTAGGGTTGATTGACTCAATCAACCTTAACCTAACCTTGAGGTTAAGGTTAATAAAACCGCAGGCTTTCCCTACTGAAGCCGACAGGCTCTAAAGTATTGGGATAACCGGCTTCTCGAAGGTACTGAGCTATGATTTTGTTAATTCTTGCATGTCTGGGGTTACGGCCTTTGCAGTGAAGAGGATAGTGTCCATTGGGTTGGACCGGCTGTTTGCAGTGCTCGCACATATATGGGGAAACGATGTCGCAGCCGAGGCGGAGGCCTATGACGATGCATAGCTCTTCACCAGACGTATGAACAAATTCCTGCTCGGGATCGCTTTGAGCTATTCGTAACCGCTGTTGGAGGAGGCCCAATTGAAAAGGTGTTTTCCCTGGCATTGTTCGTTCGAAGAGAGGAAAGCTACTGAACGTGCTATTAGGGGAAGGTCCCATTCCTTTTGAGTCACTCCAAGTGGTCGTTCGGCCGACTCGTGCTTGTCCGCATCCCATATATAAAGAGCCTCTTGAAGGTGCGGGTCAGGGATGGATGTGATCCCTGAGATTAGACAGTCGGTACTCATAAAATGTACTTAACAATAATAAGGAGAAGGTAACTAACGATATTATAATTAATGGGTGAGATGTGGGAATATTAAACTACGAAGGAAAGAAACTAATGAGATAATTAATGGGTAAGAATGTGTAAAAATCAAGGAGATAGCGAGTGTGGGAAAAGGCGAGCTACAGCATTTCTTTCCCCTTAATCGATTCCGTATCTTTGCACCGGGTATTTATTTATTTTTTTTAATTGGTTAAAAAGTTTATTTTCACGAAACAAGGTTACATAAATAAGCGAAGTATATAAATAAAGAAAGACATATTGGTTAAATACAAAGATCTATATCATTATCTTCTAAAACGGGCCATGAGTCGGCGAAGGATTTAAAGTTGTATCGTACAACAAGAATCCCTAGTTGTTGCCTGAGTAAAAAGGATGCAGAAATTTTAGATTTCGGTGAGCGTTTTCCGACTTCTTTAAAAAACCTCATTGCCTGTTTACCGAAGGAACCGGAGCACGAGGCAACGAGAGGGATAAAAATATTGGATGCCAAAAGGGCAGAGTACTTGGTAGTTTTACGCCCTTCTGCTGTAGCGATAGGGTCGTAATTAAAATGGGAAGGGGCAAATAGGTCAATACAAGTAAAATCCCATTTGAGGGATAGGCCATTTTGCCAGGGGACTAGAGAAGAGCCGTCAGGGCGCATCCTACCCTCGAGAGAGGGATCTGACGGCTCAAGAATTGAGGGGATTTTTGCCTTTTTGAGGGCAGCTTGAATTAATAAATTCGCTTTAGTGTGCCTAACATATTTATATTTGTTTGCTAGGCAGTGTAGAGGGTGCCTAGCATATTCGTCTACAGTGGAAAGACAGTTTCGACAATTGAATTCTCTGCTGTAGCTGATCCCCAAACTTAAAGCTATGGAATATGATAGCTCAAAGTCTTCAAGCAGCATTCCCAAAAGTTTGCTGGGATAGGCTTCAAGCCACTCGTGACCGGAACCATCAAAAGCGAGGGACCTAAGGTTGTAATGCTGGCTATCGTCGCTGCTCGATAAAAAGTAATCAACGGAGCGCGATACGAGTCCAGAATCCCAATCCTTTTGTCTCGTACTTTGAGGTTGAACGGTCTCGGGTGTGACATTCAAATTCCAAGCTCTAAGGCTTGAGTTAGCAGAGGGTCGGAATCATGTTTTGTGAGATTAAAAATTAAGTTTTGGACCGACTTAAAAGAGGAAATAAAAGCAACTACGATATGCTGCCGGGAGGACGAATTCCCAATCCTCCAGATTTGGTTGGAAGGGATGCCTGAACCCAATTATTAGTGTTAAATTTTAAATTTAAAATTTTTTCTAATAAAGTTTTTAAAAAGCCTTCGTACGACTTTAAAACTTCTGGGTGTAAAAATGCACCAGATGAGCGAAAACAATGATTAATCTTTGAAATGTTAAAATAATTTTTGATTATGTAAAAAGAATGATGTGCAGGCAAACATTTTAAAAGTTCCATTTTAGATTTTAAAATTTCGAGGTTTTATGAAGAAAATTTAAAAGAGATTTTTCACCGCCAATAGGTGATCCCAAAAGGGATATGTTTTCTCTATCTAAAACTAAAAAAGTTTTAAAAAAGGGAAAGTCAATAGTGTTAGGGGCCTGATAGATTTCACATTTTTTCGTGTTTAATTTAAGATTTAGAGTGGGTTCAAAATTGTTGATAATTTCTATAGCTTTACTAATCGCTTCCGGGCGGCCACATAGGGTGGCGTCATCGAGGTACCAAACATTTAAATCGAGGGTACACTGAGATGATATTGCCTCGACTAAATTATGAATGGCCAAACAAAACAAGGGAGGGCCTAATGGATCTCCTTGTTGGATGCCTTCGGACGAATCAATGACGTATTCGCCGAATCGAAGCTTGGCTGTAGAACCATAGCTTAATAAAATGTAATTTAAAAATTGTGGGAATTCAGCTAAAAAAGTGTTAATAAGGGTTTCTCTTCGAATACTGTTAAAAGCATTGGCGAAATCTAATTTGACAAAGCAGGACTCGGTAGAAATATTTTGGTGATCCGCCCAGCATGGCTGGCTGCCTCACAGCCGCCTTTAATTCCGAAGCCGAGTTGATGAGGGCAGAGCTTAGCGGACAAGGAGGGTTTTATGAGTTTGCAGAGTATCTTAGATATAATACGGCGAAAAAGGCTTCCAATAGCAATGGGTCTAACTGAGTTATCCGGTTTTTTGATGGCGATTAGTTTTGCACTTAATAAAATAGGGATGATCATGAGGAAATTTTCCATCAACGATGATATTACAAAAAGAAGTAATATAATTTAAAAGAGGTTCAGTATTTAAATTATTTAAATTGAGTAAATCTTGTAGATATACTGGGCGCCATCCGTCAAGTCCAGCTGCGGAGTCCAAAGGAAAGGAGTTAAGGGCTTTACGGATGTCTGAAGACTCAAGCACTATTGATGATGGAGATGTGGGGTATTTACTGGCTGAGGATGCTGGTGGGTGTTTTTGATTAAGCTCCCTATAAGAGTCAGGGCAACAAGGGGCTATTGAGTTGTTATCATAAAAAGCTCTAAGGGCACTTTTTGGGTTAAAATTATGGATTTATTTGAGATGTGCTTGGCAGTTTGGTTAATTGAGAATTCCAGTGGAAAGGGTTTTGTTTTGCTTGTGCATGTAATGGGAACATCAGTATTAAAACACAGAAGGGATTCCTTGATGAGACTTGATAAATTATGTTTAGGTTCCCTAACATAAAGGATATGATACGGAAATTTAAAAAGTTTGTCCCAATTAGTTAAGTTATAAGGGTTTTTGATAATAGAAGTGAATAAATTTAGCAGAGATTGTTGAATGGAAGGTCTGGCTCCTCTTGGGATTCTAGAGATAGTATTAGGAAATGAATTTGTTAAAAAAGAATTGCTCCAAGAGGGAGCATTGTTGGGGGATGACAGGACTAGGGATTGGCAATAGAGGAGCCTCTTCAAAGTTAGAAGCCAAGGGTGGAATTGGTAAGCAGGTTGGAGGTAATTTGCCAGAAGAAGGGCACCTTGAAGACACAGGGCCATGAATCCAAAAAAAATTGTGTTTATCAAGGCATGTTCGTCGCTTACAAGTTGGGCATAGGGGTTTAGAGATTAACATGTGGGATAAAAACTTGATTTATAAGAGGATAAGTTGAACAATTGATACTAAAGTTGGGATCATTTTAAATTTTAAAGCTGTATGATTTATAAGAATTTTGCAAGTAATAATACAAAAGAGTATCTTGGAAATGTATTATTAATTGTATGATATTGAAAAAAAATGGCTCAAAGGATTCACCAAAGGTCATATTAAAACTTGTAGGGTATATTGCTTACCTTTTATAGAAAGCATGATAAAATGTTTGTGAACATCCTCTGATAGTAGTTAAGAGATATTAAAATATATTTCAAAGTAGAATTTGATAATAAATATATTGTGCAAATGTGAGGTATATCTGGAATAACTAGCATTGGTTAATGCATCCTCATGAGATATAATTGTTGCTGCTGGTGGTAATTAAATAAATCCTTTTGAAATAATATGAGTTTTTGAATGAATTAATTGCAGTTGAATGGGTTTATAATTTGATTAATTGAAAAACAATACAAAAGGCTGCACTGTACAATGTAGTGTAGATAACAATAAAACTTTTTTTTTTATTGTATTTGTTAACTTCAATACACAAGCATATAGGTGGAGATTTCATAGTTTCAGATATAGAAGGACGAATTGAAGCTTTTTATTGTAATTTTAGTTAAGAAAATTTGTTAAATTAATCAAGCACTACAAAGAAGCACAGAGCAATTTATAGATGGTAAATACACCAGCTCAATTTTTTTCGCGCGATCAGCTGAAGTGTGGGAAAAGGCGAGCTACAGCATTTTTTTCCCCTTAATCGATTCCGTATCTTTGCACCGGGTATTCATTCGGGTCGACCGTCATGGTAGTGTAGGTGAAGGTAGTCCAACTACGACGAGCGTTTTCTTTGGTATTCTTATATTTAATATTAAATTGGTACGGTGTTGTATATAAAGCCCATCTTTGAAGTCGCGCCGACACAGCTTGTGGTACGTTTTTGGTTTGATTAAAATTGATAATAATGGTTTGTGGTCTGTTACTAGATTGAAGGTTTGTCCATCAATGTATTATCTAAATTTTTAAAATATATAATGGCTAACGCTTCTTTTTCAATTTGGCTGTACTCCGCTGCGTTGAGTGTGCGGGAGACAAAAAAAATGGGATGCTCGTACCCCTTAAATTCATGTGATAAAACGGCGCCGATACCTTCCGCTGAAGCATCGGTGGAGAGTAGCGATGTTAATTGAGGATTAAAATAAACTAAAACAGGAGCATTAATTATTTTTTTCTTTATTTTATTAACGGCATCGATACAATCTTGTAACTCTATTTCACAGATTTTCTTAATAATTTATACAAGGGTTGGGCTAGAGTCGAAAAATTTTGTATAAACTTAGCATAATAGGTAGCCATGCCTAAGAAAGATTGTAATTCTTTAATTGATGTAGGGTCAGGAGCATTTATAATTGCCTTAGTATTTTTGTTAGTTGTTTGAATTCCTTCCTCGTTTATTATAAGTTCAAGATATTCAACTGATTTTTGTAAAAATTTACATTTTTTTCGTTTTAATTTTATGTTAGTCTCATCCAATATTTTGAACACTGTTTCGAGGTTTTTATTGTGACCCTCAATTGTTTTCCCAGCCACGATAATGTCGTCTAAATGACATACTACACCATTAATGTTCCTAAATAATGAGTCTATGAAGCGCTGAAATATCGCTGGGGCAGAAGCAATTCCAAATGGAAGTCGAATATATTTAAAATGATCTCTGTGGGTATTAATTGATAAAATATTTTGTGATTTTTCAGTAATTTTAATTTGATAATAGGCTTCCTTGAGGTCTAATATGGAAAAATATCTAAAACCTGCTAATTTAGAAAACAAGTCTTGGATGCGGGGAAGAGAGTATTTTTCAACAACTAGATTATTATTCAAATTTCGGAAATCACCACAAATTCTTAATCCCCCATCTTTTTTAAGAACAGTAACAATTGGCGCTGCATAGTCGGCATATTTTACAGATTTCAAAATCCCTTCCTTAACTAGTCGGTCTAACTCCTTATCCACTTTTTCTTTAATAATATAAGGGATTGGTCTGGGCCGAAAAAATTTAGGAGAGGATTCGGGTTTAAGTTT
The DNA here is from genome assembly GCA_964036665.1 of Gordius sp. MW1. Lineage (NCBI taxonomy): Eukaryota > Metazoa > Nematomorpha > Gordioida > Gordea > Gordiidae > Gordius > Gordius sp. MW1. The sequence goes on from OZ038531.1 coordinate 23,832,880, forward strand.
AAGTGTTGTATAACAATAACTCCGGTGGATTTATTATCAAATAAGAATATTTGTTAGTAACATCATTCAAATTATTGGAACAATTAACCATATTGATTGAAGAGGGAGCATCTTTAATCAATATGGTTAATTGTTCCAATAATTTGAATGATGTTACTAACAAATATTTTTCGTTATTTGATAATAAATCCACCGGAGTTTTTATACAACACTTAAACTTTCTACCGCGCCATATTTTATAACTTGGCTTACAAGAACGGGAATTAAGAAGAATTATAAAATGCGAAAAAGCACGAATGAATATATGCGATAAATTGGTAATATATAGGAATAGCGTGGGAATAATAAATGTACTTTACAATAATGAGAGAAAGTAAATAGGGAATAGAGTGGGAATAATAAATGTACTTAACAATAATTAGGAGAAAGTAACTAATGATATTATAATTAATGAGTGAGAGTGTGGGAATATTAAACTACGAGGGAAAGGAACTAATGAGATAATTAATGGGTAAGAGTGTGTGAAAATCAAGGAGATAGCGAGTGTGGGAAAAGGCGAGCTACAGCACGTTTGGTACTGCATATTTTTTGGGTGGTGGCCATGTTCGTGACGGTTATCGGCCTGGGTTTCGAGTATCGGAATATATTTTAGTTTAAAATGGATGGTTTGGAGGCTGTAGTTTTGACGAACAGACTGATGATAAAGCATTTTTGGTCGAGGTATGTAATATATTCCTTTAGCCGCACGGAATGGATTTTTATGTTGTTCAACTATGTGAGGTCAGCGGTAGAGGATGTTGCGATGTTTATGGCGGTAGTTCTGCCAATCGTTCGAAAGCGTTCCTCTATTGCGTGACTGTCTGCTTAATATATTGTGCTTGTGTCATCGCTTCTAGTTGGCGTTTGCTGGTTTCAGCTTGGACTTTTTGGGCTTCTACAACTTGTGCAAGTAGCAAGTTTATAAGCATGGCTGAAGGAGACGTGACCGGTGGGTTGGGTCTTGACTGTGTTTTGTGACCGTCTGTCAAAGCATCATATGATAAAATAACGGTAAGTGGGTCTATTAAGAACCTTGGCCTATTGTGACTTTGACTACAAATAACTGGCATTAATATCTTGTACTTGCAAACTTAAATTATTAATTGCTATGGAAACATTTATATTTCTTTTTTTTTGCTTTGCTTAAAGACTAGCTACTGATTGCTGGTTGTTCCGACCTCTCTTGAGTCTAAATTACAATTTTATTTGTATGCCCCAATTGTTAAACTTTTAAATAATATCTTTGCAACTCGTTTAGCTTGTTGCTTTATAACGGTGCGAAACTGGACAAGTAATTCCCTATAAAGAAATAATGACCGTTGCTTACGTATTTAAATTTTGTCCAAGGTCAAAATCTTTTTCAATAATTTAATTTTGTTGCTTATTTTTAAACGTCCACTTTTTAATGCACGTCCCACATTTTATTTGTCTGGTTCCAAAACGAGGTCAAACTACGATTTTAAATAAGACTTTTCACTGCCAATGGGTGATCGCAAAAAAAAGTTTTATATCTCTAAAATTAAAAAATAAGAAAGGGGAGAGATAAAATTTATATTTTTTCGATTTTAATTTGAGATTTAGAGTGGGTTCAAAATCGTCGATGATTTCAATGGCTTTAATCTCCTCCGGGCGGCCACAGGGTGGCGTGTCAAGGTATTAAACATTCAAGGGTACACTGAGATAAAATAAAGGAGGGCCTAATGGAAAGTCTATGACTTATTCGCTGAATCGAAGCTTGTTTGTAGAACCATAGCATACTTAATAAAATGTAATTTGGAAATTGTGGGAATTCAGCTAAAAAGTGTTTATAAGTATTTTTCTGCGAGTGCTGTTTAAGGCATTGGAAAATTTATTTTACGAAGTAGGATTCAGGGGAATTGTTGAAGTGTGATCCGGCCAGCATGGCTAGCTGCCTCACAGCCCCCTTTAATTCTGAAACCCAGTTGAGGAGGACAGAGCTTGGATAAGGAGGGTTTTATGAGTTTACAAAAAATTTTAGATTTGGCGAAAAAGACTTTTAATAGCAAGCCTAACTGAGTTATCCGGCTTTTTGATGTCGATAAGTTTCGCACCGAATAAAATATGGCTGACTTCACGAGGAAATTTTCCATTAACAATGATATTAAATTAAGAAATAATAGAATTTAAAAGAGGTTCAGTGTTTTATTTATATTTTTAGTATATGTTGTAGGTAAAATGGGCGCCATCGGAAAGTCTGGCTGAGGAGTCCAAAGGGAGGAGTTAAGGGTTTCACGGATGTCTGAAGACTTAAGTACTATTGATGATAGAGATGTGGGTATTTACTGGCTGAGGATGCTGGTAGGTGTTTAATTAAGCTTCCTATAAGAGTCAGGGCAACAGAGGGCAATTGAGTTGTTACCATAAAAACTTCCAAAGGCCTCTTTTGGGTTGAAATTATTTACCTTATTTGAGATATGCTTTGCAGTATGGTTTTTTGAGAATTCCAGTGGAAAGGATTTATGACTTGTGCATGTAATGGGAAAATATCACTATAAAACACAGAAGGAATTCCTTGATGTTAGGTAAATTAGGTTCATTAGGGCCTCTAACAAAAAAGATATGGTATGGAAATTTTAAAAGTTTGTCTCATTTAGTTAAGTTACTAGAGTTTTTCATAATAGAAATGAATAAATTTAGTAGTGTTTGTCGGATGGAAGGTCTGGCTCTTCTTGGGGTTCTAGAGATAGTGTTAAGAAAGGATTTTGTAAAAAAGATTTGTTCCATGATAATGGTGGCTAATTGATGGGGAGCATTGTAAGAGTGGGGGGATGACGGGGCTAGGGGTTGGCAATAGGGGAGCCTTTTCAAAGTCAGAAACCAGGGGTGGAATTAGTAGGCAGGGTTGAGGTATTTTACCAAGAGGGGCATCTTGCAGACACAAGGCTATAAATCCGAAAACAATTTATCAAGGCTTATTCGTCTCAAACATGTTGGGCACAAGGATTTAAAGCTTAACATTCGTGGAATAAAAAAACCTGATTTTGGAAAGGATAAGTTGCACAATTTATATTAAAGGTGGAATTATTTTAAATTTAGAAGCTGTATGAACTAAATAAATTTGGCAAGTTTAAGAATACAAAAGTATTTGGGATAAGTATAATGAATAGTATGATTTTGGAAAAAAGAGAAAGAAGACTTAAAGGATTCAACAAAAGTCAAATTAAAGCTTGTAGGGTATAAATTGCTTACCTTTTATGATATCGAAAACATTAAGAGGTGTTTGTAAACTTGGCACTTCTTCTGTTAAAAGGTTTGAAGTATAAAAAAATAATTCAAAGTTATAAGGAATTTTATAAGATGTTGATAATGTAGTATTTAATGTTATGCAAATGTGAGGTATTTCTGGAATAACTAGCATTGATTATTGCATGTCATGATATATAAGTTTAGTAGGCATGAAAGAACTACTTACCTGTTGCTGCAGGTGGTGAATGGATATATAATTTTCTAGATGCTTTTTATAATGTTTATATGTAATTTCATTCCTTATATGGAATGAGAGTAAAGCTTCATGGTGAATCACAAAGTATATTTAAAATTAACCGTCCTGATCATTTTAAGTTAAATTTATAATGATGTTATTTCATATACAATAGGACTTCTTACAGCTTTTCAATAAGTGATATTCATAGGATTATTGTTCAAAGTAGAGAAATTTCACAAAGTATTTTTCACGCTTCATAGGTCGAAATCTATAGCTTGATAATAATGATAATGATCTACTCTACATCTGATAAATTTATTCATAAGTGATAATGTATATAGGGAATGAGCAGTCTATTTAGTCTATGGTTATTTATAACAGTTTAAAATCTCTTAAGGATCAAAAGAAGCGATGAACGAGACCCTAACCATATGCGTGTACTCTGGTGAAAAACACATATAATAAAATACCATAATAAAAAAATAATATCTCCTATACGAGCCATTTCACATACCTATAAAATTCTTTTAATCCAAAAAAGTGATTTCCCCCAATTACTTAATTTTTTTTCATAAATCTTTCTCATTGAGATGAAATCTTCTAGTTGTAATCTTTAATATTGCAAAATTGATATCATAAAAATTTCTGCCTCTATTTATTCCACTTATTTTTAAGGTCACTCACTATATAATCATCAAATTAAAAACATCAAAGTTATCACCTATCCACTGCTATCATATTTTACTATATAGTTTTAATGAAAAGTTAACTATAATTTCTCCTACCCGAAGAACCCACAGCAATCATTGGTCTCTTCAAAAGTCTCAACTGAACCTAAAGTTTTACTAAAACCTTTAAAGGTTGACTAAGAGAAACAGACCGAAAATTAGTTGGGTCTTTATACAACACAATGATAAGCTACTAACACACAAGTGTTGTAAAATACTATTCGATTTGTCGCATGCAAGCGTTAGCGTTTATTTTCGCAAAGCCTTTTCAATTATAGGTAAAATTTCCTAAGAGAGCTTTGGCGTATTTGTAAAAAACAGAGCCTTTTAAGTAAAATTTATTAAGAAAAGACGTTTGGCGTTAAAAAAACCAAAGCACTGGCGTAGGCAGGATTGCCTGGAGGGGGGTTCAATTTTTTTTACAAATTATACTAATAAACAAAAATTTTAATAAGACTATTTACATCAGTGGTGTAGGTAGGGTTGCTAAATGGGGGGGGGGGGGGGGGAGAGGAGGGGCTAAATTTGGACGATTAAACAGAAATTAATAAAAATTACATACAGTCAAAACCGTTTAATTGAAAAGCCTTGTGCCTGAATTTCAAAAAAAAATCGCGATTAACCAATATTTCGCGATTATACGATGGAAAAAGAGAAAATATTAAATATATAGGGACATATAGTCCAAAACCGCCCAAAACAATTTTTAAAATTATAACGATATCATTTCACAATTTATTATTTAATTTAATAATACATTTAAATTATGATTTTGTATAGTTATATATTTGTATATTATAGTTTAACTTCCAAAAATGTTGTGCCTAAGACGTAAATCTGTTTCAGTTATCCATTTTTTACCATATGTTTATTTGAAGTGATAAATCTAATCACATTTGAAGACCAGTAATCTATAATTCTTTTTTAATTTAGTTTAGTAATTGATTTAATTTAAAAAAATAGATCTTGATGATAAGAAAATCTCTATGAATAACAACTTATGAATGCAAAAATAAAGAGGTGAGGGATGATTAAATTAATTGTTTATATATTGTGCTCAATTACAATTCATATTATATTGTAAATAATACTGTATTTTATACATGTGTGTATTGATAATAAAAATTTGTTTTACTTTATCTAGAGGATATAATTGATGTTTTATATATAAACATCTATTAAAATTTTTTTATTAACTTTCTCTTAAACACAAATCTATTACATATAAAATATATTATAATTGTTGGAATTGGGAATCTTTATTTACTAGAGAGAGGTTTCGAAGTGATACAAAAATAGAAAAGTGAGTAAAAACGTGTATATTCAACGTATATAATACATACCAATTAACGATAATTAGATTGACAACACAACGGTAAACAACATATCCCCTGAGGCACTTCGCACCCAATTACCTCTCTACAGTTCCTCCCTTTTCACAGACAAAATCCTTAAGGAATGCTGGTTTTCGCGCTATGGGTATCTAGGTTCTTCTCTAGGCGTTCCTGACTGGTTTTGCATTTGTTCCCTTATAGCATTGTTCCCGTTTCCCATTCTGATGATATCCTTTGTGGCCACCCGTTCTCTTGTCCCAGTGTGGTCCAGTCCAAGATTTTTTGTTTCCTTATTTGATCCAGTCGGTGGTGTTTTCTTCCCTGTGCCCATACATCGTAGGACCGACTACCGTGCTTGGCTTTTATCGTGCCTTCTACCCATTTGCGTGGGCCTAAAAACATACGTACCCAAACCAAGTCTCCTACGTTGAACATCCGCGGGTTCCCGGTCTCTACCCATTGTTGTGGTACGGTTTCCCTCAATACCTCCCATTCGGTTCGCATACGCCTTTTTAGCATCACCTCTGCTGGGCTTTTATTGGTTGTGTGGTGTTTTGTAGATCTGTAGTTTTCTAAAAATCTACTTAGCCTACTTCCGACTCGTTTCTAAAAATGGCTTCTTTAATTAATCGTACATATCTTTCTGCCAGACCGTTAGACGCAGGATGGTAAGGAGCTGTCCATCGCTGATTAATCCCTCTCATCTTGCAAAATTCTGTAATTCCTGCCCTTTGAATTGCGGGCCGTTATCTGATATAAACCATGGCGGATTCCCAAATCTAGCAAACTTCTTGGCAAGTTTTTTTATAATGGTCGTCGCTGTGGTGTCTTCTAATTTAAAAACTTCTACCCATTTTGAGCTATTGTCCACCATCACCAGGTATGACTTACCCTTGAGAGGACCCATGATATCGACATGTACTTGAACCCACGGTTTATGGCTAGGTTGACACTCTATCAACGGTGCCTTCTTCGCCGCCGCGGCAGTGTAATTGCAATTCTGGCACCCTTTCGCTACGCTCAATAAGTCATCGTCGAGAGTAGGCCACCATATATACTGCCCCGCCACTTCTTGCATCCGCTTGATACCCACGTGGCCCCTATGTAAACTTTGGAGTACCGCTCCTCGTAACTTAGCCGGAATTAATATTCGTCGTCCTTTGTAAAATATTATGCTTTTGGCTTCGTGTAACTTTGGCAGGTGTTTTTCGTAGGAGCGTTTTAGCCCATACGCGACCATTGTGTTTTGTTTACCTCTAATCCACTCTTTTAATTGTCGCAGCCCCGGGTCGTCCAAGGTGTGTTGTCTTACTACGTCCAATGATATAAACGGATTCGTCGAGTCTTCTGGCATTTCCTCGCTAACCTGATACGCGTTTTCGCTCGGTTTTCTAGACAAGAAATCTGCCGCGTTTTCGGATCCCTTGTTGTACACAAACTTGGTCGTGTAGCCTGATACCATGAGCGCCCACCTAGTTAGCCGTGGTGACCATTGTTCCTTGCTCCTTTTGCTCTGATCGAATATATATACTAGGGGTCTATGATCCGTCATGATTGTAACGCTTCGTCTTTGTATATATTCATTGAACTTTTTTAGTCCATAAACCACCGCAAGGGCCTCTCGTTCGATCGTCGAATACCGGCTTTCGCTATCGGTTAACGCTCTTGAGGCGTAGGCCACCACTCTCCAATTCTCCCCTGGTGCTCGTTGCTGTAAGATGGCCCCTAACCCTGTACCAGAGGCGTCTACGACCAGGCCAGTCTCCCAATCTCCATTAAAGTATGCCAGTATGGGGGCTTTAGTAAGCGCGGACTTGATGGCTTCGAATGCGTCTTGTTGTTCTCCACCCCAGTGGTACAGCACGTTTTTTTTCATGAGTTTCTGAATCGGGTGCACGATTTTGGCGTAGTCCTTAATAAACTTTGAAAAATATGCTGTTAACCCCAGGAACGATTTTATTTCATTTTTGTTTGTTAAATTTTTCCACTGCTTGACCAGTTCGGCTTTATTGTCGTTGATTTGAATTCCCTTGTTGCTTATTACATATCCCAAAAATGTTACTCCCTTCGCCCACAAGATGCTCTTAGAAATATTTGGCACGAAACCCCACTTTTGTAACGTTTCTAGTACTTTGAGTAACCGCTCGTTGTGGATTTCTTCCGTTGCCCCCGCTATTAGTATATCATCCATGTATACCGCTACCCCCTCCATGCCTCCTAATATCTGATCCATTGTTTTTTGGAAAATCGCCGCGGCGCAATTTAAGCCAAAAGGCATTCGGTTAACTTTAAATAGGCCCTTGTGCGTGGAGATAGTCAATCGTTGGCTCGTTTCTGGACCTAATTCGGTTGTAAGTATGCTTTCGTTAGGTCCAGCTTAGTAAAACAACACGCGTTATCGAGTTTATTTAACAAATCGTCGATTTTGGGTAAGGGGTACAACAATCCTTGAGCGTATTTGTTTATAGTAAACCGGTAATCAATACATAAACGAAGAGTCCCATCGCTTTTTTTCACGGGTACCACTGGACTGGCCCATCTTGACAAATCGATTGGTTCTATCACCCCGTCTCTGACCCATTTGTCCAGCTCTTCTTCTATTTCTTTCTTCCACGCCATCGGCACCCTTCGTGCGGGGATAAATACGGGATCTATGCCCTCTTTTAACGGTACTTCCACCGTTATTCCCTTGACTGCTTTTGAACATTCGTTTAGCTGGCCCTCCCATTGCTTCATCACGTGCCGGATCGCGGACTTGGAATCCTTCGGTCTTTCTACGTAATTTACCGCGAACCGATCCGCCGCAGCTCTGTAGTGCCAACGAATTCGTCGCCAAATTTCGGGCTCAAATTCTTGGATCCAATCGATCCCACACAACGGCGGCCCAGCTACGTCTGCTATTAATAACGACAGCTGTTTCCTCGTGTGCCCCATTCGGACATCAGCTTGCACCTTGGCTACGATCTTTATTTCCTCGTGGCCGTACGCGTACACCGTCGGGACGGGCTCTTTGTTACGTGGGATCTCCTTCGCCCATCTTCGCGCAGGTATTATCGATACCGTGGCGCCGGTATCAAAGATGCATTGGAATAATTCGTTATTAATATATATATCTACAGTTAACACATCTAAAGCATGTTTTAACCTGGGAATTCGGACCGGCCCAGGCCACGCTTCTCGTCCCGCCACTACGGTCCACGCCTCTTCGGACCCGTCTTGCAAAGTGCTTAGCCCCCCGTGTATCGTCTCGGCCGTTAATGCCAGCTCGCGAAGGCGGTCCCATTTGATGTCATTTTCTGCCAACAGTCTCGCCTGTAAGCTTCTATCGCGCAATCCTATAATGAATTGGTCGACGATTCTATTCTGCAATTCTTCGTTTCCGAAGTTGCAGCTGTTAGCTCCGGCCTTGAGTCTATTAGCGTACGTGTCTATCGTCTCTCCCTGGCCTTGTCGGACCTTTGAGAATTCATACCTCTTTGCCCTCGCGCAGGAGTTCCTTTGGAATAATTTTTTTAACCGATTTTTAGCTTCTTCATATGTAATTCCTGTCAACTCTTGCGGTCTATAATCCTCTAGTATTAATTGGAATGCCTCCCCATCAAGGCTGGTTAATAATAGAGCTGCTTTTTGCTCATCTGTCTCCGTCTTATTGCTCCTTAGGAATAGCTCAAATTGTGTTATAAAAGCGTCGATGTTAGCCGTTGCTTTATATTTCTGCATTCCCGCGTAATCTTCTCACGACGCCAACTGTTGGAATTGGGAATCTTTATTTACTAGAGAGATGTTTCGAAGTGATACAAAAATAGAAAAGTGAGTAAAAACGTGTATATCCAACGTATATAATACATACCAATTAACGATAATTAGATTGACAACACAACGGTAAACAACATATCCCCTGACGCACTTCGCACTCCAATTACCTCTCTACAATAATAAATATACTATTGTAGTTTGAACAAAATTAGGTTGAAAAATATTAGCTTCTATATGAATGTCATTGTTTAAAGTCGGTGTATTTGGATTGATAGCGTAATGTACACAAACAAACGCTAAGTTGTTCTGTGCATCTCACATCTCTAATTTCATCTAAAATTATTGAATAAACTTTGATTCATTTAATTTTGACACAATATTTTTAAGGTTCATTTAGCCGTTAAATTTATTAGATTTTAATTTTTAGGTGGTGTAAGGGGGGGGGGGGGTTGTGCAAATATATCTATAATATCATCAGGGGCAATAACATCTAAATACTCATTCTCAAACAAATTTTAATTTCATAATTAATTTTTTTTATTAATTGCTATGCAATTTATGGGCTCACTTTCCATTTTCCGAAGTCCGCACCGAACGTGCTTGTCACGCTCTTTCGTGTCTTTCCGTCGTGTTTATGTTTACCACTGAGACCGGCTTATGCCTCTATACTTTTAATTTTCAATTAAAACGAGATAGGTGCGGGATTCGAACCTAGGAGCTATGAAGCTATAGTCAGACGTTCAATCCACTGAGCCATTAGACCTAAAAATACTTTTGGCGTTATATCACATATATATAGCTATGAGCCATTAGACCTCAAAATATTTTCAATTTTGGCATTTTCATCTGATATTATCAGATCGCTTTTCTCATATTGTCAACCTTTGACACCCATTAGTTAAAAAACCTAGTATGACCTTTTCCCCTAAAAAAGAATTAGTAATGAATAATTCAATTGGTTAACAACGATAATTACTCTATGCCCTCCCCTGCAAAAGCCTATACCCCTACTTATATGGTTCCCTGTGCCACTACAAAGGCTGCCTCTACTGATGTGGGTTCGAATCCCGGAGAGGGCAATTTTTTTAATTAAATGGAATATTTGTATAAATAATTAATTAATCATTAGGCATTTAATACCCCCTATAGGCATTCTCGCCCCTTCCCACCTTTCTCGCCCATAAATTGCATAGCAAATATGATACATTTATACGGAGTATAGATGAGTCGTCCCCCCTTCCCTTCCCCTCCTCCCCTTCCCCTTCCCCTTCCTTCTCCCCCTTCCCACGAGGGCCGAAGGCCCGAGTATTTTATGTTATAATTACGCCTTTGAGGATATAGCTTTAAAAAAGGCTTTTAAATGTTTTCATTGTTTTCCTGATATAAATGCTGCCAATATTGCATATGTTAAATTAAAATTTGTTATATATATGGCCAAGGTTGTGGCAATAAAATATTTTTATAAAAACTTTGTTGTATAATTTTTGTAATATTTGTATTATTTTTTAAAATGTCAACGATTGCTTGTCAATATCCCCGTTCCACTTTGTGCCCTTCAAAAACTTATACCAAGTGAAATTTTCTATATTGTTTCAACTACATTACTTAGTTTTATTTATAAATAAATTTCATTTAGTTTATGCCCTAGAAACATGCGGGTCTAAGACATACCAGTGAGATGTTATAAGAAAAAATACACAAAGTATTAGCGGAATTTTAAGTTTGTTAAACGTTTATGAGGGAAAAATTTTCATTTACGTTTGACTTATGATCGTATCCAGGTTTTGGATTAGGGGGAGGGGGGGGGGGGTGGGGGGGGGCTAACATATATTTTTTTTTAATTTTTAAGGGTTTTTGCAGTTAAAATTTTTCTGTGCCCCCCCCCCCCCATGGCTTGACCAGCTCAGCCCCCCCAAGGCAAAAATGCTAGCTACGCCACTGATTTACAATATATAGAACAAATATAATTAGCCTCCACCTAAGGCATTAAGTTGCATTAATTTATTGGCATTCTAGTTTCTCCGAAAAAATTCAAGGGTTTAATAAAGTTTTTTATATTATTTCCATATCCTCCATCCCTACCTTTTAATTTTATTAAAAGTATAATTTTTACAGATAAACAATATTACCAATTAAGCAATAACTATATACCAACCATTAAACAATCATGAAACGACCCAAAAATGATTAATATCATTTACAAAATTAATTGCAATCAATGCCAGAATTCTTAAGTGGCAAAACACAAATAAATTTTAAAGTAAGACTCAAAGAGATTATTCCATCACTCATTTATTGCAAACAATCTTTACTTGATAGGAAAATGCTGTATTAATTTATAAGGTTATTCAAAATTGTATTTGTTTCATTATGTAATTATATAAATTATCTGATGATAGCTATAAATATGACAAAATATATTGTAACTACAGTTTATTTTTATTATTCTCAATCATCTCTAAAACTCATTATAAATATTGATTAAGTTCGTCAAAATCATCAACCAATTGAATTAACATTTTCCACTTCTCACCTAATTAGTTTTCAAGGACAAAATACTAATCTATTTTTCTGACATTTTGAATGACGTAATAAGGAAATTTTTAAGGTCATATTTTCATTTTAACATTCGTCACTACAGAATGAACTTTGACAGCATTAGGCAATGGAGTTTAATCCGTAAGAACGCAAATTTAACATTTTTGATTATATTAAATTAATTTTAAATTTAACAATAAAATTATAGGAGCTAACTGAAAGACGATACATTACTATAATAACTTACAACATAGTGCTGAATTATAAAAATGACATTTAGCGCTTAACTTTCAATCTACTCTTGCAATTTGGGCTACCTTAAAATGTTTAATATCGAAAACATTTGGCCAATCAAATATACATTATTATTTCCTTCTTATTATAAATTAAAAGCTATCTTACTCTAAATGTTTGTAGTTAGGTTTTTTAAAAAGCTAAACAAGAATGTATACAATTTTGCAATGTTGAATAGTAATGTAGAGGATCCGCTTAAAAGATTGAAATTTATTAAGTTTGAAGCCTACTACATATGTATAATGTTTATAAGATTGATAAGATATTTGTTGTTGTGAGTTACACAAGCTAATAAAAGGCTTGAAAAAAATTTATAAATCCTCATATACGCCGTAAGTAAGCAAAAGGGTTGAATTTCTAATGTTAAATTAAATAGCATTCTTATTATGATTCGGTGTCAAAATTTAATGAAACAAAATATAATGGTTATGCATGCATGCAGCGAAAATTACGATATTAATTATAAATAGAGATGCACCGATACCAAGTATCGGCATGGTATCGGCGCCGATACCTTGCCAAAAGAATCGGCCCGATACTTTGCTAGTATCGGCAATTACCAAGCCGATCCCTTTTTCAATATGAAACTCTAAAAATAATATTTATAGTATCTCCTACCATTAAAAAATAGAGGGCTTTTTAAATTTTTTGAAAATTGTTTCATTTGATTGGCTATAAATATTTCTATGTGGAGTATAATAAACCCATTGACCATCTGTAAGAAGGCTTCTTTCGGAGAAAATAGAACAACTAACAATTGTTAAGTTGAACATAAGAGAACTAAATTTTCAATATTAGTTTAATATAAGCTAATTACACGTATATTTACTTTTTTATAAAATAAATTTATGTATTAATAAAATATAAAGTGTACCATAATAAAATTTAAATTTCTTTTTTGATCTATTGATCACAATACTTTTGAATTAATTAATAACAAAATTTATTATTATAAATTACAATTGTTTTATCGTCAAAATTCTGATCTACCAAAATTTGGATGTGACTTAATTTATGATATTTAATTTGCATATATTTTTTAGTATAAAATTTTTTTTAATTGCTATGCAATTTATGGGCTCGTTTTTGGTTGTCCGTTGTCTGTCCGTTGTCCGTTGTCTGTCCGTTACCCTATCTATTTGCATTGGGTATATTAGGTTATCGATTTTTCAAATTAATGCATGAGAAAGAGGTCACCCCTCATCTCTATCAAGAGGTGCCCCACCCCTCATCTCTATCTCCCTCGCTTTCGGGCGGGGTCGGGTTTTAATTGCTACGTTAAATTAATGCATAAGTATATCTATATTCAAAATTTGGTAATTGCTATGCAATTTAACTAGTTTTGGGGTTAGAATCCCGGAGTTTTTTTTGACTCTTATGATTGTTCTTGTTACTATCATTGATAATAAGACTTTTTGGCCGTCCGCTGGCTGCTGACCAATGAAAAAAATGACCATTTGGCCAAAGTGTGAAGCGAAATTTTTTTTGCGTTTTTTTTGACTCTTATGATTGTTCCTATTACTACCATTGCTATTATGCCTTTTTGACCGTCCGTTGGGTGCTGACCGATGGAATCGTGGATGTCTTGCACCGAACGTGGATGTCTTGCACCGAATGTCTTTTTTGTTTACTTTTAATTTTTGTTAATTTAACCAGTTTTTGGGTTCGAATCCCGGGTTTTTTTTTGACTCTTATGTTTGTTACTGTTACTACCATTGCTATTACGACTTTTTGGCCGTCCGTTGGGTGCTGACTAATAAAAAAAATGACCATTTGGCCAAAATGTGAACCCAAGTTTATTTTTCCGTTTTTTTTGCCTCTTATGATTGTTCTTGTTCCTACCATTGCTATTACGACTTTTTGGCCGTCCGTTGGGTGCTGACCAATGGAATCGAGGATGTCACGCACCGAACCGAACGTGGATACGCACTTTTAATTTTTGTTAATTTAACCAGTTTTTGGGTTCGAATACCGGGTTTTTTTTTACTCTTATGTTTGTTACTGTTACTACCATTGCTATTACGACTTTTTGGCCGTCCGTTGGGTGCTGACCACTGGAAAAAAATGACCATTTGGCCAAAATGTGAATCCAAGTTTATTTTTTCGTTTTTTTCCGCCTTTTATGATTGTTCATGTTACTACCATTGATAATAAGACTTTTTGGCCGTCCGTTGGCTGCTGACCAATGGAAAAAATGACCAGTGTCCGAAAGTGTGAAGCGAAATTTTTTTCCCGTTTTTTTTGGCTAACATTGACTTATAGAGAATCTGTTGGTAGTGACCAATGAAAAAAATGACCATTTGGCCAAAATGTGAAGCAAAAATTTTTTTTCGTTCTTTTTACTCTTATGATTGTTCTTGTTACTACCATTGATAATATGACTTTTTGGCCGTCCGCTGGCTACTGACAATCAATATCGATTATTTTAAAATGACCATTCGCCAAAGTGTGAAGCGAAATTTTTTTTTCCGTATTTTTGGCTAACATTGACTTATAGAGTATATGTTGGTAGTGACCAATGAAAAAAATGACCATTTGGCCAAAGTGTGAATCGAAAATTTTTTTTCTTTTTTTTGACTCTTATGTATTAATAAATGACCAATGGAAAAATTTAGCACATGTAAATTTTATCATTTTTAGATGCGCTAACAGGCAATAGCGGGGCTACGCCCATGAAGTTAACTATGTAGCTAGCCTGTCAAGGTGTCATTAATAGAAGGCCTTAATTTCCAAAAATAAAAATTAATAAATGGATAAAGCGATTTAGCTAAATATTATAAAACGGTATCCGTTTATATAAACTGTACAATGTGATCTTAGTTTTATCGTCCTTTAAAATATTTGAGCAACTTTTGCTAGATTCTTATAAACAACAAATGCGATAAGCTTTAATTGTTCTCAGGTGTCAATTAACCACTACAATATTAAATATAACTAAAAACTGTATTAAAAATTTTTTAAGGATTTTTTGAATAACCTAATGTATTCAAATATTTTTTCCTACAGGTATTTTGGTTTCTAAGCCATAATTAATATTATGTATATCTTTCCCTCTATAGTTACGCCGTGCAATTACCCATAGATTTACATTATATTATATGCCCTTCAAATATTGTTGCGAAATAGATTTATCCTCACTTCGGCCAGTCTTCTTAGATTTGGCAATGAGAAATGTTAGTTTTTTTTATTTTTTAAAATCTAGATATCAGGGTTAATTCATGTTGCTAGTAAAGAAAGTCCCGCACTGAGATAATTTTCAAACTGTTTTTTTTTAAATTTGTTCATCTCTTCTTATTACGATATAACATTTTTTATGTAGCTATTTTTACACTTTTTGTTTATTAATCTTGATTAATTATTAATTGTAATTATAAGTTTTATATTATTGTGGTATTCACCCATATTCTAATCGATTTTTGTGTTCGTCATTCTTACCAGTGTGGTATATCGATGTTACTCTCCCTCTTGCTATATTTAATATTATCGATTTTTATCAACACTCACTGTGGTGTTCCCTTCCCCACGCATATGATAATGTTACGCTATGCAAAATAAAACACTCGCGCACATATATCATTTTATTACCCATCCGCACATACGCTACGATTATAATCCCCATCCCATACATACGATGGAAATTTATTTGCCTAGCTAGTTTGACTAACGAATCACGATGATGTTGTATTTTACCCTGCCTTTTCGAATTTAATTACCCCGCAATATACCATTAATATATTTGTTTCTTGTTAATTATTACTTAACATTATTATTGGGTACACGAAAACAAACAAAGGGGAGGGACCCAATAATGCGTGTGGGGTAGGGGTAGGAGTGTGGGGATGTTTGTCATTTTCACTAGTATAAAAGTCACTCAAGCAGCACAGCATAAACAAAACTCCCACACAGAAAGGCTTTCATCCCTATTGCCTCCACCCCTCGTCTCATTCTACGCGAATTTACCTATCACTCTCACTCCCTTGTTATATCCCCTATCTAATACGACGCTTTTGAAATAACTCGACCTTGACATCTAATAAATATATTACAAAATTTTAGCACTAATTTTATCAATAATTCCTTATTTGAACCGCTCCTTTTTTATCATAATATTATTGTAAAATTAAATTTCGAGGTATTTCTTTGCTTCCAGTTCCAACACTGGGATATCCTTTGTCGGATTGATACGTAAGCTTTAAATCTTATACACACATATTTAATTAAACAATATTAATATTTTATCGCGTCTTTTGCCAAAGTGCATTTAGGCTATTTGCCCGTATAGCTGTATATTATCGATTATATATAAATAATAAAATATCTTGTAAGTAGTGTGCGTTTATCTTAGACTTTTAAAGGGAGCCTTCCACCAAAATTTCTTGGCTTGGAATGCACTCCTAGCTGTGATGTGATCATAGATAATTTTAATTCTGGCAACCCCTTCTTTTATCAAGAGGCGGGTCGGGTACGGTCACCCGAGGCACAGCAGGGTTCCAGTTTCCGAGGTAACATGAACTATCAAAATACGGGTCGGCAGCGATCGGCCGAGGCTAGGACACGGGCGCAGCGCCCTAATATTCAAGGTGGTCTAAGATATAACACAAGACGTCCTACTCAATACCGAGGCAGGGCCAGAGTGCAACCATCCTTGGGTCCAAGCCAATCTTGCAATGGGTGCCGACGTTGGCACAATCCCCCCCTCTGTACAATAAGCCAAGCGCCCTCTCGGCCTAGCACCCTATCTACCATCTCGACTCAAATACCCCAAGAGTCTAAAAACGGACCCCCTGCTTTGTCAGTCGAAGAAATCGAGATGGAACTTCTACGATAATAATATATTGTATTGCTATGCAATTCATATGGTCACATATAGTATTTCTCCTTTTATTATATTATTATTTTGTTCTAATAAACGTACATATCTATTGCTTAAACCTAAGAAGTATGTATATCAGGACGATTTTCTTCTAAAGCATAAGAAAAAAAAGAAAAAAATTAATAAACAATTATGTAAAAAAATTAAAAATAATTCATTATATATTAATTGCTATGCAATTTATCCTTAAACGACGTTTAATTTTTTGATTGCCTTAATAATATTTTAATATTCACATTTTATTTTACAAAACAATCCCTTGTTACATAGCCAGCTTTTGCCAAATTTAAAAATACTATTCTTTTTCCTCTTCAAATTTTTATCACATACAAAACATACATTATAAAACGGCGAGTAAAATTGAGGTTTTAAATTAAAATGAATTTTATTTTTTTTTGGCCAAAAAAAGTGGAGTTTTATGTTGTGTAACTAGCGTGGGAGGGAGTAGCCAAGAGGGAAACCCTAACAATTATCCTACCCCCTATAGGCATTCTCGCCCCTTCCCACCTTTCTCGCCCATAAATTGCATAGCAAATATACTACATTTATACGTAGAATAGATGGTCCCCCCTTCCCTTCCCCCCTTCCCTTCCCACGAGGGCCGAAGGCCCGAGTTTTTATTATAAGTATCGGCATGGTATCGGTATCGGCAAAAAAATCTTAAGTATCGGCTGGTATCGGTTTCGGCATAAAATAGTGGTATCGGTGCATCTCTAATTATAAATACATATAAGTTGATGTTTCAAAACATATGTGATGTGTAATATATGCACTTCGCCCATTAGTATAAGACATGGGGCTCATGTTAGACCTTCTACTCGGTACAAGCACATAAAATTCTATCTTATAGGATTTTAAAGTTGACCTTAGTTAGCCTATTGTTGAATGGATAATTATTTAAACTTGTAAATATCATTGTGCTAAGGATTTTTGGGACAACGTGCAACTAAAAAAGATTTCATTTTGTTATAATTTATAGAAACAATATTGAGACCTAAAAGCAGGATCTCTGATCTTGCATATAATTAATAAGTATTTAAATATATTACTTGCTTGGATTTCAAACTTAGGCTGATTTTTTTTATGGTATATTTGATAACGCTTGAGCTTAAAATAAATAGGTATAATCAATGGCGTAGTTAGTATTTTTCATTGGAAGGGGGGAGGCGAACTTTAATTTCACACAAATGATTAGGGATAAACAAACGGCATCCTGTTATAGAAATGTAGAAAATGGTAGGCCCAGGCCAGGCCGGCTAATTTTTAAATAATCCAAGCCCGGTGCCTTGAACATAAATTTTGTTTTATTTTTTTATTTCCTATTGTAATTTTTTTATTGAACTTATTTAAATAAACCTATCTATTTATGCCAAAAATGTTAATAATATGCATGTTTATATAATATAATGCTAATATTGATTCAACTTAATCTAATGTAAAAGGATTTGAAATGGACATAATTGAATAGACTTAGATACCATGTGTGTAAATATAAAAGCAAAATTCGTCAATCCTTTGCCCTACGCGGCAAAGTGCAATGTGCAATAGTTACTACCAAATTTTTTGTACCAACTCTTTGTTGTATTATTATAAATATATTCTATTCACAGGAATATTATCATCATAATTAGCTTTAAGTGGCCAATTTTATGACGATTGCGGACAGCATTGATTTTTTGTTAATAAAATGGCCGCAGAATGGCACCAAGTAAAAATTTGAAGTATGGATTTTGTATAGAGTAACGAAGAACGTGGAAGACCAGCTAGAAAATTTGTAGAGAGGGATTTGCAGGCACTATTTTCTGTGGATGACGCGTGGAAGCAACAACAATATGCAGAATAAATAAATGAGACATGAGAAGGTGTTTATTAAGTTTGCAAGGCATGAGTAAGATCCAAAGTTTGAAAGATTGGTTCCACATGAAATGAATGACAGCAAGAAATAAAAAAAACCACTCGCGAAATTCTGCTAGCTATTAACAAAAAAAGTTTATTAATCTAATCTATTTAATTATGAGTGGTATGCGTAAAAGATGATTGGCAACTACTGCGATCCATCAAATTAAATTGTAAGGCTTCGCCATGGCGAGGAGACGATCAATGCTCTCTTTTTAATGATACCCTAATATGGTATGATCTATTATGAGCTGCTGAAACTAAGAGAAACAGTTAATACTAAAAGCCACCAACAGCAAATAAACGGTTCGAACTAAATTTTATGTAAACACAATCACAATTTTAGAAAACACAAAGTAATTTTACTTCGTTGCACTAGCACATACAACAAAACTAGTTTAAAAATGATTGAAGCTTTTGAATTTAAAATATGTATGCATGCGGCTGGCCAGACTTGGCTCCGCCCAATTACTTTTTATTTGAATTGATTTGACGCGCCCTGGCCGAGCAGAGTTTATTGTCACAAAAATGCACAGAATTGGCTTGATGACTGGTTTACCTTAGATAAGGCACAATTTTTTTAGTATAAGTCCACATAATGTCAGACAGGTAAAGAACATGTATAGCTAACGATGGACAATACTTTGGATAAAATACTTCCATTCTTATTAATGCAAGTTTTCAATCAAAAAATCGGTTTCATATTTACACTAGGTCTCTATTTAACACTTGTCAATTTGGAATGCGCGTTGAGATAATACGGAAGAATAATGAAGAATGTGCATTTTATATTGCTTGTAAATTTAATAGACATTTGATAATTATAAATTAATATAAAACATTGTAAAAACTCATCTTTGTTAACTCTATATTACACAAAAAATCAAAATAATTTAACGGGCTTTCAGCAGGCCAGAGTTATCTAGGGCCGGTCCAAGTCTGCTTTAAATTACGGCCTCTCCAGGCCCGACCCTTTTTTTAAGCATTAGTTCCTCCTTGTTTGGCCCGCGGGTGAGCCTTCCGGGGGCCAGGTTAAGTCGCACAAGTATCTTGAAATTACTTAATAAAATAAAATATTTTTAATCAATAAGGCACATAGTGAAATAACAACAAAACTATGTAATTAAAAGGACTATATTAAGGCTATGTATAATCATATGGAATATAATTTTGTACAAATCAATTGTAAGAGCCTAAAATGGAATTTGCTCATTGACAAGAAAGTTTCAATGTTCTATATGTGATATGGTAAAACAAAACTATAATCGTCTTTGTAACGATTTGGTATAACCAATCTTAAAGAATATACTTTATATGTTTGATTTAAACTATTGTTTACAGCTAAGGGCTTTAAATACAGGTTAAGTTTAAACGGCTTGTTATTCTTTTTTGCGTATGATATATAACAAAGCGAAAATGGATCTAAAAAGTCGCTTCGCTTAATTAAAAGAATTATTTATTTAAAACTAATAAATTACTTATTCTATTGTCTTTATCAAATAAAAATAATTTATATAATTACTTGGGGACTGGGGCCAGTTTCCATTCAAGGAGGGGGGGGGGCTTGATTACCCCAGCCCTGCTTTGGCTACGCCACTGGGTAAAATGTTTAAAATTAGTTTAATACGATATTCCTTATATTTTTTAATTTTCACTAATTTCCATGATTCACAGATTTAAATACATAATTACATATACAAAGGTATTAGTTTAAGACTTGTCTTTATTTAATACTTACAATGTTTGTTTTTATTAAATACAAACCAGCATCTTGAAACCTTTTAAGTATTTACCAATATGCTTTTGCTTCTAATAACTGTTTTACTAATCAAATTTATCATTGATTATAAACATGTTTATAACGAGTGGAGGGGTAGCTATATGATACCCATATACAAGATAAAAGGGGATATTGATGATTGTCACAACCACAGAAGAATAAAGTTTTTAAGTCACATTTTCAAGGCGTGGAAAACAGTGATCGACCAAACGGCTTCAGAGTCTAGTTAAAATTCGAGACAACCAATTCGGATTATGCGGAAAGGTCTACCGTAGAATTTGAACAGTGCTATAAGATCATGGAACGGGTTAGAAAAAAGGAAGATAATTTGCGCACGTGTTTGATAAATCGGGAAAAAGTGTTTAACAAAGTCCCTTGGACATTAGTTGGTGAAGTCATAAAGAAAACAATGTGCCAGAATTATACGTCAGAGCCATAAAAGATATGTACAAGAGAAATAGAACCTATGATAGAACAACGGTGAGGACAACAAAGGGCTTGCCATTAACACTGGAGTCCATCAAGGTTTAGCCCTCAGTGCCTTTCTAATGATAATGATTGGTATTATTACCAAGGTATTTGTGGGTAATGATCTTTTCCGACGATATCTGTGTCAAACCCTGGCAAGAATTGGCTAAAATTATAAATAGATGGGTAAATGGAATAGGTGAAAGGGGTTTCTAGGTAAATCGAAAGAAAACAGAACACAAGAAGACAAAGTTTAAATCAGATGAAAATCAGCCATTTGCATCACGTACATTAAACGATGGGAACTTAAAAGCGTGGATTCTTTCAAATTTATAGGATCAACCTTCAAGCGGATAATGGAATGGATAAAGAATCGAAGCAAGGATAAATTCCGGATGGCTTAAATGGACATATTTAACAGGCGTTCTGTGTGGCCAAAAGATTCCAACAATACTCAAAGGTATACCATAGAGGTTCATCTTACAGCCGACAGTCCTGTTAAGCTCGAAATCATGGGCTATACGTAAGAGGGAAGAGCAATGCCTAACCTCCATGGAGATGAGAATGCTAAGATAGGTGTTAGGAGTAAGCAAAAAAGATCCTAAATGAAGAAATAAGGAGGAATCTGGGTGCAACATTTATAAAGACAAACCTCTTTCAGTGGCGTAAATGGGGGGGGGGGACGGGAAATTCCCTCCCCCCCCGGAAAAAAAATTATTTTAGATCTAAAGTTTATATTTTATAGTTGTGCAACGTAACTGACCAAGTATGACACTTATTAATTGCTATGCAATTTATTGGAATTAGCTCCCACTCCAGATGAAGTTCTTGAGATATTATCGTTGGGAAAAAGAAAATATAAAATTATTTAATAATGACTTTCTTTTTTTGATTTTAATGTTGAAATAAAATGCTATAAAAAAGGGCCAATCCACTTATCTATTTTTTGACATAGTATTTCTTATATAAAAGCTAATAGGTAAAGAAGAGTTGTGATGTTGGGCAAAGATTTATTTTATAATCTGATAGGGTGTCCAAGGGATTCTTTGGACGAAATCATTTTATAATTTATTTTCATCCGCGTGTCTGGTAAAACAATCAAAGAATTCGGAGGAAATTAGTATTTGAAAATTTGCCAAAACTTGTTTCTAGTCCAAAAACCGTTCATTTATATCGAGGTTTCTTAAGTTCAAAATCATACAACTTAGCCTTAGGTTCGACTACTATTACTAAAGTTTCTGCTAACTGCTTGCTGTTTTTTTGCAATAGCTTGCATAATATATTCAGATTGTCGTAGAGAAGTGAGCAAAGTTGCAGCTTGCAACATCGTGATCATACCAGCTTGCTTCAATTTATCCTTATTTAATTTCTCTTCCATTTCTGACAACATTTTAATTTAAACTTCATGACGTTTGAATAGATTAAATGGATTGACAGCGATTCATGGGGAATTAGCTCCTACTCCAGATGACGCTGGGAAAAAGAAAATATGAAATTTTATAATGACTTTCTTTATGTTTTATACCAGATTTTATAATTTTGATGTTGAAATAAAAATGTTATAAAATTTTTTTACAATTCCCCCCCCCGGGAGAAAATCCTGGCTACGCGCCTGACCTTTTTGCAAATAAACTAAGCTGGTATGGCCATCTAGAGAGAAGGGACGATAGCTACCTCAGAACGAATATTGATAAAATAAATTTGGCAGAAAAACGAAATAGAGGAACTCAAACTTACGCGAAATCACATGAAAATGCACAAGATAAATAAAAATTTAATTAAATATAGAGAAAAATGGAAATTAATGGTGAAAGAACTGACCACTAGTCTAGGTGGTAACAGTCATAGAAAGAAGACTTATAATAAGTTTTGAAAGAGTACCAAAAATTTGTAATTAATGCTATTTTAAGATGAGATGCTATTTAATGCAGAACTAAGGGCGATATTAACAATTAATAATGATTACCTATTCTAAATATTCATAGCATAAGAAAAGAATAAAAAGAAATAAACTTCTGAACGCCAGTATCTAATTATTATTGGTTTTTATATAAACAACTGTGGTATACGAATACGTGTATACCACGTTACCATATGTTGGTATATCGCGTTTTAATGTCCGCGGTATACTATGATCTTACTTTGTTTTATTTAATTTAAGCCACATCTGTTACTAATCTTTGCAGCCCCGTCTGAAGATTTGCTCGTTCAATCAAGCCCACTACCCAGGGAAGATTCAACGGCTTTATAAGCGTCATCACACAGCATTACTGCAGTCCTTGAAGATTTTTCTCCAGTCCTTCGAAATTTTTCCCTAACTTTGTATTTTCCCTAAAACCTTTATAATTGTTCCCAACCCCTACGCTTTCACTCTTTCATTGTAATTTTACTAAATGTTATAATTTTATCTTCGTGAACCTTTTTGTAAATATAAGGTCGAGTTCGCGTGAATAAACCATCTACTAATTTTGTAAAATCTTTTCACTTACGTCGCTACCTTTTTCGCCTTAGCCGCCGCCCATAATATTGGTGTCAGACCATAATATTGGTGTCAGATTCGCCCTCTTCTTTAAAAAAAAGGAACCGTAAGTAGATATTTTATATTTAGATATTTTATATTAAAGTAAAATTAGTATTTGTTTTATTAAAATGTTGGAATAAAATTAGTGAAAATTTCTATTGTAAAAAAAAAATTATTGATGCATAATAATGGATAAAAGGTGTCTATGTTTCATAATCATACTTTTGATAACAATAATTACATTGAATAATTATTATATACGTCTATGTTTAATAAAATGGTTACTGTATACGTAATAATTAATTTGATTTGAAACTCTTGTTTAATTTATTTAATTTATTTTTTTTAACTAAACGCAAACTTTTGGTAAATTACTAAATTAATTTTAATTAAATTGCTTTGTTTAATTAAATTTGATTTTCTATTTAAATTATTTAATTTAATTAATTTAGATTGCTTGGTTTGATTAAATTTGATTTCTAATTAAATTATTTAGTTTAATTAATTTTAATTATAGTTTGGATTGAATTTGGTATTTTATAATGTTTGGTTTTCACACGCCACCGTCGATTGGCATTAATTTTTTTAATTATTTGTGCGCGGATAAATTACTTGTATATATATCAATTTTAACCGTACTAGTTTTATTTGTGTGGTATAAATTGAAAAGAGTAGAAAAGGTTTTTTTACTTAAGTCTAATTTTAAGTCTAATATAAGGTGTTACGGATGTGGGCAACGGGGACACCTTAAGAAAGATTGTGATAATAAATACTTTAAAAGGCGCAATAATGAAAATTTCAGCTATATTTCGGAAAATTTTGCACAACGCGGCCCGAGATATAATTTTAGTAATTATGCGCACCCCAATAAACCCTACACAGACCATAGATTTACACAGAAAAACTTCCCAAGTTTTGACGCACCAACAACCTCAAATAACTACAATACCAAAGAGGTTGGGGATAAATTTTGCTATAGGAGTCAAACGCAAACAGCTGCCAATGGGCAGGCTGTGTTTGATTGACTAGCGCAGGATAATTCAAATTATATAGATATGCGCATGGTAGATATAAATAAAATTTTAAATTCGTCAGCTTCACCTTTAGTGACAGTAAATGTCGATAATTTTAAGATAAAATTTATATTAGATACTGGCGCCGCAATATCAATTATTAGTTTTAAAACATTTAAAAAATTTTGGCCCAACCGAAATTTGGAAACTGCCAATATAATTGCAAAACAAGTTGATAATACTTTCATTACTGTCCTGGGTAGGATTAATGTTTTAGTTAAAGTGGCAGGATTTGTGGTTGAATTGGATTTATATATTATTAAAGAGAATGTCGATAATATAATGGGCTGGTGGATTAGGATAATTGGGCCCCAAATTCAATGGTGGGGATATGTAATAAAAATAATGCCCGCAAAATTTTCAAGGTTAATGTTAAGTCCATGGTTATGTCGAAGGCGTTGTCAGGTAGTTCACAGTGCAGGGATTTCACACCCGTTTTTCATTCTGATTTAGGGCGCATAGCCCATAAATCAGATAACTCGGGAGGTCCCGTCTGCCAAGAACGACCCATTTTTCATGCAGATTTACAGTGCGGGGTACCTCTGGAACCCACATGCCATAAATTAGCTAACTTGGGAGCAAAGCCTGATTTGGTCACATGGCACACCAAAATTGATAATATAAAAAAACCAATTCTCTAAAATTTTTGAACCTGGTTTAGGATGCTTAAATGACGAAATATTTTCGGTTTTGATTTAAATGCGATTTCTAAATTTTGTTCTGCCAGGCGCGTACCTTTAATTTTGAAAAATAAGGTCAACGAGGTAATTAAAACATGGTTAAAGGATAACGTAATTGAACCTATTGGTTATTCGGAATGGGCTACACCTTTGGTACCGGTCAGGAAGACTGACGGTACAGTTAGAGTTTGTGCTGATTATAGAATCACGGTAAACAAATGTATTATTGAGGTAAAATACCCATTGCCAAGATTAGAAATTTTTTTTGTTAAATTAATAGGCGCTAAATTTTTCTCAAAAATCACCTTGCCAACGCTTACTTGCAATTACAGGTAGATGAAAAGTCATCGCGGCTCCTAACAATTAATACCGATGCCGGACTTTTTAAATTTAAAAGGCTACCTTTTGGCTTAAGCATTTCAGCTGCTATTTTTCAGCGAGCTATGGCGTCGATTTTTAGTAATTTAGACGGTATAATATTTTATTTGGACGATATATTAATAAAGGGGCGAACAAAAGAAGAGCATGATTTGCGTCTTGTTCAGGTCTTGAATTTAATTAGTCTAAAAGGATTAAAAGTTTCAGCTAATAATGTGTTTTTGGGACTGAACAAATTGTCTATTTAGGACATATTTTAAATAATGGTAATATTCAACCAAAATATGACAAGATAGGCCATTAAAAATGTTAAATTGCCTGCAAATAAAAAGGAACTATCGTCATTTATGGGTTTAATGAGTTATTACAGTAAATGTTAAATTGTCTGCAAATAAAAAGGAACTATCGTCATTTATGGGTTTAATGAATTATTACAGTAAATTTATAAATAATTAAACTGAATATGCTGGACCATTTTACGAATTGACAAAAAAAGACATCATATTTAAATGGAGTAAAAGTGATATTGAAAAATTTGATTTTTTGAAAAATATCTTGCTTAAAAAACCCATTTTAAGATGTTTTGATCCTAATAAACAACATATACTAAGGGTCGATGCATCCAATATTGGTATCGGAGGCGCATTATGTCAGGTCGAGGATGGAATGGAGCATCCAGTTTTGTATTTTTCGCGTAAATTAAATAAAACAGAGGTGGAATATTCTGTTATAGAACGCGAGGCATTAGCGATGATTTACGGATTACAACGATGTCGCGAATATTTAATTGGCAAATTGTTTACTGTAGTTACAGATCATAAGCCGCTTGTTGCTTTATTTAAAAAGGCGAACGCCGAACTATTAATGTCTCCTAGGTTACAACGTTGGCTTGTAATGCTGGGAAATTTTACATTAATTCTAAAATACGGCAAGGGAGAGGATAACCATTTAGCTGATGTACTGTCGCGTTTGGGTGCAGATATCAGTGAGGCCGATGATTTACCTTTGTCTTGTGATATAATAGGAGGACATGTAATCAATGCTTTAAATATTTTAGATTTAAACGATATTGTTAATGAAAGTAATGCGGACCCTGAATTATGTAAAGTAAAAGATATTTTGGCAGGCTTAGACGATAAAATTAATGTACCCACCCCTTTTAAACATGTTTTGAACGAATTATATGTAGAAAATAATCTTCTTAAAAAGCATAAAAGGTTAGTGGTACCGATTAAGCTTCGTCAGGAAGTGCTAAAAATATTAAATCAGGGACACTGTTGGATGGTTAAAATGAAAGGCTTGGCCAGACAATACGTCTGGTGGCCGCAATTAACTAAAGACATCCAAAAATTCGTAAGGCAGTGTGAGCTTTGTAAGCTTGATGCACCGATGCGGCGTAGAAATAAAAAATCTAGGTGGCCTCGTCCTAAATTTCCGTGGGAGCGTATACACACACATAGATTTTTTCGAATTAGATAAAAAACGGTACATCTTAATAGTACATGCGTTTTCCGGTTGGACGGAATTTAAAATTATATCAAATATATCAAGTAGAGTAACAATTACAATTTTAAAGGAATTGATAGGGAATTACGGGTTTCCAGAAATAATTGTTACGGATAATGGTAAAGCTTTTGTTAGCAACGAATTTAAACAATTTTGTTTAAAATATAAAATTAACCATATTTTAACTCCACCGTACCATCCAAGCTCTAATCGGTAGGTAGAAAGGTATGTAGGTATTGTTAAAAAATGGTTGAACATAGCTAAAGTAACGAAGGACGGAACGTGGTTTTCTAAACTTTATCACATTATGTCACCACGGTATCCTAATCGTGCTCCTGTCAGCTATGAATTTTTAAATCGTAAATTAAGATACCCACCAGATTTTTTAAATGTTGATGATCACCAACAATTGCCAATGGTAGGTAAACCAAAGTTTCAGCTTAATCAAAAGGTATGGTATAGAAACTATTTGGGTAAACCTAAATGGCTTTTGGGTGAGATAATTCAACAGGTTGGTTCTAAAGTTTTTAAAATTAAGGACTCAAATGAAAATAAATTTGAAATTAGGCACGCGGAACAATTAAAGTTGTTTGATGCTATATAATTATATTTAACGTTTATTTCTATTCAGATGAGAATTAATGCTGCTTGGTGCGACGTGGAGTTGGAGGTGACATCCACGGCATCTTAGAACGAAAGAGTTCCAATGTATATATTAATCAAAGTGGAGACGGACGGGAGGTCGAGATTGTTAAACTTGACGCACTCTCTGGGTCCGCCAGGCCAGGTCGGGAGGTCGTATCCACAACGCCCAAGATCTCCAAGACGACCAAGACAGGAGGGGGCTGCGGTGAGGAGAGACGGGAATGCGAGCGGGGAACAACACGAAACATATCTGGGAATCCACCGTTGCTCCGTCCTCCTATCTTGAAAAGAAAGAATGTTGGGGGTGTAAGGCCAAACACCTGCCCCCAATGTGCTTCAAAGCTAAGACTGGTTCGGGAAAGACAACTCAACCCAAAGATGTCGTAGGGCTGGAGTCCAGGGTGGCTATGGATACCCTGACTCTGGACAGCCCCGGACCTTTAACTTCTCAATAAAAGGGAAAGGTGTGGTATACGTGTATACCACGTTACCATATGTTGGTATATCGCATTTTAATGTCCGCGGTATACTTTGATCTTACTTTGTTTTATTTAATTTAAGCCACATCTGTTACTAATCTTTGCAGCCCCGTCTTAAGATTTGCTCGTTCAATCAAGCCCACCACCCAGGGAAGATTCAACGGCTTTATAAGCGTCATCACACAGCATTATGCAGTCCTTGAAGATTTTTCCCCAGTCCTTCAAAATTTTTCCCTAACTTTGTATTTTTCCTAAAACCTTATAATTGTTCCCAACCCTTACGCTTTCACTCTTTCATTGTAATTTTACTAAATGTTATAATTTTATCTTCGTGAACCTTTTTGTTAATATAAAGTCGAGTTCGCGTGAATAAACCATCTACTAATTTTGTAAAATCTTTTCACTTACGTCGCTACCTTTTTCGCCTTAGCCGCCGCCCATAATAACAACATATTTGAGGTATTTAGTAATAAACTATGCCAAATATTTTCAAAACCTTAATTTTAAATATTCGTTTGCTATATTATCCACAAGCCCAATCTAAAAATCTTTATTATCAGTAACTTTAATTATAGCCTAACGATAAGGCTTAGATTGTACACCACTAATTTTCTTATAGCCGACGCAGATTTATAATTGGTCAGTGGGAATTAATTTGAATTTAATCCATAGGTCGGTATATAATTGTATTTTAATATGATTACTTAAGGTTTTTCTGAATTATAAAAATTATATATCTCATAAAACAAGATAATAAAAATTTATTTAAATTGTATTTTGGCTAACTAAATAACAGTAGTAATAATTTCGGTCTAAAATGTTTTATTTTAACTTTTTGAAACTTTTGTAATAATAAATACCAAATACAAAAGCTATATCCTTAATTGTTAGATATAAAGGAAATTTACATAAATTTAGTGTCCGTCTTTTTGATGAATTGTTTAATATAAAAAGGTGGCATTTTCATTTTTATTCAAAGCTCAACGTTTAAAATATGTTTTGTAAAAATCCTCTAAGATCTAACCTTAGCTTAAATAACCTTTTTGTTTATTGTCATTTGAAATTAATTTTAATTGTCAATCTCACTCCACTAGTATTTTGATAAATATTAATATAAATATATTAAAACATTCTATATCTCATTTTATTAAAACCTTCTTAAAAGGGGATTACACATTTTTTATTGGTTATTGATGATTCAACTTCTAGATGCAGGGGTTAGTGGGTGTTTTGATTGATATTGTTTTGTTTGTTTACCTTCTTGGTAAGCGTTAAATGGCATTAGCCACATTAATTATTTATGCCTTTCAAAATCCTGTTTTCTTTCAATTGCGTTACTAATCGTAGCTAAAACGATTTAAGTATATTTTTATGCCATTATATAATATAAGTTTTAATGATCAACAAAAAATAAGTCATGCCACATTTAGAGGATAAAAATTTATGATAATTAAATTATATATTGATAATTTCGATGCCAAATGTATTTTTAGAGTTTTTGATTTAAAGGATATACAACTAATCTAAACTAATATATATGGATATTATTTGTTATATTCCCCCTCCCATTTCTATGATGTCATTATATTTACTTTAATTTTAATTTAAAATAAATTATATTACGCCCACGTCGGAAATTGAGGAATTTAATTTAGGTAAACTTTTATAAAAATCATTCTATTTCTCGCCCGACTATAAAGATCCGGACACCGTACTAAATTATATATTTGCATTTCCAAAAAAGTTGTTTTAACATTATAAATGAAATAAATAATTGAATAAAAAAGTAGTATTAACATATAAATAAAAAAAATACCCATAAATTGCATAGCAATTAATATTTTTTACCCTATAACTGCTGAGGAAGGGGGGGGGGGGGGTTAAGAGGAATGATATTAATTACATTTAGGCACGCTATAGCAAGCTAATGATTAAAGGAGTGCTGAAATCCCCCTCTTAGAGGGAGTATGGGGGTGGGGGGGGGGGGGGGTGAGTGTATATATCGGTGTAGGGTGTCAGCAGCCAGCGTGTTTTTTCCAAACACCCCTTTTGATTGGGTAAAGGGATTATTAATGGTTTTTCCACACCAATGGTATTGGGTAGAGGCGTGATTAATGAGATTTTTTGAGAGAATTTTAGCTCGTGTTAACAACCAGCGTTCATCGTGTTACTACTGAGACATTGTTCTTAAGTAGGCAATAATTCATTCGTCCCTTAAACTAAACTTTAACTACCCAAAAAGCACATTATTAGTTTTTTGCATACTATAATTTGTATTGTTCTCTTCATATCCAATTCCTCTCTTAAACTATTAAATAATTTCTTTATAAATTAAACTTTAAATCCCCCAAAAAACTTTATTAATTTTTTTGTCGATTAAATTTTTTCTACTATATTAAATGTCCAAATACGATTTCCAAACTATAATTGAATATTTGAAAAGCGGATTAATGTTGTACTAAAATCTTGGGCCATATATTCCTAACGTTTAAATAATACTTCAAAATTTGGTATTTACGTTACGCATTATACCAACCATTTTGATTACATTAATGATTGTCTTTTAGCATAGTTTTGAATAAAACTTATATTGATAGTCTGTTTTTACAAATATTTATTTTTATAGGGAAGGGGGGAGAAACCAACCTAAATTAGATTCCAGTTTATAAAAATTTATAAATATATATAATATTTTAACGGAGAAGCCAACCTAAATTAGTTCCAGCTTTATCAAAATTTACAAAAATATATATAATATTATTCAATAAGCATAACACCTAAAAATGTGAAAATGGACCTTTAGTAAAAAATATGTCAGTCGAAATGATCGATTGACAGCTCTTATAAAACACGGTTGGCTTCTGCCGTACCACATCGGCTAATATAATATTAATACTATATCATATCACCTAATCAATCTTTTAGCCAAAATTCGACTGCATCTAACTTAAATTCCCTTTCTCCACCCATTCCAAAATGTTTTTTGCAACATACATGTATGTATTTCTTTAATAATAATAATAAAAATATAGGAATAACAAAATATTTAAATAAAAAAAACGTCGAATAAGTTACTTACTCTACACAACTCATACACGTCGATTTATATAGTGAATGTCGTAAATTGTGACACAATATTAATTTGAGAAGAAAAAATCAAATTTTTTTCTCCGAAATTTTGGTCTTAAATGTAAAAATTCTAAATCTAAAATGGGAAGCAATTTAATGATGAAATTGATCCAAAACCGTTCGCATTCCATAGCAGGAGGGCCATTCTTGTTCCGTTTTAAGGAGTCTAATCACACGCCCGATGATAATATCGACTTACAACGAAATAGGACTTTTAGGTATTTTTTGAACTCTTTTATATATTAAAATAATTCATTTAAAGAAATTAAATTAGTGGTGTAAAAACCGGTGGGTTTTGTTTGGTCAATCTTTGGTTTTAGTCGACTAACCGTAAACTCATACCAAAATTTAATTGACTAATACCAAAGGTCCAAACAAAACTTAACCATTTTTGCAACACAAATTTAAATTATCTAATATAAGCCGACTTTAACAAACAAGAACACTAATAACTTTTGTCTTTTTACCCCACTTTATCGTTACTTAATTTACATATATTTTCAAAGACATTTCCAATTTATAAATATTTTTTGAAATGTTTTTTTTTGAAATAATTGTAAAATTGATTTTTATCTCATTTATTTTCATATCCTTTCCCTTTTGAAAATGCTATAAATAATTAATTTTTCCAATCACGCTTTTTAAAATGCGAGTAATTCCCCTTCCAAAAACCTCTTATAATACTTACAACTTCAATTTTTATTTCACTCGCTCCGTGGGATTTAGACCATGATGATAAATGCACCAACAGGTACATCCCCTCATACCTCTCTCAGTAGTAGTACTAGTCTTAATAGCTAGGTAAAATTATCCCTTTTGCCCCTCCTTCATCCTTCCCTCATTGTCTTAAAGTAATTGTCCTATTGTCAACCTCCTTTTGAGGGTGGGTGAGAGAAGGGGATATAGAAATTAGGTTAAGACACCCCCTATCATGCTAAAAATTTGCCAATCGTCGAAATTTTAGAACTAAATTAAAAAAAGTATCAAGTAAAACTATAGTTATGGGTGTGATTTGTCAAAAATAACTAATATTAAGAAGAAAAATATATTCTTCAATCTCTCTCTCTCAGCCTTATCCTTGCATCAGCAATCAATGAATGAGCCGCATTAATCAATACCTTAAAAAAAATAGCCCTTAATACAAGAATTTTTTGGAGACCCTCACTCCTACATACAATATATTTATCGTGCATTAATTATATTCGGTTTTAGATATCGGCATTATGTCTAAATAATCTTTAAGTATTTATTAAACGGATCAAAATATATATATTATTAATATTGTCTTAATAATTTGCCCCCCCCCAACAATTTAGTCTTACTATTTAATATAAACAAAAGTAAATTACTAATGATTTTAAAGTTTTTTGCTGTCATGTGCTGTCGTGACTAAATTTCATTTTTTCGTCAAAATTTTGAGACTCATCTACACTTTTATTGTCAAAACCCCAAGTCTAATTTGCTATAGCCATGTAGCCACGTGGGCGTAGCCAGGGGGTGGAAGGGATATGCGGCTGCCCCCCCTAAAGTCACAGAAATTCCTAAAAATATATAGCTATGGCTTAAATTTCAAAAAATTAATCTTTTGCCCCTCCCTAAAACATTATTACGCCTCCCCCTCTAATTCCAATCCTCGCTACACCCATGTGTATATCCACATATCTATAATTTATATCGTGATATTATAAATAATATTACAGTCATAGCGGACGGACACGTTATGTTCTCGGTAATTTAGAATTGTCAATTTATGATTAGTATAATAATTCCCCTAAAAAATGCTAAAAAATGCATTTAAATTTTCAAGGTCAAGATGCAGCCCCAACCCTCCCTCCCTCCCCCACTTCAACTTACTCAATTAGGTTTCTAATCATTATCTCTATTATAGCCTTCTAGATCTACTACAAGTGGCTACTTCAACTCTATATAAAATCATTTTCTTCATAATATATCAATGCCAATATAATTAGTTAACTCACTCCCCCCCCCCTTTAAATTTTGTTGCTAAGGTCTTGGACACTGCCAAAATCAACCAACTTTCGAGCCGTGAGATAACACATTTATAAGCAGTGCTATGTTATTATTATTATTGGTTTTCCATTTAATAAAATCCAAAAAATTGAGAAAATGCGAGGGATTAGGTGTCTTTGGAAGGGGGGGGGGGAGGCTGGGGGGTAGTGGGTTGGACAAAGAAAGAGATTTATATTTCACTTGTCAACCTTGAATTGCGGGAAATAGCCATTTGAACGACCTCTTTTCAAGGACACTCGTGATGGAGGGGGGATTATAGTGCAACTGCGACAGACACCCCATTCAAAGTTATTATTGCGCAACTAGCATTAGATACACGCGATTGAAGGGACCATATTTTAATTTTGAACCATTTGCAATACTTATTTAAAAGTCCCCCAAAAAATAATGTGGAAATTTTACTTAAAAGAAGGGTTTAAAAAGGTAAGGAGTGGGGTGGGCCAGGGGGAGACATAGAGGGGCGGCTGTCCCATTCTAAATTCATATATTCTTTAAAACTCCATACCGTTATAATTTAAAAATTTGTCATTTTGCCCCACCCGAAATTATAATTGCCCCCCCCCCTCTAGATCCAATCATGGCAACGCCCATGGGTTGGGGGTAGGTGGGCTATATGTGTCAGATTAGCATATTCAAGTATGGTCAGTTTCAAGTGTCAATCTGACTTTGATTGACATATGTCGTGATTGGCAGCCATTTTTGAATTTGTAAACAAATTAAAAATTGAATTAAATGAAATCAGTGGCGTAGCTAGGTGGAGGCCCAGGGGGCTTGCCCCCCCCCCCCCCCCGCAAGAGAAAAATCTTGAGCCTCTAGGCCCCTTAAGCCATTTTTTTATTTTATCTTAATTTAGACAATATAAAGATAATTATTTTCAGAATGAGTAGTTTAATAAATGCAATTACAACGGTTAATAGCCTAATATTAACTTTAAATGATATTAAAAATGAGGAACACTATCAAATTCATTATAATAAGGCGAAAGATCAATTTTTGATTTGTTACCTTCTAAACATATTAAAAAACAAAAAAAGTATGACACATTTAACTCTTTTGAATCTACTAATTCATTAATTGATTTCAAAAGTGATTTATTTTATATTATCCTATCATCCATAGACTAATAGCAGAATTAAACATAAGATTTTCGGAAATTAATTGTAATTTATATAAGTCCTTAGAAGGCTTAAACCCTTCATCCCCTTTTTTTGCGATAAATCTTATCAGAAGTAATTAACCATTATGAATTAAAACTGGAACATGCCGCAATAAATATGGCAAAAAAGTATGTAATATATTATAATTCTTTATCTTCGAGTAAAATAAATGCAATGACATTTTTACTCATTAAAATTTTGCCCTCAATAGTGTTTCCAAATTTTATTATTTTGATTAAAATAAATATAACTATCTCAATAACTTCATGTT
The DNA here is from genome assembly GCA_964036665.1 of Gordius sp. MW1. NCBI lineage: Eukaryota > Metazoa > Nematomorpha > Gordioida > Gordea > Gordiidae > Gordius > Gordius sp. MW1. The sequence continues at coordinate 23,867,901 of OZ038531.1, forward strand.
CATGCGAAAGATCGTTCTCATTGCTAAAACGGATTAAAACTTATCTTCGTCCCACAATTGGACAAGATAGGTTATCTTCCTTAGCTTTATTGAGCTTAGAACATGACTTTATAATTGTTACCCGGATGATAATTCGTTTGCAACATCGAGTAAAAGGCGGAATGAACTATTATTAAAAGACTAATTTTAATATTTAATGCAAAAATTATCTGGGCTTTTAAACTTGTTTTAAACTTTTTAACACTTACAAAATATATTAAAATAAATAAATTAAAATTCCATCCTGGATTCAATTTCATTTTCCTCTCACATGCTTATTGTTTAACATATCTTGCACATTTTTATGTACCACATGCACATATAAAGTCAATAGTTTTCCAAAAAATAGTTTGTACACCATTTTCCCCCTTTATTAATGATATCCCATCATAAGTTTGATAAATTAATATTAATAACCACTTCCTGAATTTTACAGACAATTGCGTCAAAACTTTTAAGGGATAAAAATCCTAAAATATTTATTATGTTTGTCTTTGGACGCTAAGTTGTTCTGTGCATCTCACATCTCTAATTTCATCTAAAATTATTAAATAAAATTTTGATTCATTGAATTTAGACAGAATATTTTTGAGGTTCATTTAGCCGTTAGATGTATTAGTTCATTTTAATTTTTAGGTGGCTTAAAGGGAGGAGGGGTTGTGCAAATATATCTAATCAGGGGTAATAACTTCTAAACACTCATTCTCGAACAAATTTTAATTTTATAATTAATTTTTTTAAATTTTATGTTATAATTACACCTTTTGAGGATCTAACCTTAAAAAAGGCTTTTAATTGTTCTTATTGTTTTCCTGATATAAATGCTGCCTTAAAATGCTGCCAATATTGCATATGTAAAATTAATATTTGTTATATATGGCTAAGATTTTTGGGGTTGTGGCAATAATTTTTATAAAAACTTTGTTATATAGTTTTTTAAATATTTATCTTATTTTTTAAAATGTCAAAGATTTCTTGTCATTATACCCGTTCCACTTTGTGTCCTTACAATTCATTTATACATAACTTAATATACCATGTGAAATTTTTTATATTGCTGAACTACACTACTTTGTTTTATTTATGAATAAATTTTATTTATTTTATGCCCTATAAACATCAGGGTGTGAGACATACCAGTGTGATGTTATTAAAAGTACACAAAGTAGTAGGGGAATTTTAAGTTTGTCCAAATTTATGAGGGAAAAAATTTTCGATTGCATTTGCATGGTCGTATTCGTTTTGGTGGGGGAGGGGGAATTATTTTTAATTTTTAAGGTTTTGCGCAGAAAATTTTTTTATCCCCCCCTACCAACCCCCTTGGTTTGACCAGCTCAGCCCTTCCCCAAGGCAAAAAGGCTAGCTACGCCACTGAATGAAATATATCAATTTAATATATATAGCTATTTATTTATGATGAATCCTTTTTTATGGATTAAAAAAATTAACATATTTTGACCCCTATTTCTTAAAATGTTTTTTATAATTAAATTGCTCAACCAATTTATTTTTATGATAAAATCATCTTTAGGTTTAATTATGTATTATTATATTAAAGGGTACTATAAATAAGACAATAGTTTAAATTGCTCAATTATAATGAATTTTAATTTTTATTAATTTGTTTAAAATAATTAATTTATTTTTTGACCCCTATTTTTTATATAAATAGTTCATTTTAATATTATGATTAAATTGTTGCTTTGTTTTTTATATGTTATATTATTACAGAGTTAATACAATTCAAACAAATGTTTATGAATTGCCAAGTAGTTTTATTAACAATCTGGAACAAAGAAAACAATACAATGAGCATATAAATTATATATTTAAAAACAAGTGTTTATAAAATAATGCTAAAACATATATCTCAAATAATGATAATTTTGGATGAGAGGGTGAATTGACAGCCCAGGTATGATATTGGTTGCTTGACTAAACCATTAGATTAAAAGTGATAGGCAGAGGTGAAGCAATGCTTTGTACCAGTTCACCTTAATTAGTCCCTATAAAAACAAGTAACTTATAATTAATCTTTTACTTTTGGAAAGCCAAATAAACAGCAAGTCATATTAAGTTTGGGAGTCATATACAGCAAAATGTGACCACATTGGAACAGCATGAACTAATTTAAAAAAATAGTCCATCATGATTAACATAGAAGACAGGTTAAGAATTTTATGCCCGAACCCGGCCCGGTTCAATTTTTTAACTTCATTGCCCGCACGAGCCCGCCCGAACATTCTAGGTGCCCGCCCCGGGCCCGCCCGAAACATTAAAGCTGCCCGAACTACCCGGGGCGAAATATTAAATTTGCCCGTTAGGCCCGAAATTATGCGATCTCAAATTCTATTAACCACTATTAAAAAATAAACATTAAATTAATGGCATTTAAAAAAATATGCAATGTTTAATTATCACGCATAAAATCTAATTTCCTATATTATTTAAAAGTCGAATGATTTTTTCAAATGAAACTTTTAATCTTTAATTTTAATCCTAATAGGTCAAAAAAGGTTAGTATTTGGTCTTTCGAAAAAATTTGCCAGATAGCCTGGCGAAACCGCTTTAGGTCACAATATTTTAATAAGTTAATTGATAATGCATTAAGGGACAAACATGTTGGAACATTTAAAAATCATATAATAACAAAATATTAATTTAATGCAACCGATGTCCATGAAAATATTTATGTAGCATTTTTTTTAATTAAGTTTAAAGTTAACATATTTAATAAATAATATTACAATAAACAAAATTATACTCCCCTTTTGAGTTAACCCGTTTGCCCTACTAAATTAACTTCTTAATGAATAAAATTAGTTCAATTAGTCAATCTGTGCTCTGTTAAAACTTCTTTTTTGATAAAAAGACAATAATTTATCAATAGAATTTAAATGCAATAGGTATAGAATTCTTTTACCATAAAAATAAGTAGTAACTTAGCGAAAGCGACGAATGATAAGGGAATATAAAGGCTAATTGGAGAAACTATGTGAAGGCGGAATCAAGTTTCTTAACTTTTTTAGCATTTTCATATGCAATTAAATAAAAAGTAACGAAATAACATTATTTAAAAAATCTCATTAAGCCCAAATTGCCCGAATCCTATCTTCAACATGCCCGCCCGGGCCCGCCCGAAAACAAAAATTTAGGACAGTTGCCCGGCCGTTGCCCGGGCTCGGCCCGTTGTTCGGGCAGCGGGCCGGGCAATCTGGTCTCTGAGAAGAATGCCCATTTCTTTGTCAAAAGCATGTTACAAATATCCATACATATTATTGTCCTTCAGGGCCCCACTACAGGATCTAAAGTTGATGTGTCTTTGTCCATTGTTGAACAAAATTTAAACTTGTCTCACAAGTCATTATCATTTATAATGAGAGCATATTCGGCATCTTATATGAATATTGTATGTTGAAAGGTGCTGTACTTTTCATATATTTTGTTCCTAGCTCAATCAATGCATTTGACCCTCTCATCTACCCTCAAAAGTGTCTGTTCATCCATTCTCAAAACTATTCATTACCATATAAAACTTACTTGTAGGCTCTTCATATTTTTTTTATTAATCTACTAGCTGTGCCCGGCCAAGCGTTGCTTTGGCTTAGTCCCTTATTAGCTAAATAACTGTAAGAAAGTTAAACATAGCACTTTTTGACCTATAAAAATAAAAAATACCAAATAAATATTTAAACCGTTGTAAATCTATTCAATCATTTATAAATATACCTTTTCCTATTATAAAACTATATAATATATATTTACATAATATAGCATTCTATAATTAAATTATACAATAATACCATTATTTTATTTTTCTAGTCAGCTGATTTATTTGAAATAAAATTTCATTTAATATAATAAAATAATTAATTGAAGGATGGATAATTATTAAAAATGATAAATTAATTAATTTAATTTAATCAATACAATTTGATTGATTATTAATCATTGATTTTCCCTCACCCCCCAAAGCTCAAAATCGATAAATTGAATTAGATAGAAGGGCGTGGCCTCTTAAGGTAAATAGAGATAGCGTATATTTATCAGAGTCTCACGGTGAGTTTTAAATTTTACATAAGGCTCTCTCTCCTTAAATTCAAACACTACAAAGATTGCAAATTTTCTTATTTCGTTTTTAAATTATATAATTACTCGGGCCTTCGGCCCTCGTGGGAAGGGGGAGGGGGGAAGGGGAGGAGGGGAAGGGTGAAGGTAAGGGGGATCGAAACTCATCTATACTCCGTATAGAAGTAGCATATTTGCTATGCAATTTATGGGCGAGAAAGGTGGGAAGGGGCGAGAGTGCCTATAGGGGGGTATTAAATGCAAAATTATTAGTTAATTATTAATTTATACAAATGTTTAAAAAGTTAAAGGGTATTAACAAGAACAATATATTAATTTAATTTTAAAAAAAATAAAAATTTTGTCCTCTCCGGGATTCGTACCTACGAGCTAGTGACTAGTCACTCATTAATCAACTGAGACATTAAACTTCAAAATACGTTTTACCCATTACTTATATATAGCTACCACTTGGTACAATTACAATAAAAGCAAAAAATATTAGTATGGTCAAAAAAGACGAAGTGGGCGACCATCAAAAGCTAAAAATGCTTTTATTTTATAATAAATTACTAATGGAATATAACATTTTATTGCGTTTTATATATTTTATTGTATTTCAATAAAAAATAATTAAAACATCATGGGCGTAGCCAGGTTTTGAATTAGGGGGGGGGGGCAGAAAAAAAATTTCCTGAGAGCAAAAAAAAAAGGTCTTGACTATCTAGAATTAGTGAATTGGGCAATTAAAGGGTTTTGGCTGGCCTTGGCAGGCAATTTAGTTATAAAACCCTGATGGGTTCTAGCAGAAAATTTTGGACAAATATGATTAATGATAAAAGTATTAATATTATGTAGAATGATATCTACTTCCTGGGGCAACCTGGTGTTTTTACGGGAAAAATTTTCCAAACTAGTTTATTTTTCATACCAATTTATTATTATGAAAAAAATGGGGGGGGGGCCGCAAAAAAATTATAAAATATTTGGGGTGCCGCGTATATGAAAAGGTTAAGAACCACTGATTTAAAATACTTCATCAATAGGCGTTTTTTGATCATCAAATAAATAACTAATTAGTAAGATTTTGGAAGGAGCATTTTGAAAATTTAGCCTTTACTTAAAAACAATTGGCCAAAGGTTATTTTTTTATTGGGTCTATAAAAAAACGAAAAAAAATTCGAATCGCAATTTGGCCAATAGTATTTTTTTCCATTGGTCAGTACCCACAGACGGTCTATAAATACATACTATTAAAAAAAAACAAAAAAAATTTCGATTTATACTTTGGCCAATGGTCATTTTTTTATTGGTCAGCAGCCAGCGGACGGCCAAAAGCCATATTATCAATGGTATTAACAAAAACAATTTATTAATTTGAAAAAAAACGAAAAAAATATTTCGATTTATACTTTGGCCAATGGTCATTTTTTTCATTGGTCAGTAGCCAACGGACGGCCAAAAAGTCACATTATCAATGGTATTAACAAAAACAATATATTAATTTAATTTAAATAAAAATAAGATTTTTGCCCTCTCCGGGATTCGAAACCACATTAGTAGAGGCATAGGCTTTTGTAGGGGCAGCAGCCAGCGGACGGCCAAAAAATCATATTATCAATGGTATTAACACAAACAATATATTAATTTGAAAAAAAACGAAAAAAAATTCCGATTCACAATTTGGCCAATGGTCATTTTTTTCCATTGGTCAGTAGTCAGGGCACGCTTAAAAAGTCATATTATCTAGAGTATTAACAAGAACAATATATTAATTTAATTAAAAAAAATAAAAATTTTGCCCTCTCTGGGATCCGAACCCACATTAGTTGAGGCATAGGCTTTTGTAGGGGCACAGGGACCCACATCAGTAGAGGCATAGGCTTTTGTAGGGGCACAGGGACCCATATCAGTAGAGGCATAGGCCCTTGTAGGAAAGGGGGATAGGGTAATTATCAATGTTAACCTAATATACCCAATTCAAAAACGAAAAAATAACCATTTTACCCCTGGCCGCTGGGCATCTACGGCTAAATTTTCGCGCGAATCGGGCCGGTAGTTTCAGAATTTAGCCCTTTTTTAAAAACTAAAAGGAATTTTAGGATTCTGCAAAAGCTATTTTACCCCTGGCCGCCCTGAGAACCTACGGGTAAAGTTTCGCGCGAATCGGGCCGGTAGTTTCAGAATTTAGCCCTTATCCATATACTTACATACACTTTACTATATATATATAGTTTGTGCTTAATTTTCATTTTCCAAAAAAATCATTGTGGTAATATCAAATATAAATATTATGTGCAATATATTGATGAATATTATTTGCAGATATCCATGCATAACTAAATATTAATGGCCTATAACTTTTTATGATGGCGATAAAATACAAGCAATATAATACAATACTTACAACAATGTGGAAATTTTATTCTTGATTACCCATATACAACTTATAATACTATGTTAGCAATGGTAATTTTAATAAACTTTCTGTATGTTTCAACCAAAATTGAAAATGGTAACACTTGTTTATTAATCTCCTAACAAGTGTTTTCTAGGCTTTCAATTGTTCTGTATAAAGTTCATAGCCAATGGCGCTTTGGTATAAATCACGTGATTCTGTTTACGTTTACGCTTTAAGCCAATTAGTGCGTTCTATTGCGCACTTGAATCTCATTACACTTGAATCTAATAACCCTACACCGGTGCCATTAGTCGTGAATTTTTTTTTTATTTGGATGCATCTTAGCTCCGGAATCGATTAGAAGTTGACGATTTGTGTTAATGGAGTGTTAATTTGTTCGCCAACCAGGTGAGATAAAATTGTAAGCTGGTTAGGTTAAAATGTGGACTTTTTTTTAGTAGGACAGCAAGAGCCATCGAGTAAAAATGTTCACGTGCGCTGCTTTCAGTTCCGCGAATAAAAGTGATTTTGTTAGGTCTGGTTAAGTTGTTGACGTTGCCATTGTTTGGAAACTGTATTTAGTGATGATGCTGATTAATTTGTAGCACATTGCAAAATATAATATCGCTTTTGTTAAGGAACCAACTAATAAAAGTGCGTCAATGTTGCATGTTGTAGGGAAGCTCGTCTCTCGAAAAGTTACATTGAATAATGTCATGAAAATAGATGTAACGGTTTTTGGTGGCAAAATGCCTATGACGATAACCCAAATTGTTTGACATCAGTAATTGATTTGGTGGTAGTAGTAGCGATGCATTGCAAATCACCAAGTATTCCCTAAATTATTTCTTCTATGTAGTAAATAAACTGTAATAGTTCCAGGTATGTCCTAACTAGAATTAGGGGGGGGGGGGTTGGTGAATATGTACAGAATATATATGGTTTCCCCTGATAGATCAGTTACTTGTCCTGAATATGTTCCTTGATGGCGTTGATAATTCCACTTGATGTACTGCATGGTTGTGTGGGTAGGGATTTTACAAACAATTGGATATTGTGACAGTTTTATATGCGATCGCTTGAATGCCGAAAATAATACCAAAAGGTAGTGCTCGAGGGGGTGGGTGGAAGTTTAGAAAATTTTGGCCCCCCGAAAAGCGGGGTCACCACTTTAATGGTTGCGTGTTCATATCACGTCGGGGTCACCAGTGTAAAGACTTAAAGTATTCTTTTATTAAACGCCGATCAGGAGTATAAAAATTATTAAACTGCAAACTGTGTATGTATGTATGTGTAAGGAGTTTATATGGTATAAGAAAAATCAATAATCATTATTTCTGGAACATTTTAGTTTTTAGTAGTAAATCGATAATAGAGATAAGTTTAAGGAATATCGATTGACGTCATTGGATTCGATTCTACGAAAATAAATCGATATAAGTCATAACGTGCAATTTATTGATGACTCATCCGAACTTGATTGGATTGACGTCGATAGTGTGATTCACTTATTTCTCTGAAATTAACATCCGCTACAACTTATCAAATTTAGAATTGTGTTAATATTCATACAATAATAAGTTATTAAGGCTATAATTGGCAAAACTTAATATATTTATATCATAATAAACTTTATGTAGCTTAAAAAATAATTTCTATTAATTAATAAATGTAGTAATAAATTTAATGATAAAGTACTAATTTCGTCAGATGTCTCTGTTCATATTCGCTTTTCTAGTAAATAATAAATTTATGATAATAAATTAATTGATATTTATAAATTTAAAAGTACTGTGGAAATAAATTTATTAGTTACAATCATATATATATTCAATCGTTACAATTATGTGAATAAATATTATGATATGATAATTTGTTGTTCAATTTTGGTGTATAAAGGGCCCATTTGCCGAATTGAGAGGAATAAACATATATATTTATTTCAATGGAAAAGTAATCAATAACAACCATCATGCAAATGTTGCCTTGTTCTGTTTTAGGCAACATGCAGAGATCTATTCCAACCTGTTTCCAAGGGGCTGGAATCACAGCCACTTATGAAGAACTGGTGTGGCCTTATCAATTCTAGCCATGTGTGTCTGACATGCATGACAAGCCCCAACATTTTTTAACTTCTTTTGTCATGTTAGGCCACCAATATCTACTCATAACATATAAGAGCACAGTCAAAAATTATATACAATGTAAAAGCAATTATTCACAAAATTATAAAACTTCAAAATGTATAAAGCTTACTTCCTGCTTCTTTTCTTGAGTATGGTTAGACCCAAGATGGCCCCCCAAGCTTTTGGCATGTATGCTATCAGTTAGGCCATCATGGTGTATTTTGATAACATTCATAATCTCTTCCTTCGTCATCACCACCCTTGCCAGCATTTCTGAAGATTACAACTTACAGCAAATTTTAATATGATACCTGTCTTAATACGTCCAATGTTTTTCACTCTTTTGTGATACAACTGCTCATTTTTAATAGTAAAAAGAGCTGCCTTTCTTTTTAAATAGGCCCTCTGATTCTTATTATATATAACAGGCATCAGTTCCTCCTTTATATATTTAATTATTCCCTCAAAATTATATTTTGACATCTAAAAGAAAGTTATATATTAAGTTGTCCTAAACAAATGATATTAAAAATTCATTATCATGTTCCGCGAGTAATAAAGAAAAAGTTCCGCGGGAACTTTAACATTTGAAGGGAATCAGGGATTTATATTGTAAGAATTGAGGAGGATAGGGGGATGGCAGGGGGAAAAAAGTAAAAGACTCCACCGCGTACGCAACAATATACTTCTATATTTTTACATCTCGGTTATTTAGTCTATTATCATAAAACTAAGGAATAAAATAATGAAAATATTTATAAAAAGTTTTCGATACAGTACGCGTTGTGTACGCGTATACAAAATTTACTGATGCGTGTTGGTAAATAATAATCTATGGGGGAAGAAATAACAATCACGTACAAGCGGGGGGAGGAGGAGGAAAAGTAACACACACGTAAGGAAAATTAAATGAAAAGGAAAAGAGGTACACCACAGTAGTGTTGTTAATATGCCAAAATGCTAAAACCATAACCTGACAATAGGCATATATCTCCTACCATTACCATCATCATAACTGCTGTAGCTCGCCTTTTCCCACACTCGCTATCTCCTTGATTTTCACACACTCTTACCCATTAATTATCTCATTAATTCCTTTCCCTCGTAGTTTAATATTCCCACACTCTCACCCATTAATTATCTCATTAGTTCCTTTCCCTCGTAGTTTAATATTCCCACACTCTCACCCATTAATTATAATATCATTAGTTACTTCTCCTTATTATTGTTAAGTACAATTATTATTCCCACGCTATTCCCTATTTACTTTCTCTCATTATTGTTAAGTACATTTATTATTCCCACGCTATTCCTATATATTACCAATTTATCGCATATGATTCGTGCTTTTTTCGCATTTTATAATTCTTCATGCTAATTCCCGTTCTTGTAAGCCAAGTTATAAAATATGGCGTGGTCAAATTCCAATATACAATTCCATCAATATAGTCCTGAAGAAAGCTTCGACCTATATGTGTCCCAATTTAATCATATGTTGTCGGTTCGGATAAAAAATCCTATTTCTTACGGTGAAAGGAGCCCAAATCTACGAATTACTTACGAATCTTATTGCCCCCCAGGACCCAGCAAACCTTTCTTTTGAAAAACTATGTTTAGCCCTAAAATACTTCTATTCTCCTAAATTAAACCCAATCGTACAACGCTACAACTTTAATAAGCTGTCCCAAATGAATGATGAAACCATCGATGCATTTACAGCAAAGTTAAAGGGTGTGGCAATCCATTGCCAAATGGATCGAACCTTGAAAGCAGCCTTCGTGATAGGTTTGTTGCTGGATTACAGAAAACAAAGATCGTGGAACGCCTTTTAGGCGTCGAAAATTTGACATGGCAAATTGCGTTGAACACGTCTCGTGCCATGGAAAAGGCAGAACTACAATCACAATTATTGAATCATTCGGAAACAATTCATTTGGTGAAACCCAGGTCTTTAAATTATTGTTATTCATGCGGGGGTAACATAATCGGGCCACGTGTAAATTTCGAACTGCAGTATGTATTAAATTTCAAAAAAGGGACACATTGGAAAAATATGCAAGAGCGAATGTAGTGGTACGCTTCATCAGGTTAATTATAAGGGATATTCGTCATTTTGTGCATTAAAGGTAAATGATCTGGATGTTAATTTTGAAATTGATACAGGGTCATCAGTGACAATGGTGAATGGAGGAAATATTGTAGTACGGAACGTCTCTCGGTTCAAAACTATCTTAAAAAGTTATAATGGTACAACCATACCAACAAAGGGAAAAACGGTGACGGTATCTGAAAATGGCAAACGATCAATTACCGTTAATCATATCAGAAGGCCATGGCCTCAACATCTTAGGACGCGATTGGTTGCAACATTTTCCCCATATCCTAATTCAACTGGCAAATAAATGGATTAAAGATGATACCACTCCCTCTTCAGTCAATATGGTTAATTGTTCCAATAATTTGAATGATATTACTAACAAATATTCTTCGTTATTTGATAATAAATCCACCGGAGTTATTGATTTTTATACAACACTTAAACTTAAACCCGAATCCTCTTCTAAATTTTTTCGCCCCAGACCAATCGGATCAATGCCATCCGTTTAGTTATAGCGCGTTTTTATATTTTTTATTCGTGTATATCATAATTATAATTATTTGTTTCTGAATAAAACTTTTAGAGATAAAAAAAAAAAAATCCCTTATTTTATTAAAGAAAAAGTGGATAAGGAGTTAGACCGACTAGTTAAGGAAGGGGTTTTGAAATCTGTAAAATATGCCGACTATGCAGCGCCCATTGTTACTGTTCTTAAAAAAGATGGGGGATTAAGAATTTGTGGTGATTTCCGAAATTTGAATAATAATCTTGTTGTTGAAAAGTACCCTCTTCCCCGCATCCAAGACTTGATTTCTAAATTAGCAAGTTTTAGATATTTTTCCATATTAGACCTCAAGGAAGCCTATTATCAAATTAAAATTACTGAAAAATCACAAAATATTTTAACAATTAATACCCACAGAGGTCTTTTTAAATATACTCGACTTCCATTCGGAATTGCTTCTTCCCCAGCGATATTTCAGCGCTTCATAGACTCATTATTTAGGAACATTAATGGTGTAGTATGTTATTTAGACGACATTATTGTGGCTGGGAAAACAATTGAGGATCACAATAAAAACCTCGAAACAGTGTTCAAAATATTGGATGAGGCTAAAATAAAATTAAAACGCGAAAAATGTAATTTTTTACAAAAATCAATTGAATATCTTGGACATATGATAAACGAGGAAGGAATTCACACAACTAACAAAAATACTAAGGCAATTATAAATGCTCCTGACCCTACATCAATTAAAGAATTACAATCTTTCTTAGGCATGGCTACCTATTATGCTAAGTTTATACAAAATTTTTTGCCTCTAGCCCAACCCTTGTATAAATTATTAAGAAAATCTGTGAAATGGAGTTGGACACAAGATTGTATCGATGCCTTTAATAAAATAAAGAAAAAAATAATTAATGCTCCTGTTTTAGTTCATTTTAATCCTCAATTAACATTGCTACTCTCCACCGATGCTTCAGCGAAAGGTATCGGCGCGGTTTATCACATGAAATTAAGGGGTACGAGCATTCCATTTCTTTTGCCTCACGCACACTCAACGCAGCGGAGAGAAATTACAGCCAAATTGAAAAAGAAGCGTTAGCCATTATATTTGCATTTCAGAAATTTAGAGAATACATTTATGGCCAAACCTTCATTCTAGTAACAGACCACAAACCATTATTATCAATATTTAATCAAACCAAAAACGTACCACAAGCTGTGTCGGCGCGACTTCAAAGATGGGCTTTATTTACAACACCGTACCAATTTAATATTAAATATAAGAATACCAAAGAAAACGCTCGTGCAGATATGCTCTCAAGGTTAGCTGTTCCGGACGAAACAATATCTCAAGAGGAAGATATTTGTGCTATATACGAAGAAACATTTAAGCAATTCCCAATTACATCGGCAGATGTGGCCAAACATACCGGTCAAGATCCTGTTCTAGGACAAGTCTATAATTACGTACTTCACGGTTGGCCCAAAAAAGTGGAATCGGAACTAGTTGTGTACCATCAACGCCAAAAAAGGTTAACAACGCTAAAAGGATGCCTTTTCTGGGGATATAGAGTGGTCATTTTACAAAAATTAAGAAAAGATATTTTATATATGCTCCATTTACGCCATCCTGGTATGACCCGCTCTAGGATTCTAGCCCGTCAACATTTATGGTATCCAGGTATCGATAAGGACATCCAAAATTATGTTAATTATTGTAAAAATTGCCAAGAGTGGTTTTCTGGAACACCAGAATTAGCTCCCCAAAAATGGACAAACCCTGGTAAACCTTGGTCTAGGTTACATTTAGATTTTTGTGGTCCCATTCACGGATATTATTATCTAATTTTGGTCGATGCATATACCAAATGGCCAGAGATATTCCCTATGACCAGCTTTAGCGCATCATGCACTATCTATGCCTTCGAATCGATATTTACTCGTTTCGGACTACCAAATTCCATTTTTTCAGATAATGGTCCACAATTTACAAGTGCTGAATTCAATGGATATTGCAGGAAAAATAATATTCGAAACATTTATTCCAGTCCTTACCACCCTCGTTCTAATGTAGAAGCCGAACGTTTTATTCGAACCTTTAAAAATTTCCTATATAAGTCGCAAAATTTTAAAAATGATAAATTATTTAATTTCTTGTTTTCTTACAGGAATACTATCCATCCTACAACTGGTTTTACCCCAGCAGATTTGTTAATCAAAATTCACCCCTTAAGTTTGTTTAGTTTTTTAAAACCACACATGACGGAAGGGGAACTTAAAGAGGATAATTTTATTACAAAATTTTTTTAATCGGTGACAAAGTCTGGGTGAGAAATTTTACAAGTAGTGACAAATTGTGGTGCAAAGGAGTCGTTCGTAAAATACTTGGTCCTGTTTCTTACGTAATCTAAACACAAGAAGGTATGATGTGTGTAGTGTAGCGGCATTCAAGGTAGCAATTTGAATACACGCGTTTTTCCTATACTTGAGCGCGGTCACAGACATTTGATTATACGCGTAGCCATTTGAATACACCTTAGTTTACACTGTACTTATTATCGCTTATTTGATTTCTACTTTTATATATGTCCTTCGTTATGTGTATATAAAGCCCTATCCACCTAATAAAAGAGTCTCTCTGTCTCTTGATGTAGTCTCTGGTTTAGGATCTGAGTTTAGTGTCTTACCCTCGGTCACTTCATCACATTTGGCGACGAGATAAACACTTCCACACCTAATATATTCTGTTACTGTTTTAGCAATTATCAATTAAGATGACGGAGAAGAAGCCGGACATTGGGTCAACCGAATTAGATTCTGGATATTCTCTTGATAAGGTTAGATATATACCACCTTATGATTCAACAAAAAATATCGATGATTATCTTTACCATCTAGAATTACTTTTTCGCCTTAGAAATATTACGGGAGATTTTAGAAAAATAGTTTTATTGTCGTATATAGGAAGTTTACACCTGAGTAAAATTAGATGTCAAATATATCCTAAGGATGTTGATGGTGTTACTTATGAGGAAATAAAGGAATCTTTGATAAGGATATATTTAGATAAAAACTCAATTTACCATTACAGAGAAATATTATTTAAATCGGAGAGAACTAGCAGTATAATAGATTGTTCAATAAAACTTAAAAATATAATAAACCGATGCAAATATAATTTACCATCTGACGAAATTTTACGTGATATATTTATCCTTGGGGTCGAATTACCTAGATTAAATATTGAATTAAGGGCAAAATACTCCTTAGGTAACATAACGTTTGATGAAACGGTAAATTTAGCGCTGGCTCTTTCATCAATTGAAGGTGAAACGTCCAACGAATTGGATATAAATAAATTACGACGGGATAAAACATTCGGGAATTGGAATAATAATTTTTCTAAAAACGTTCCTAATTTTAGCACTTTTAGGAATAGGAAAGTCGTATGTTATAGGTGTGGAAGAGCAAATCATCTGGCCCGAGACTGCTGGTCGAATCCTCCTTTTCCGCCAAGAAACATATCCGCTCTCAAAAACAAAGACGAGATAACGAAAGCGGAGATTGATGTTTTGATCAATGAGAGACCATATACGTTTCAATTCGATACGGGTGCCGCTTGCACATTTATAGATGAACCAAAGTGGCGTAGCATAGGTAAGCCACCACTAACACCGGGTTCGGAGATATATGGTTATGGCAAAACCAAAATTCAAACTATGGGGAAATGCAGTGCCAAGGTAAAAGTTAACAATAAATCACATATCATAGATGCACATGTTATTAAAGGTAAAGGAAATTTGATTTTCGGTATACCTCACATCATAAAATTTAATTTATCACTTCCATCAATTATTAAATTAAACGTTATTTCCAATGAGAAAATTTTAACTGAAGAAGATATTTTCAAACAATTTCCAACGGTTTTTAGTCAGAAATTGGGTAAAGTAAATCTTAAAGTTGTTATTGAGGTAGAAAAAACAGCACGTCCGATAAGTTTCACCGCAAGACGCGTACCATTTCCACTACGTCAAGCTGTCGAAAAAAAATTAAAACGTTTAGAAAGTGAAGGGGTTATTAGAAAAATCGATCCAACTATAACTCCAATCAAATGGGCAACACCTACGGTTAACATAAGGAAGAAATCCGGTGACGTCCGTATATGTGGTGATTTCAGAGTGACGTTAAATAAGTATCTATCAAAGGATAACGATCTTCTTCCAACGTTCAAGGACGTCGCAAGTGAAATATCGGGTGGTAAAATATTTTCAATCATTGACCTAAGAGATGCATTTTTGCAATTACAAGTTTTTGAGGAAAGTTCAAAATTGTTAAACATAGCCACACATATAGGGTATTTTCAATATTTAAGGGTTCCTTTCGGTTTAACAACAGCGCCAATAATTTTTCACCGTTATATGAGAAACTTGCTCAAAGGCTTAAAAGGCGTAAGTGTTTTTATGGATGATATTATAATAAGTGAAAAAAACAAGGAAGACCATAATAAAAATTTACTAGAAACACATAATTTAATTAAAAATGCCGGATTAACAACGTCCCTAAACAAATTACAATTATTCAAATAATCTGTTAAATTTTTAGGCCATACGATAGATGCTAATGGCATTCACCCTAGTGAAGATAAGGTGGAGGCAATTAAAAAATTTAAAGAACCAACTAATCGCAAAGAATTAAAATCATTCCTTGGTCTAGTTAACTACCTTGAAAGTTTTATTCCAAATTTGAAATCTAAAAGTTTAGTTTTGTATAAATTAACATCTACTAAAGTCAAATGGAATTGGACTATAACAGAAAAACAGGCATTTAACAATATAAAAAACTTAATCTCAACAGATAAAACAATAATTCCATATCAAAATAATATACCTATTATAATTTCATGCGACGCTTCCGAAACAGGTTTAGGAGCAGTTATCTCACATAAATTTTTTAACGGACATGAAAGACCGATTGCTTTCGCTTCTCGGACACTTAGTCCAGCTGAACGTAATTACTCGGTACTTTGACCGAGAAGCTGCCGCAATCATGTTTGCTATACAAAAATTTCACGAATACATTTACGGTAGGAAATTTATATTAATTAAAGACCATCGCCCCTTGTAAAGGATTTTTGGTCCTAATAGGGATTTGAGTAAAGTAACAAATAGTCGCTTACTCAGATGGGCGACAAAACTTATGCACTATAATTTTGATATTAAATATGTGCCGGGATCATCGAATAAATGTGCCGACGCTTTATCAAGATTAATTCCAGTTTCAAATTATTCTGATCCAGAAGAGGATCTTGAAGATAAATTAATTAAATTTGATGACTTACCAATCAATAGAAAAACTTTAATTAACGAAACTTTAAAAGACGATATTTTAAAAGAAATTATTAAACTATTTCAAATTAATTGGCAAGGAGATATTTCTAATGATAAAGTTAATAAATATTGTGATTTAAAGAATTATATCTCATAAGAAGATAACCTACTATATTTTAATAATAGAATTATTATTCCTTTTGGTTTAAAGTCACAAGTTTTAAAAATACTACATAATGGGCACCCTGGGATTGGAGCGATGAAATCTTCAGGAAGATACTATGTATTTTGGAACAACATGGATAATGATATAGAGCAATATGTAAATGGTTGTAATAATTGCCAAGAAGGTAGACCTTTAACCAAAGAAGTACCAATGTCCAGCTGGAATATTCCCAACAAACCATGGGAAAGGATTCACATTGATTTAGGCGGGGCCAATATCAAATAATTATTGGCTAGTTTGCATTGATGCCCTCACTAAATGGCCTGAAGTTATGGTTATAAAACAAATCAACACATCTAACATTATTTATAATCTACGAGTTTTATTTTGCAGATTTGGGCTACTTCGTTATATAGTAAGTGACAATGGTCCTGAATTCACATCAGGTGAATTTACAACTTTCTGCAAAAGAAATGGAATTCGACATTTTCGGGGCGCACCGTACCACCCTAGAACGAACGGTCTAGCAGAAAGATATATAAGGACCATAAAGAGCAAATTTTTTGCGGGGAGGAGACAAGGCCTAAACGATCGTGAAAATTTATTACAAGTTTTTTTAATATGCGAACGACGGTAAATACCACCACTGGTATTAGTCCGGGGGAAGGTATGTTCAATAGAAGACTTCGAACAACTCTTGACCAATTAAAATGGACACGGAAGGAGAAAATTAGTGATTCCGTGTGGAAACAAAAGTATTACAGGAACCGGGGCCTGGAATACCGCGATTTTGCTCCAAATCAAACAGTTTAGGTGAAAAATGACAGATCTCCAGGTTGGAGAGAAGGTCAAGTCCTTACGAAAAACAGTTACCTGACCTATGACGTACAACTGGGTGACAAAACTCTAGTAAAACACACCGACCATATGAGAGTAGACAAACGACCAGATCCAGCAGCGATTTCAGAAGACAACATACTTCCCTATAAAAGAGTATCGGTGCCAACTTTCAGATACCCTCAAGGTTCCGCTTAAAGGGTGGAGTTCAAGGTAGCAATTTGAATACACGCGTTTTTCCTATACTTGAGCGCGGTCACAGACATTTGATTATACGCGTAGCCATTTGAATACACCTTAGTTTACACCGTACTTATTATCGCTTATTTGATTTCTACTTTTATATATGTCCTTCGTTATGTGTATATAACCTATCCACTTAATAAAAGAGTCTCTCTGTCTCTTGATGTAGTCTCTGGTTTAGGATCTGAGTTTAGTGTCTTACCCTCGGTCACTTCATCACAATGTGGAAAAGACATGGCGACCACATAAGGAAACGTACGGATACAATCATGGAAGAAGAATTGCCTACACAGGTGACAACGCCCTGCCCCTCTCCTTCTACAGACTTGGCAAAGGATTCACCATTTGACGACTACAGCACGGAGCAAGCTAGTTTTTCACGTAAACAACCTATGACGCCCTCCATTAATACTCTTCCATCTACGACCTTCCTTTTAACTCGCCGCCATCCACATCTTCGACGATCACTTACGTCCCCGCCCCGGTTGCCGATAGATCCTGACGTAGTTGGACTATCTTCACCTACACTACCACGACGGTCGATCCGAATTAAATACTTGGTGCAAAGACACGGAATCAATTAAGGGGAAAGAAATGCTGTAGCTCGCCTTTTCCCACACTCGCTATCTCCTTAATTTTTACACACTCTTACCCATTATTATCTCATTAGTTCCTTTCCCTCGTAGTTTAATATTCCCACACTCTCACCCATTAATTATCTCATTAGTTCCTTTCCCTCGTAGTTTAATATTCCCACACTCTCACCCATTGATTATAATATCATTAGTTACTTTCTCCTTATTATTGTTAAGTACAATTATTATTCCCACGCTATTCCCTATTTTCTCATCATTGTTAAGTACATTTATTATTCCCACGCTATTCCTATATATTACCAATTTCTCGCATATATTGATTCGTGCTTTTTTCGCATTCTTGCTAATTCCCGTTCTTGTGAGCCAAGTTTTAAAAATAACCAGCACCATGCTGCTTAATAACCCGGTTACTAGTCTGGCAGATTAAAGTTGCCATGGTTGCTGGTTGAGAGAGATGTAAGTAACCGGGCATTTGGCAGATTGGATTGATATAGACCGTGGTATTGAGCAGGGTTGTTTTAAACTAAACATGGTTTTTAGCAAATTTAATTTTAGCTTACTACTAGAGTTGACAGCTGCCATATAATGCTAATCTATATTTTTCAATCATATATTAATCCTAAAATGGTGATAAAAAAAGAAAATTTATTATAAATAACTTTGCCCCCTACCTTTATTTGTCCCGTTGTTTTGCCCCCCCCCCTTGTTTTTTACCCTCTTTCTAACAGAGGGTGGGGGGGGGGGGGGTTGTTTTGCCCCACCCCCCTTATTTTTTACCCTCTTTCTCACCAGAGGGGGGGGGGGGGGTGTTTTGCCCCTCTTATTTTTTTACCCTCTTTCTCGCTAGAGGGGGGGGGGGCGGTGTTTTGCCTCCCCTCCTCCATATTTTTTACCCTCTTTCTCACCAGAGGGGAGGGATTTTAAAATTTATATTTAAATAAATGTCAAAATGCTCGTTATAATGGTTTTAAAAATTACAGGAACTTATTGCTGAAGCGTTGCAATTAATGTTATTTATAAATGACTTAAAATAATTAAAAGATAATTTTATCATTAAGAAGCAAATGTTTCTCCCTGTCCCTCAGTGGCCAGCTCTTTAAATATTTTCCACCACTTTGGCTAAACTTTATTTTTATATTTCAAAAGTGGCAATCTTAAATCATTGACTACAATTTTAATCAAATGTATGGCAGATTACATTAAATGAGAATGAGACTAGTTATATTTTTCCATTGATTTTAAACATTCCCCCCCCCTCCTTCTTTTATCTCAAACATTACATGAGATTGAATTGAGAATGAGACTAGCTAGTAGCTAGCTAGACTACGACTAGTTATATTTTTTCCTATTGTTTCTAAAAACTCCTTCCCCCCTCCCCTACTTCATCTCATACCATGCACTGCACATGATGGCAACATGCTGAGAGATGGAATTGGAAGTAATTTAATAAATATTGCAATAAAGCCCCGCCCTACCCATACTCTCATTTCACGTGATCTCTCCCCCTACTTTATTGTAAAAATTTTGTATTTTCAGTAGAGGTGGGGGGGGGGCAAAACACTCTCCCCCTCCCCTCTGGTGAGAAATAGGGTAAAAAATAAGGGTGGGGGGGGGGCAAAACACCCCCTTCTAGTGAGAAAGAGGGTAGAAAATAAAAGAGGGGAAACACCCCCCCCTCCCCTCTGGTGAGAAAGAGGGGAAAAATTAAGGGGGGGGGGGAGCAAAATACCCCCCCCCCCTGGTGAGAAAGAGGGTAAAAAATAAGAGTGGGGGGGGGGCAAAACACCTCCCCCTCCTCTG
Source organism: Gordius sp. MW1 (assembly GCA_964036665.1). Taxonomy (NCBI): domain Eukaryota; kingdom Metazoa; phylum Nematomorpha; class Gordioida; order Gordea; family Gordiidae; genus Gordius; species Gordius sp. MW1. Next base: position 23,888,110 of record OZ038531.1, read on the forward strand.
GTGAGAAAGAGGGTAGAAAATGGGGGGGGCAAAACAGCCCCCCCCCCTCTGGTGATAAAGAGGGTAATCTGATGAGAAAGAGAGTAAAAAATAAGGGTGGGGGGGCAAAACACTTCCCCCCCCCCCTCTGGTGAGAAAGAGGGTCAAAAATAAGGGGGAGGGCAAAACAACGGGACAAATAAATGTAGGGGGGCAAAGTTCTTTATAATAAATATTAATTTTTTTATTACCATTTTAGGATTAATATATGAGTGAAAAATATTGATTAGCATATATGGCAGCTGCCAACTCTAGTAGTAAGCTAAAATTAAATTTGCTACACACCATGTTTAGTTTAAAACAACCCTGCTCAATACCACGGTCTATATCAATCCAATCTGCCAAATGCCCGGTTACTTACATCTCTCTCTACCAGCAACCATGGCAACTTTCTGCCAGGATAGTAACCGGGTTATTAAGCAGCATGGTGCTGGTTATGATGATGTTAATGGTAGGAGATATATGCCTATTGACAGGTTTAGCACTATACAAGCAGAACCAATTCGAGCAGATTAACAACAATACACCACAGTATACCACATTAATTATATTAATAAGATATAAATAATTTAATGCAAAGTATTTTAAAAAAAGTTATTATAAAGGCTATGAGTTTTCCAAAATTTGAAGTTTTTATTAAATGCATAGTCTTATTGATAGCTAAATTATAAATATAAGTTTAAAGCTGTATCTTAATTTTTTTTTGTCAACATAGAGTTAATTATTTATAACACATTTATAAGTATATTGATAAGAATAAATAATTTAATGCAAAGTATTTTAAAAACAATGCTAAGTTATTTTAAAGGCTAAGATTTTTCCAAAATTTGAAGTTTTTATTAAATGCACAGTATTATTGATAGCTAAATTATAAATATAAAGTTTAAAAGCTGTATCTTAAAATTTTGTTATCAACATAGAGTTAATTATCTGTAACACATTTATAATCATTTTTTACTTGTTTTGGGATTTAGAATACTCTTTTTCCAAAATTTGAAGTTTTTAGTAAATGCTTAGTCTGATTGATAGCTAAATTATAAATATAAGTTTAAAAGCTGGATCTTAAATTTTTATTTTCAACATAGAGTTAATTATTTATAACACAATAAGCATACTTGTTTTGGGATTTAGAATACTTGTTTTGAGGCGGATTTTTAAAATGCACAATTCTCCCGATTGTTTTTAGTGCCTTTTGGTTAGGAAACTTATCAAAAATCGTGTTAATCCACGTGGTGATAACAATCACGCTAATCATTTTCAGCTATTTCAATTTTGACCAATTATATATATATATATATAGGCGCTCATTTATCTCGGCGCACAATTAGAACCCTACACCAGGTCTCATCTAAACTAAATATTTCAGCTTACGCAGTCTACGCTTAGTCAGGCATAGCTCGTTATTATATAAATAATCTTAAAATTAATGAATTTTTATTTAAAATTAAACTTCAAATTAATAAAGGTATTTGATTATTTTTATAGCGCAACACTAGCAAGAGTCCTCCTATTAATATCATTTAGTTTTTCCATATATATCAAAAAAAAATTAAAAAAAATTTTCATCAAAGGGGGAAAAGGGAGGGGGATACTAACCGGAACCCAACCCCTTTTCCCTATGCCACTTATTTAAAGCGCTTAAAGTGAGTTATTCTAGTAACTTTTTGTGCAAGCAAATCTATGAATTTTTTCATGTTTATATTTGCTATATTAATATGTAAGTATTGAACATTTGATTGAAGAAAATAAAAAAATACTGTTAAGCTAGTATCAAAATCTCTAGTTGTTGAAAATTTAAATATTTTCTAATAATTATGCATCATTTATGCGAAGATAAATAAGCTGGACTATATAAAATATATTTTCCGAAAATTTTTCTGTCAAAAATTTTGTTAATTAGCTTATCTACTAATACATAATATAAAAAATGATTTTATGGAGTTTAGCGGTCAGGAAGGGGATAATTGTCAAAATCTTTAATATCCATTTAAATAATTTTTTTTAATTGTTCTATGTCTAATCAAGCACCATTGAAAATATATTTTTATGAATAATAGAGGTCACACAGTGGCAATTATTATAATCTACTATATCGAATCACAAAATATTTTTTATGGGTTTATTCTATGTCTAAAACAAGCTCTATTTAAAAAATATTTTTATAAAGTTTATCTGTGCCTAGAGCCCTGCACGGGCCGCACAAATCCCGACTAGGCCAAAGCCCGGCCAGACCCGATCGGATTCGGGGCCGGGCTCGGGCAGAATTTGATCAAATAACTGGGCCTTGTCTGGAGTCGGTCCTCATGAGTCGGCTTGACCCGGACCCGAATCGAACTAAAGCATTCTAATCTTTTATGAAATGATTAAAAAAATACAACTCGATATATAGCCGTTTGCTAGTTTTTATAAATAAAAAATTACATATTTTGTGAAGGTGAGATAAATAAATTAAAAAAAAATTAAGAATTGTAAATATTGGGAAAACATTCCAATTATATTTACAGTTATGCCGATTTTCAAAAACGATCGATTATCATGAGACAGTAGTTATTTCCCTATTTTTTAAAAAAGTTGTAAGGCTTGGGGGCCAAAGGTTGTTAGGGTGGTTGTCGCAATAAGACAAAAAATTATAGTAGTATTGTTAATTTCTATATTCTGAAATTTTCAGAGCCTCGGCTGAAGACAAGGAATCTTTATTGTGATATGGGGCAAAATATGTCAGTACATGTATAGTCCCATGCTAAACTGAGTCCTTTTTCTCAGGTGCCTAAAGTTTGGCCATCGGGTCGTTTGTTATCTTCACAGAGGCCTGTAAGTTCGAGAATATTAAATAATTATCTTAATTATCTTTGCACAGCGTACATAATATAGCTTCCGAACTTCAGCGTTTTCCCCCTGTCTATTATAATACAACTTACCTGAATTGCAAATATTCTAGTATTTAAATATATTCAAAGTAGGTGTTAGAACTTTAGAAATATGATAGGTAAATATTTCAAAAAGTTTTTTATTTAGAATTTAAAAAAATATATTTTACAAAGTTAGATTTTTAGTTTTAAATTGTTTGCTTAATAAATTGTAACGAGAGAAAATGGATTTTTTATTTCAAGTTATCTTTACGAGTAATAACAATCTAATGCATTTTATATTTGGATGGTCAAATAATTTTCAAAAATATTATTTTGAAAAATCGGGTCGCGCTTGGGTCGGGCCAAAAATAAAAGTGGCTTTTGGGCTCGGGCCGGGCTTGGGCAAAATTAAAATTGAGAGGTCGGGCTTGGCCCGGGCTCGTGCAGAGGAATTCATTTTGCAGGCCTCTAGCTATCCCACAGGTTAGTCATAATCTTTAATATTTGCTTTTTTATTATTTTAATGACTAAAAAAGCTGTAGACTATCAAAAATATAATTTAATGAAGCTTAGCGGTCACGCATATTTGTCATAATCTTCATTATATATTAAAATAAATATTTATTCAATTGACCTATTCTATGATTGAACCAAGTTGTACTTTTACGAAAATTTTTTTTATGAATTTTAACGGTCATGCAGGTGAGTCATAATCTACGATATTTATTTTTTAAATTATTTTAATGACTAAAATGTCGTATACTATCAAAAAAATATTTTCATGACGTTTAGCGGACACACAGGTGATATAGTAGTAATCTTAATTTCATAACCGATTATACCAAAATATTCATATAAAATTCAAACCTTTTTATATGCTAAATTAAATTCTTTAAAAACAAAAGTATTCGCAAACTGTGACAACATTAAGAATACATCCAGTAGCATAAGCCGGTGCAAGGTTTAAGTTAGAACCATCCACCCCCCTCCAATGAATACTAAGTTATAATAATCAATAATATTATAAAGAATTTTAAAACACGTCATTTACAAATTTTTTAAATGGTAATAGTAGTTAAATTTACTATTTTATTATTTAACATTTTCCTCATCTAAATCAATTTTTACTATAAACTGTGATCAACGCTTATTCTACAGCTTATTCACTCTAGTGTGAGTCTAAAAACGAAATGAAATGACAAATAATACAAATTTTTAGTGTACTAAAATATGTAACAAATTTAGAAAGTTTTAACAATAAATGCTTTCATTTAGAGTTGTTAAAGTTAATTTACCATAGTAACTAGTTAAGTTACAGTTACTTACGCAGAAAATGAAACTAGTTACAGTTACAGTTACATTTGAAAAAATGTAATTGATTATAGTTCCATTTACTTATCTGATGGAACTAGTTACACCCAAAGTTATTTTTGAAAAACGATTTTTTTTAATTTTATTTATTTAAACATTTGTATAAATCAGATGGTAATAAATGATTATTTAATTCAATAGAACGTTATTTTTTATATTGTCATCTAATAAGCTGGTCCGATTTTCTCTGAAAATTAATTTACCAAGACGGAGAGATAATCAATAATGTAATATCCGTATTAACGAACTATACATCGTATCTTTATATTGCTTATGTTCGGTATTCCTAGGGAATACAATTTGTATATATTTAACATATGACCTTATTTGAATAAACATTTTTAATTGAGTACAAATTACTAACTGTGTTCCACGTTATATTCTGGCGCGACCGACAGAATCTAAGAAGATCATGGAATCTATTCCTAGCTACAACCCTGCAGATAAGATAGAATCATATTTGTCATATTAGATAATATATTCACATCTAGGAACATTACGGATCTAAATTAAAAAGGAACCACATTGATTCTGGCATATATGGGCCAAGGCAATGTTAAAAAGATTAGATTTTATTTATATCCTAAGGATATTACCATTCTCACCTATAAGGAATTAATTGATGCAATCAAGAAAGTTTTTCAAATCAAAAGAACCATATTCCCAAACAGGTTGAATTTTATACGTTGCATTAAACAGGAAGGAGAAGCAATAAAGGACTATGCAATAGACTTAAGACAATAGCAGAAGATAATTTTGCTACTAATTTAAATGAACATCTCAGGGACCAGATGTTATATGGGATCCAAAACAAAACTTTAGAAATTGAAGTAAGAACACGATGGCCTGAGGCACAGATTCCAATGGCAATACAATAACATTTGAAGAGGTATACAAGATAGCTGAAGCCATGGAGTTGGCCAAGAAAGAAGTCATAACTTATGAAATTGATGCTATAAATTCAAGGTACATGCCAAAAACTAAACAACAACACTACGTGAAACAACAACATCACGACTGTTCTAGGTGTGGCAGACATCATCAACCAAAGAAATGCCCTCCGTTCTACAAAGAATATTTCATCTGTCAGAAAAGGGTCATTTTTCAAAATTCTGTCACACAAGAAATGTAAATATGGTGAACACAGTTAAAAATTTGAATAATTTTGAAACATTCAAAAAGCCTTGTATAGATCAATCAAATAACTTGCATTGGATTAAAGCCTTCCAACTTGATCTTCCAGAAGTGGTAAAAATAAAAAAAATTTAAGATGACATTGTTACTAAATTACTTAAGCAATATGAGGCTGTATTCAGTGATGGGCCAGATATTACAAAAAATTATAAAGTCAAAATTCTAAATGAAGGGGCCCAACCCAACTTATTGCATTACAAACCAGAAGGGTACCATTTCCTTTAAGACAGAAAGTAGAAATGGAATTAAACAGAGTGAGTGCTAAATGAAGACATTATTAAGCGTGTTGACCCTTTTATTAATGAAATAAAATAGATTACACCCACAGTTAATGTAATAAAGAGTAACGGAGCCATACGCATTTGCGGTGATTTTAGGGTAACATTGAACCCATACTTGAATACAAACAACCATATGTTACTAACGTTTGACGACCTTATCAGAAAAATAGCTGGTGGGGGAAGGTATACAATAATTGATCTGCGTGATGCCTACTTGCAAATGGTGGTAGACGAAGATTGCAGACATATGCTTACAATCGCTACGCACATAGGGCATTTTCAATATAAAAGACTACCATTTGGATTAGCGACTGCTCCCAACTTATTTCAAAGATATATGGAAGATTTTTTAAATGGAATTCCGCACACTGGGGTACTGTTAGATGATATTATAATCACTGGGTTAAATCAAGATGACCATTTGAAAAATCTAAACGAGGTCCTAACAAGAATACAAAATGCTGGGCTGAAAGCAAAAAAGGAAAAAGTCAAATTTTTCCAAAACTCAGTTACCTATCAAGGACATAAAATTGATTCGACAGGTATCCACCCGGCAGAGGAACGCATTGAGGCAATAAAAAATTTTAAGGTACCAGAAAATAAAAAGGAGCTACGCTCCTCATTTTTTGTGAATCATCAGGAACGTTTTATTCCTCGATTACATGAAAAATGTGCTCCACTACATGCCTTAACGGGTACCATAATATGGAGATGGACAATTCAGGAACAGAAAATTTTTGATGAAGTTAAGTTGATGCTTTCATCTTCTGACACCTTAGTACCGTATAGTACAACGTTACCAGTTAATCTTGCAGTTGATGCGTCCGAGACAGGTGTAGGCGCCTTGATATGTAATGTTTTTCCCGACAAATCTGAAAGACCCATAGCTTATGCTTCTAGTACGTTGAGCCAATCAAAAAAACAATATTCGACGATTGACCGTGAAGCTAGAGCCATAATTTTTGGAATTGAAAAATTTAATCAGTATCTCGGGGGACCAAAATTTACGTTAACAACGGACCACAAACCGTTAGAAAGAATTTTCGGTTGTAAAAGGGATCTACCCAAAATGGTTAATAACAGGCTGGTACGGTGGGCTTTACTATTAAATTCATATCAATATGAAATTAAATATCGTATGGGTAAAGACAACAAATGTGCAGATGCTCTGTATATAGTCAATAATAATCCGTTTATATAAATTTGATTGTATAAATACGGTGGATTTTGACTACTCACGAAGATGGTGACGATGCCAATATAAACAATGTCGGGTTATTAATGATAGATGACTTAACACTGAATAGAGAAATGATTAAAAATGCAATAAAGACAGATAGTAGTTGTCTAGAATTAGTTTGTGCTATTGAGCGCAATTGGCGCATAGATATGTCCAAATTTCAGTTAGACATAAAAGGATATTTCAATAAACGTGAAGAGACCTCGTACGAAAGTGGACTATTATTTTTAGGAAATAGGTTGATCATTCCAAAATCTTTATATAATTTGGTTCTTAGGATTTTACATCAAGGACATCCAGGAATTACTGGGATGCGAAATGTTTGTCGCTATTGTGTTTATTGGCCGAGAATGGATGAAGACATTGACAGACATGTAAAATCATGCGAAGGATGTCAAGAGGTGCGACCTTCAGAAAAGCAGGTACCGCTCAATCCGTGGAATTTACCTGATCGGGTGTGGGAACGTGTGCACATTGATATAGCTGGTCCAATAGAAGGAAATGGTGGTTGGTACTAATAGACTCATTCTCAAAAGAGAACAAATTAATGTGCACAGTAAAAAATTAAATTTTCGCGCAGTAGAAAATTCAAATGCACAGTAAAATAATCAAATGCGCAGTAAAATAATCAAATGCACAGTAAAATAATTAAATGCTCAGTAAAAAAAATAATATTCAGTAAAATAATTTTTTGCACAGTAAAAAATTAAATTTTCGCGCAGTAGAAAATTCAAATGCACAGTAAAATAATCAAATGCTCAGTAAAATAATCAAATGCACAGTAAAATAATTAAATGCTCAGTAAAAAAATAATATTCATTAAAATAATTTTTTGCTTAGTATTAAATTCATTTGTTCAGTTATTTATTAAGATGCTGTTCAATAAATATGATTTTTGCACAGTTATTTAAAATTACTTTCAAAATAATATATAGGTATAAGCTGGTCTCGAACTCGCAACCTAAGTTCGAGAAGACTATATAGTAGGGCGTGGATTACCAGTGGTCTCCTTAAAAGTTGATTTTTTTCGTTAATATATTAATAGCAAAAAGCTTTTTTTCCTAAATCTCATACTCATATCGAAAATACTGACAAGCTTAAAATAAATAATGAAATTAAAGATGAGATAAAAAAACTGTTTGATTTAGGCCTCAAGCCTAAATTTATTATGCATAATCTCAACAAAATGAATTATAATATTTCATTGGCTCAGCTAATAAAGACATTAATTGCATTGAGAAGAAATAAATATGGTGTGTCAACAATTAGTTTAGGAGAGTTGGAGCAGTGGCTAATTGCTCATTCTCAAATACCCTTTGATGATGATGAATTCTATATTGTATCTTACATGGTGTCATACAAAGATTCCAATTTCAAATTTTTCATGTCAACAAAAAGGTATTTAGTTATTTATAATCTGTTAGTTTTAGGCTTTTATTAAATTGTAATTGTCCATTGTTTTTCAAACAGTATATTTGCAAGCATATAGTGGGTTTGGCAATTAAATTGAAACTTTGCATACCACCCAAAGAAGCTAAGTGTGTGCCTTTAGGGCAAAAAAGAAAGAGGGGCAGACCCTCAAAAGCCAAATCAGCCTTCATTGTTAAATAGTGGTAAGTTTAAATTATGTGCCTTGACTATAACAAATTTTAGGCTTGAATTAAAGGTTGCTCCATTAAAAGGTGTTCACTATGTATATCTATTTAAAACTATTTATGTTTATATTGTCAGCAAAATATGTTCATTATGCATTTGTATTTGAAATTATTTATGTTTATACTCTAATAAAAATTTCAAAAATTCATTAGATTTAAATTTATGACATATGCATAACATTAAGAGGAAGGGCAATGTATATTATCAAGCCTCCAAACTATTTATTTTAGCTAAAATAAATAAGTGCTTAATTTTATTCACAAACTAAATTTTTTTTTTAAAAAACTTAAAATCAATGATAATTTAATTATTAGTTATTGCATTATAAACTGAGTATTTTTTTAATTTAGCATCTAAATATTATTGAACAAGTTGTAAAGATTATTAGACATTTTTTAAAATATATTTTAAAAAACCAATCAATTCTATTGAAAACTAAGTTGTGTTTTTATTACTGAGGAATGCTCAAAAACCACTTATCAATTAAAATTATATTAAGTAATTTTATTAAATTATTGAGGTACTGAGCAATGTTATTTTTTACTGAGCAATGCTCAAAAATTACTTATCAATTTAAATTATTATTAAGCAATTTTATTAAATTATTGAGGTACTGAGCTATGTTATTTTATTACTGAGCAATGCTCATTGCTACAAAATTACTGAGAAATATTATAAAATTACTAGGCAAGGCTATATAATTACTGAGCAATTTTTCTAAATTACTGAGCAATTTTATTAAATAACTGAGCAATTTATTGTTAATTAATTGTGCAATTTTATTTAATTACTGAGCAATTTATTATTAATTAACTGTGCAATTTTTAATAATTTACTGCGCACTTAAATATATTACTGAGCATATTTTACTGCGCATTTTTTAATTTCTTACTGTGCACTTAAATAACATCCTTCTCAAAATGGGTTGAGGTAGCAACGGTAACTTCGACAACAACTCGGCCGTAATCAATATCTACGAAATTGGTTCTGTAGATTTGGAATCCCAATTTGCTGGACAAGAATTTTTCAAATTCTGTGTTTCAAATAATATTACTCACATAAAATCGACTCCATTTCATCCGAAAACCAATGGGCAGGCCGAAAGAATGATAAGTAAGTTAAAAACAAGATATTATGCGGCAAGAAAACAGACTTGGAACAAAGAACTTTGTCTCCAACAGGTCTTGATAAGTTACAGAAACTCTCCTCAAACGACGACGGGAAAAACCCCATCCGAATTACTTTTAGGAAGGAGATTACAAACCGCACTAGATTTAATAAAGCCGGATTTAAGAAACGTAATAAGGGAGAAGATATGGAAGCAGAAAACATATCATGATCAAAATGTACGTTATAGGGAATTTAATGTTGGAGATCCAGTATGGATTCGCAACGAAATTAAGCCGAGATGGTACAAAGGTATTATTGTAGAACGGAAGGGCATTCGTATAATGTCCGGACAGACGGTGGAATCAAAAAAAAACATGCTGATCAAATGAAGTTTAGGCTGCGATCACAGTTTATGCCAAGTTTAGAGAATGCGACAACAGGTTTGGAACAAAACAAGAAGGAGTTGAAAGTCCCCCTATATTGCGACGTTCAACAAGAATATAAAATCCACCGGTAAGATTCCAGGATGAATTTAACTTTAAGAAAGGGAGAAATGTAATATCCGTATTAACGAAATATACATCGTATCTTTAAATTGTTTATGTTCGGTATTCCTAGGGAATACAATTTGTATATATTTAACATATGACCTGATTTGAATAAACATTTTTAATTGAGTACAAATTAATAACTGTGTTCCACGTTATAAATAAATTATTAAATGTTAATTTAAATGGCCGGAATAATTATAAAACATTAAAATTTTTACCTGCAAATAAACAATATATAATCTTCAAATCAAAATTTTGAATTTGTGTTAATTGTAAAATTTTTTGGTTTTAGACTTTGCATTTGAATACAAATTTGTGCTAAAAATATTTTATATAATATTGGTAATTTATTGATAGGATGGATTATTTATTCGAAATTTAAATTTGATCAAAAAGGAATTTGAATTTAAAAACAAAAACTTGACGTGTAATTTTAATACTTAATTTATCCAAATTTTAATTGTAAAAAGTAACATTAATTACAGTAAAACAGTTACTGAAATTACCCTAAAATAAACAGCCAGTTACTTTTCTGAAGAAAAGGAACTAGTCCCAGGAACTTGTTACATTTACTTAACAGTTCTACTTTCATTTCATTCAATGTTATTAAGCAAAGAGTAAAATTTATAATTTTTGGCTCGGTTCGGTTTGGTAAAGAAACTTGGGTCGGGTCAAAGGTTATGAATCTTGAACAGCAAAATAATTGGACAGTTTTTTAAAAGCTCGAATATTAATATTTTTATTTAAATCATTCATTTAATTGATTATATTTTTTTCCGAGTTAATAATTTAATTGTTTAAATTTAGACGCAAATTTAAATTTAACTCATGGAAGGTAAGATATATCAACAAAATAATTTTTAATTGTATTCAAATTGTGTGAAACGGTAGTTAATTTATTATTATAAATTACATAGATATATATTCATATCTAACATAAAAGTAAGTTTTAATTTATTGAATGGTACATTTGCAAAGCTATTATTTTAAATTAATACGATCTATAATTGGTATTAATAAACATAATAATTTGATCAAGAGATAGTGTTATTGTTACACATAGTTTTCTTCATTATAGCTTTCGACGTAATAATCATTATCCTTTGGGTCATCATTTATAAAATCATCTAAATACTCTTCTTCATTGCCCAACATAAATTGATATTCATAGTTCATATCATATTCAAAGTTATAATCAAAATCATAATATATCATATAATAATAATTCAAATATATATCCCTTAATGTTGTGTATCTTAAAGCACCAACATTATCTATGTATTCGATCAAGTTCAATTCACAAAATTGTTGTACAATATCCACTAAGAATTCATGGGGTGGTATATATATATTCTTTAAGTATTTTGAATGTTTCCATGGAACCAAGTTATTAAGTGACTCTATATTTATAATTTAGAAAGACTCAGTTAGAATAGTAAATTTAAATTGCTTTAAAATTAATCTTTAAGGAATATTAATATAACAACTAATAACTTTTCCTGGTTATAAATAATAATCTTCAGGAAACGTCATGGCAAATATTAGTAATTTTATTTAATAATTTCCTTTCTTGGTTAATATCAACTTTTTATGGTATAACTGCATAAGTTGCAAAATAAAGTGTAAAAGAATAATTAATTATTTAAGAGTATTAACGCAATATCTAGTTATAAATTCAGTGATAGTAGGAAGCTAATTAAAAAGTTAGTAAAAAATCTTTTAAATTGCATTTGTTAACACTTATATGATATCACCATCTTATAATGCTTGAAATATCTAAAGTAAAGTCTTGGATAATTTAATCAATTAAAACAGATAATCTCTCCTGACATAATAAGCTATCAAACCCAAGACCCATATGACTGTGGGTGAGACGACCCAAAATTTAATATCATTTGAGCGTACCATCTTATAAAAGATGTGGTTTTAAAAATGTTCTTAAGATCTACGCTATGACGATGGAGAAAGGCGCATATCATTAGCTATAACCGTGTTGACACAAGCTTGCAATTTTTTATTGACGTTTGCTGCACGCATTAAACTGCGATATATGCGATGCAAAATTTATGTTGTCATTGTAGTTTGGAATTGATGTGAGCATCTATGGTTTAAGTATTTGGTTCCTTGGGTTAGTACTCTTTAAAAAAAGGACTGGTACGGGCTGGCTTACAAAATAAAAATCTCAACGGCCTGAGCTTGGGCAGGCGAAACAAGTTTTAAATAAGGCCCGACTGAGCCTAAATTGTTTAATTGGTCCTGGAATATATTTTGATTTTAAATCGACAACAAGTGGGCTTTTAGAAAATTTATTAAAATTTCTAAGTATAAAATCTTAATAATTAGGACAATTTTAGATGACTATATAAAATTTACTTGCATTAATCCCTATATGTAAACAAATTGTTGTTTATGATTATTTAATCAAGAAACTTATTTAAGGAACATTTATACCTGTATGGTACTGTTCAGGGTTGTTTGTGTAATATTTCGATTAATGTATTATTATATATTTCGTTATTCCTCATTCATGAGGTGATATAAATTTTGTATTTCCTAATTCGCATTGTTTATCGCTCTATCTCTCCTTCTTAATAAAGTAATGTTTGTGATGGCTTCCCTTAAATAATCGTTTTTGAATTCATTCTTTTTTCACATTTATTTCTCCAACAATTTGGCGTCATTGGAGTAGGATTTGAACCTACATGGAATCATATAAATTGGGAGATTCAATTAAGTTCTTTATTCTGCGTTTGAAGCTCACGTCATAAGCCAAGCAATTCTAGCGACTGGGGCCCAAAAGATTAAACTGCTGAGTTGTCTATCAACTGAACCCCTTCGGGTGGTGGTAGAGGATGCCATTCCGGACAACCTTAGAGAATGGGCATTCGAGGAAATTAACGAACAGGTTGAAGACACTATTTAAGAAAATATTGCGCGTGGCTCAACGATTTCCATTGGGAAATATCAGACTAATGGAAGGGGAGACAATAATGCAATTCGTACGTAGACTGAAATTAGCATCGAGACTGCAATTTCACAAGCGGGGAGTTACCCAACAAGCTGATGGACCAATTCATTTTGGGATTGCAGAATCCGACGGTTCAAGCTAGATTGATGGCTGAGTGTGAACTGAAATGGGGCAGGGTCATCGAGTTAGCTCTGGGAATGCAAACGATCGAAGAAGGGATAAGAACGAGGCACGGGCCAGTAGGAGAAGCATTCGCGGTGGATATGTCAAGAGCGGGCCATTGACTAGGTTGGAGGGAGCCCCTACCAACCGAGCAGAACCCAGCCCACCGTCTACGTAACAGGGAAATAAGGCTAACTGTGATTAAATCTAAATAGATTGATGATCTTAAAGAGTTAGTGAAAAGCTTAATGTTTACCCTAGATAAATTAAAAAAATACATGCAAAAAATAGGATCACGATCCTTCTCCAGACACCGGTCTTATTCTTGACCCATACGATTTTCAAATACAACCGATCCTAAACTATGATGTATCACAACAAACATCAAGAAAAAGCTACTAAATGCCCTGAGCTTTGTACGTTCCTACGCAGAGAATAAAACTAACAGGCCGGTCAGTCAAAGCGACAACCATAACTGGCCTCGTAAAACCTAGTCACTAGTTCTATATTTATGACAAATCATCAACTTTTAATTTCTTAATTGATACTGGTGCAGAAATTAGTGTGATACTTACAACAAAGCAAGAACGTCTAAAATTATCCAATTTACAACTTTATACAGCAAATGCCAGTGCCATAAAAACATATTGGCAAGAATTGCTGACTTTAGATCTAGGGCTCAAAAGACGATACCAATGGGTTACAATGGCTAAAACTTCCAATATTAGGTGCAGATTTTTTAAATTACTTTAACTTAATAGAAAATATTCAAAGGAAACATCTAATAGAATAACAAACCACATATGTCAAACAAACTACATTTAAAGAAGCAAATTCACATTAGCTTTTGTACATCCTCCTGAATTGTTCGTTATTAGAACCCCGCAGTTTTCAAACACACAATCAATACACCAACAACAAAACACAATACCCATCACCAGATTATATTTCAAACCCAGACGTTTGAATGCTGAAAAAATAAAGATTGCTAAAGATAAATTCATGCACATGATGGAGGCACCATCAGAATATGAAATAGCAACTGGGTCCACTAAACATGGCACCCAAAAAGAACAATAAAGTGTGGAGACAATTTGGAGATTATCGGGCTCTCAATATCAAAACAGTTCGATTGCTACCCTCTGTTTTATATACACGTATTTTCACTTTCTTGGCAGGTAAAAATATATACTAAATTGGATTTAACCCGTGCTAATCAATCAAAATTCAAGGGCACTAGAAGATATCCAAAAAACCGCAATCACAACCCCATTCGGTTTTTTTGAATTCTCACTCATGCCTTTTGGTTTAAGAAATACAGCAAAAACGTTTCAGAGATTTATCGATCATGCTATCAAAGGATTGGACCATACATTTGCATATTTAGATGACATATTAATCGCCAGTTCTTCACTTGCAGAACACAAAGTGCACGTCAAACGAGTAAACAACGACTTATTATTAATGATGGGATTAAGTTAATTTGCAAAAATGTAAATGGCGAGTAAAGGAAATAAAATTCTTAGGACACACCGTAATGTCCAAAGGGTTTAAACATATACCCGATAAAATAGACACCATCGACAAATTTCCAACCCCAACTTCAATGACACAATTGAGAAGATTTAGAGGCATGATAAGTTTTCACCGACGTTTTATCCCAAATGTGCAGATCTTCTCAAACCATTAACCGACCACCTCGATGATACCAAAAGACCAATCGTAACATAAGAAGCAAAAGACGCGTTCATTCAGGCTAAACATGCCCTTAAACAAATAACTAGTCTATCTTATTTAACGAAAAGAACAAGCTGCCACTTTACAGATGCTTCAAATTATGCTGAAGGAGGAGTTCTACAACAACAAACATTAAATGGTCAAACTTACTACTTGCCTTCTTTTTAAAGAAATTATCACAAACTCGAACTCGCTACAGCACTTTTAGCCGAGAACTGTTGGCCGTTTATCTCATGATAAAACATACAGCCACGTTCTTGAATAACGCAATTTCACCGTATATACAGACCACAAACCCCTCTTATGCACTTAAGTCAAATATGGATAAAAACTCACCTCTAGAAATCCGCAGTTGGACTACATTTTACAATATACATTGAAAATTCAATACATCATGGGTAGTACAAACATCGTGGATGCCCTGTCTCGTACAGACTAATGACCTGCAACGGGCCTGTTTAGGTCAGTCGGCCCGCCTGTGATAAAAATTTAAAAACCCGTGCCCGGCCCGCTAATTTTATACAAAGCCCGAGCCCGGCCCTTGACCGTAAATTTTTTTTATTTTTCTTGTTTAATATTTTTTATTGATATGGTAAACAATATATATGTGTTAAAAATGTTAATAGAAATATTGTAAAAATAATAAATTTGTGATTTCGGTCACTCTAGTTCTTCTATCTTTTAAAAAACGACCTACATGGAAAATTTTATTTACATGTGCACATAGGATACATAAAACCATATAAGCCAAATAAACTTTTAAAACCCTTATTTAAGGTTGTAATGTTTTTAATAAAGTTTCTTAGCTTCTTTTCATTTCCACCATTTTAAATAATTAGTTTATTGATATAAAATGAAAAAACACTGATAAAAGTTACTTGAAGAAATAAATTTTAGAATTAGTTTAAATTTGTTAATAATGATGAGTATATAAATTTTGGCATTGGCCGGGGTCAGATAAAGTAGAAGTTATTAAGGGTCAGCATTAATTTTCAGGGAGCCAATTACACATTCATCTGGTATAATTTTGTATCCTAGACAAATTGCCAAAAGACATTTACAAAGCAGCAAATATAAATAGCAATTAACCAGAATTGTGGCCTCTGACCGGGTCAGACAAATTAGATTTAAGCAACGGTCAGCATTAACTTGCGGGGAATTATACAGTTTTGTGATCATCCGATCAGAGATAGTGCATATGGTTAATTGTGTGTCAAATTTTCCTCCATTTTGAAGAATGTAACTGGTGTATTTTACGTGTAATTTTGCCCTATAACAGTCAATTTACCTTCCTCACTAGTTTATAGATTAAAACGAACGTCAATAAATAAATGTTATACAAAATATTGATGGCGCTATATTATTAAACAAACTTTAATCGCAGTTCTTACACTTTTAATTTTTACGTACTGTGTAAATGATATTTATTTTAAAATGCTGTTTTTGATATCTACCCAATTCAATATTTTTTTATCTACCTTTAAGATTACTTAATTTGCGAAAATTACTAATTTCTATATGATTACCACTTAACTATGTTCACATCAAAATGGTGGAAAAAAGGGTACACATTTAGTGCGTTGATGAGAAGTCTATCTAGTTTATGTTTCCGATATATAGCAACAACCTAGTTAAGTTGCCCAAAGAAATTCATAACGGTAATCAGTCGGGCAAAAAAACAATATTAAATTTTGATCTTGGGCGAGATCGGAAAAAATAAATCCAATCAGCGGTCAGCAAAATAAAAGTATTTTACAGAAGCATAAGGCTACAGTCATTAAAAACCCGTATAACGGGGCGTTCGTGATGACGCGCGAAGCGAATTTTTGGGCTAATTCATCAAACTCTTATTATTTTCCTTAACATTTTTATACTTATCGTGAAATTTATCTTATATCAATGTTATTTCACGAATATCATAGATAAGATCGTAATTAATCTATAAACATATAAAATTACATAAAAAATAAATACATATCAAATTCAGTTTTTTAACCATCGCGCGAAAAGTACAAAATGATTTGTATCTTATTTTCGATCGCTTTTTGGCGCGGGCGAAAATAATCGTCTGCGGTTTCGCTATGAACCCTCTTATTTACAATTGTTATTTTCGTGCGAAAGCCCCGTAAATTTCCACGCCAATTATTGAAAAATTACAAGTTGAACAGAACGGATAACCAAAAGAGAGTTTATAAATTGCATAGCAATCAATATAAATAATCCTAACTAATATTAAATTAATTCACTCAATATTGCTAGAGAGTAGAAATGGGAGGCAAGGATGGGCAGCTGCCCCCTCCTAATCCAAAAATTCTTGATGAGAAAAACATTTTTTGCCCTATATAAACTGCTCCCCACTAATTTAAATTGGCTTCGCCCATGGGATAAATTATCTTTATTTATAATGCGCGTTGATATATTGATCAATTAATGAACTAGGATTGAAAAAAAATTTAACTTTCCTTGTTAATTTAATATACATAAAATAATTATAAATTAGAAACCTTCTTTTATACTATAATGGGCTTTTAGCGGGCCTTAAGTAAAACTAGGCCCGGCCCGAGCACGTTAAGTTATATATCGGCCCGTCCAGGCTCTGCCCGTTGTTTAACGTTTAAGCAGAAGCCCTGCCCGGCCGTGCAGGTCTCTAGTATAGACATCGGCACAGTCCAAATTCATGCATCACAGTCATTCCTAGAGCTTTAGCTACGAGACAGGAGGTCGAAAGTTACACAAAAGACGAAGCCAAATCTTCGATACTGGAACAATTCCCAATCCCCTGTTCAAAACTAAATATCATTTGCGATGTTTCCCAAATAGCACCTCGACTTCTGATACCTCCCACCTTATGCCAAACCTTTTTCTACCAATATAACTGGTTAACACATCCTGGTATCCGATCAATTCTTTAACTTATTTGTAAACGTTTTTTCTGGCCTGAAATGAACCATGATGTACGAAGATGGGCTAAACATTGTCATAACTGTCAGGTTAGCAAATTACATAAACATGTTCTTTCTCCTCCAGTTACATTCACTTAAGCGGATGCTTGGTTGGTCCATTAACGCCATCCAATAAATATAGCTACATTTTTACCGCCATCAATTCACCGGGTGGCCAAAAGCGATTCCTATTAATGATACATCAGCCGAAACCGTGGCTATTACCTTTTTCAAACATTTGATAACAAATTTTGGCATACCAACCACATTAACAACGGATAGAGGACCTCAATTCTAATCGATGCTCTTCAAAATTTTCTCTACTTCTCGTTACCATCATATAGCCACAACCGTCTATCACCCCCAAGCCAACGGACTAGTAAAACGTTTCCACCGACAGCTAAAGAGTTCTATCATGGCAAAAGACAATGTTAACAAATGACCCGAGCTACTTCCTTTGATACTTCTGGGGGCATCAGAACCACAGTCAAGCAAGCTTTAGCATGCTCTAGTTCTGAATTCGTATATGACACTTCCTTAAGACTCCCGGAAGATTTCATAAAACGCTTGTCACTCGACACCAATGCTACCGATTTTATACAACGACTTCGACACCACTTCGACAGCGTCCGTTTCTCACCACCACGTCCGTCAACAAACAACAACTCCCTGCCGATTTGTTTTCAACCCCTTAAATTTTTATTTGGACAGATAAAGTTGGCTAAAGTTTATCTCCACCGTACCAAGGTCCCTTCAAAGTACTGACCGACATGCTAAATATTTTGTGATAGACAGAAACGGGAAACAAGATTAAATATCTATTGACCGTTTAAAACCAGCATATGTCGAATCAGTTAACCCACCAAAACCACTCACAAAAGACCAATCACTCCCATGGAAAAGAATGTGTCCGCATGAACGTGATGTTATTAAATTAGATAGAGATTTATAATGCTTATCAATCTTTTAATTTTATAAATGACAACCAAATATTTATACAAACCCATTTTAGCCCTAAAAGCACAAGGTATATTAAAAATATAATGTTAAGTATCGGCAAAATAGCAATCAATGTTGCATACATTTTTAGTTGCTTTAATGGGGTGGACCCAACGCGCCGAGCCTAACACGGCCATATTGGTAAGAAATGCATTAACCAATATATACGGGCCAGAACAGGATTGAAAGTTTTTCAAATGGATATAAGGGGCCTCATGTGCCCCAAAACTATGGAGGGTGGGCTTGAAAGTTTCCAAAACAGGTAAGGGCGAGCCGACCTCAGTTCCAGATCTAGTTGTGATCGATGGAAATTATTCAACTATTTTGTGACAAGGCCTATATACATGTGTAAAAAATATACATGTCCCATCCAGCTGCCACGCCAAACATTTTAAAAAAATAATGCATCTTTACCGCATTCACTTTATTTTCCATCATATGTTTTAGTCCGATCCGACCTCATTATTTGTTTAATATATTGCGAGCGCCTTAATAATAAAATAATTTTCCCCTTTGATTTACTTAAAGGCCTGTACGGATAGCTCGATCTTTCACGAAATACCCACTAGCCGTTTTAAAAACAATAAATTTTTAGCTTTAAGAAAGCATATTAAACGCGTTTAAATTTAATTATGAATTAATTATTAATAAAACTCGGCTTGTATTAGCATCTTCCTCTTTTTAGAAATTAAAACACTTCTTTTATAAAATAATTAAAACTTAATTTTTGTACATATCCAAACACGTATTAGGGAAATCTTTATATAAGTCTTAGAATAAGTAGAATTTTTTCTAAAATTCGATCTCAAATTAATTGAGATTGGATTAAATAAAATTATTACCAGAGCAATGCTGACAAAAGTCTCGTTTTTTCATATTCAATTTTATTAAAATTTTTTTGTCAATAGATAGGGGGGGGGGGACGGGGGTGGATAGCTCTAACGCTGACCCCTCCCCCCCCCTCCCCCCGCCTATCTCTCCATTGTACTGAACTGTTGCAAATAATAATTTTACATATTTGATTAAGAATACTAAAAAACCAACAAAACCATAAATACATAAGATACGCATTAAAATAAATATTTATTACTTTTATAGTTGATATAAAGCAATCCCACTAAAACACTTATTATCATCCCTATGAAAAGTAGAATCAATGAAATGTGTAAGATGCTTTCGCTCTTCTTAGTTTTGACGCAAATGCCTATATACAATAACTACATTCAAGACAAAATATTATTAATACCTTGCGTCGTCTCTATAATTATTTGATTAGGTTCAAATGACATGGCTATGGGAGAATCAATTTGAAGTTGATCAATTAAAAAATTTGTCAAATTATGGGAGACATCATCAAAAACATCATAAAGATATATATAACCTTCCAAAATTCCTTCATAGGGGCTTTTGTATAGTACAATTGATGTGAAGACCATTGAAATTTTTTGCTTAAAGATGGAATCAATCTATAAAATCATACATATTATAAATACAAATCAATACCAAAATGTAAAGATTTTATTTTAATTTTCAAAAAATACCATTTGTATGTAAGACCTTATAATATGTATTAATTTATGTTGGTGGTTTTTATCGGATTAAATTCCAGCTAAATTGCAAACTTTAAATTTTTTTACTAAATCACGTGGAACAAATTTTTAGTTGAATTTTTACATCAATTTTTACTGCAGAATTAGCACGCACAATTTGTAAAGAAACTAGATTTTTAAGTATGCTAAAAATTGGAGCATGCATGAATCAAATGTGCAAAACGCTTTTAAAATTATCATTTACATTGCTATTTTATTATTATACTCTTCTTTAGAAGTATACCCGCAATTTCTATAAACAAGTAACTAATGTAAGTTCAAATAACCATGTTAATACTTAAAAAAATATTTTTATTAGTAACCTTTTTAACTAAAATTTGGCTTGATTAGCATCTTCCTCGTAAATTAAATAGTTTTTTAGAGATATAATAAACAATTAAATTTGTTCTTATTAGAAAAAACGCACTTGGGAGAAAATTTTTCGCCGCTACATTTTTTCAAAAAAAGCTGGAGCGCCCCTCCTTTTTAAAAAAGAGGAGCGGGCGCCGGGAGTAGCTCCTTTTAGCGCTGGAGCGGAGCAGCGCCGCTCCTCCGCTCCTTTAAATTTAATATATAAATTATTTTATTTTTTAAATATTAATGATATTTGTTAATTAAAATTTAATGAAAATATAAATTTATTTTATTTAAATTTATTCATTATTAAATGTTGAGCTGAGTTTTATATTGATTTTTCATCTAATCATTTGAAACATTTAACATCAGTTTTTCCTTTTTATATTGAAATTTTTTGAAAAATCTTGTAAGTCACATTAATATTCATTTTATATATCTATATATATAAAGTAAAGTGTATGTGTGTGTGTATATGGATAAGGGCTAAATTCTGAAACTACCGGCACGATTCGCGCCAAAATTTAGCCATAGATGCCCAGGGCGGCCAGGGGTAAAATAGCTTTTTCAGAATCCTAAAATTCCTTTTAGTTTTAAAAATATCGGAAATTACGTTTAAAAAAAAGGCTAAACTCTGAAACTACCGGCCCGATTCGCGCAAAAATTTAGCCATAGATGCCCAGGGCGGCCAGGGGTAAAATAGCTTTTTCAGAATCCTAAAATTCCTAGTTTTAAAAATATCGGACATTTTCCGGCCAGTTTCATTTATAACATCATATAAAATAATGACGTCATACATACAAGGCTGAAAAATGTTATGTATGTAAGGGCTAAATTCTATAACTACCGGCCCAATTCGCGCGAAAATTTAGCCGTAGATGCCCAGGGCGGCCAGGGGTAAAATAGCTTTTTCAGAATCCTAAAATTCTTTTTAGTTTTAAAAATATTGGATATTTCCCGGCCAGTTTCATTTATAGCATCATATACAATAATGACGTCATACATACAAGGCTGAAGTTTTCTCAAATTTTATCATATTAAAGAAAATTGTATTTTTAGCAAAACAACGTTTGCCGGGTCAGCTAGTATATAATAAAAAATAGTTTTATTATGGATTTAGTAGAGATTATAGAAGAAGAAACAAATTTCCATTTCCACCACAAAAAATATTTTAAGCTTATAGATGATACAGATGATAAAGTCAACTTAAAGGCGAAATGCCTATTGTGCATTAACAACAAAATGATATCTTTCTTATAATCGTGATCTTAGTGATAGAAATAAATTTTAGGTTAAGGAACCTATGAAAAAAGCTCTGAAAATCCTTGAAGGGGAGCTTCATATGGACATGGGTTTCCTAAGTCCTCTACCATTTTTAACTCATTTCAAAAATTAATTAATTTAGAGTTTTGCCAACCTCTTGTAAAGTCTCTCATCAGCGGTGTATAAAAGGTTTAAATAACACATAAATTATATCTATTTAAATAACCTTATTGCAGATTTATAAATATTTATAATGATGATAACATATTTGCAGCGATTGTCCATCCTGCATTTAAAATGAATTGGGTATGGATAAAAGATCCAAAAAATATGGAACTAAAAGCTAGATTAATTAATTTTTTAAGGAAACATATACCCGACGAAAAATAGTTACAACTAGTTCACGGAAACCTTGTAATAATTTGGAAGATTTCTTTGGATTCCCTGAAATCGATTATCATGAAATTAATTTATTGGATAAATATTTTTTAAATAATGAAAAAATATTTATAGTTAATACACTACCCCGCTTCCCCGTAGTGCTCCTGTGGAGCGCCTATTTAGTATCGCAAAACAGGTCTTAGGGGAGAAGCGTGGGTGTTTGTTAGATTCTAATTTAGAAATTTTATTACTTTTAAAAGCTAATAAAAGACTATAAATATTTTGATATATCATATAATATAAATAAAATGTTTTGATAAAAAAATATGATTTTGTTTCGTTTACCTTCTAAAAAAATAAAAATCAAAGGAGCGGTTATGGAGCGGCACTCCATTAGTTGGAGCGGGAGCGCTCCTTTTAATATGTAGTAGCGGGAGCGGGAGTTCGCTCCTTTTGAGAAGGTAGTAGCGGGAGAGGGAGTCGCTATTTTAAAAAGGAGCGTTAACAAGACTGGTTAGAATTAATAGATTTTTTCTAAAATTAAGTATCATATTAATCTGAATTGAGGAGAAAGTTCGGTAGGGTGCAACACATGTTGCATTATTTTATCGATTTTTTGCTTCTGATGAATTATATAAAATTCATTAAATAGAATCATTAAGTAGAACTCTTTCCCCTCTACAAAACTGTGCCAATCGTGATTTTAAGAAATTTAGTTTTTTATAACTTTCGCGACGTCAAAATGGAGTATTTAAACGATAAAAATCAACATTTTCGACACCTGCTATTCTTCGCTTTTCATCGTGGTCAAAACGCTGCTGAAACAGCCCGAGACATTTGTAAAGTATACGGAGAAGGTGTCATAGTTGAGTCTACAGCACAAAAATGGTTCGCAAAGTTCAAAAATGGCGATTTTGACATTGGTGACAAGCCCCGTAGCGGAAGACCCTCGGAATTCGACGAAGAGTGTCTCAGAGCACTTTTTAAGGAGGACGGTCGCCAAATAAGTCTTGAATTGGCGGAAATAATGAAGTTCGATCCGAAAACCATCCTAAATCATCTTCATTCGATGGGATTTGCCGAAAAATTTAGATCTTGGATCCCTCACGAGCTTAACGAAAGCCACAAAGAAAGTCGCCTTCAAATTGCTTCTCAACATCTCGCCCGTCATAGAGCTACCCGCGGTCATAAACAGCGCTTTTTATACCGAATCGCCACGGGAGATGAGAAATGGTGTTTGTACGTATATTTGAAGCAAAGAAAGGAGTGGGCGGCTCCTGGAGCGACTCCAAAGCCGAGGGTCAAGCCTGACCTCCATCCAAAAAAGACCATGATCTGCGTTTGGTGGGACTGGGAGGGCATTCTGCATTGGGAAATTCTGGAAAGGAATGCCACGGTCAATAAGGAGCTCTATATATCCCAGCTACACCGCTTGAATGAGGCTATTCGACTCAAAATACCCCATCGACAAGGCCAGACCATACTCCTTCACGACAACGCAAGGCCCCATGTTGCTCAAGTCGTAAAAGCCGCACTCCAAGAGCTCGAATGGGAGGTCCTTCAGCATCCACCATATTCTCCGGACCTTGCACCGACGGATTACCATCTTTTCCGCTCTCTCTCGAACCATATGAGGGGCCTTGGACAATGTAGAGGGCCTTAAAAACTGGCTCAACAACTTCTTCGATACCAGACCGGTCGATTTTTGGCGTAAAGGCATCGAAAAATTTGTCAAAAGGTGGGAGGAGGTCGTAAACAGCAACGGCGAATATATTATTGAATAAGTTATTGTTATAACTATAAATAATCGTTAAATAAAAGACTTAGATAAAAACTGTACGAACTTCTTCCTCAACGTATAGATAATTCATTATTTTTATTGCGCACACTAACAAGACTACTATTAATATCATTGAGTTTTTCCGTATAATTTGGAAAAAAATTCAATTTATTTTGTCAATGGGGAGGAGGGGGGTTTTAATCCGACCCCCTAGTGGCCTTTATTCAACCTGACTATGCTCTTTTATTTAAAATCGTTGTCTATAGAGGTTTGAGAACTATTGTTTTTAAGGATTTGTTATAAAGTAATATTAATTAGCATTACCATTTGTATATAAAAGGAATCCATAATGTTACTTACTTTATATTCAATCATCTTCAAAACATCATACCAATCGAGTTCCAATATGACATATGTGGTATACTCGCTAAGGTCAATTTTAATAGTGAAACCGCAACTTGTATTGTGACCCATTACTGAATGATAAATAAATAAAAATACAGTAAATATTCAAAAAATCCAAATATAAAATTATAACCTTATTATTAAAAATTAAAATGATTGAATGTTAATCAGAGTGACAAGTGAAGACAGCATATGTATATATAATATCAAATTTAAACACTATTTAACTTAAAGATTACACAGGTCTACAAAAAAACATCGTGCAATAGACGTATAATTATGATTGAGAAGTTGCGCTGATTGCTGCGGCATTTTTAATTTTTACTGAAAAATATTTATTTATTATTGTAGATTAAAGTGTCTGTTAACAAAATGTTAACATGAAAAGAGCATATGACAAGAAGCACCAATGACATTCATTCATTGGCACTCCATTTATTATTCATATATCAGCAATCCCTAAACTTCCTCCCTGTTAACACATTTAACAATCGCATCATCACCACACATTTTATAATCAATCATATTCATTCGCATTCCATAACAATACATATTAAGCAAGTTTTCACATTCGCAATCTCACATGTTATACGTTTTTACTTCATTCACATAAATTCAATCTAAAACATTTAAATAAACAAAATCATCACAGTGTCATCTATATATCAATTATTTTAGTTTTTTTGTTTTACCTCTATATTTAAATTCATTTGCGTTTACTGAACCTATTACAATTCGTCCCCCTATGCTTGGAAAACGGAATACATTTAGGTACATACCGTACGCGATGTTTACTAACACATCTATCTCTTCCTTCACCTACTCTCCTATCTTTGATCCTCCACTCAGGCCTCTGTGTTCTTGGATAGATATGGGACGGGTGGAAGAGAAGGAAAGGAGAGACATATGTGTTATTTAACATCGCGTGTCTAGTATGAATTTTAATGTATCCGTTTTCCAGACTTAGCGGGACAAATTTTAATAAGGGGAAGGGGGTCACGTAAACGTAAATAAAATTATTTTTTTAACATTCTTTATAATAGAAGAATATTAATTCTATAATGGAATTAATAAAAAGATACAAGAACTAAAATATTTATAAAAAAAATGATTAAAAGACATTATCCGTTTTTCATCTCCCTAAAGGATGGGCTTTGAATCCATCAGGGAATAAAAATTGGATTTAGCGATCGCCATGGCGATTGATTGTCTTAGTAGAAAACTATTCGATATTTTTGAAGGAGGCGAACGTTTATTAAGTTCTTTAAAAAAATTTAAAGCCCTCTTCCCAAACGTCCCTGGGAATAAAAATAGAGGTTTCTGATAAAGCTTTTACGGATTTACGATGCTTTGCCGACCTAGAGGTCGTGAGTATCGTTGGAGAGTGCAAACAAGTCAATACAAGTGTCGAGTTGCGATGCCTACCAGCACCTCTGATTAAGTCTTTGGTTTTTGATGAATCGGGTCACGATTAGCTAGAAGCTTATCCTAGTTCACTTTCTGGATTGATGTTGGAGGACCCAGAGCTAGCATACTCCATCGCCCTCAGACTAGGAATTCCCTATTCAAAGGAATAATCCTTCCGCAACTGCTCCCAGAACATAGACATTTATGCAAGGCACCCCCTACACTGCCTTTACAATAAATTTAAATACATAAGGCATGAAAAAGTGAATAGCCTTATTCAAGCCGTTTTTAAAAAAGCCAATATCCCGTCTGTTTTAGAGTCAAACCTTTCTTTGGAGGGAAGGATGCGACCAGACGACTCTACCCGTATCCCTTGGCAAAGATCTTCCCCTTAAATGGGATTTCACCTCCATAGATATTTTCGCCCCCTCTAACCAGAACTACAACGCTCTGATTCTCGCCGAACACCGCAAAACGGTAAAAGACCTGGCCCTTTTACCCTCTAATATCTTTACCCCTATCGTTGCCTCGAGTTCTGGGACTTTTCGTCCGGCCGTCATTAAGCTTTTCAAAGAAATCAGACGTCGCTGCCCGCCCTCTAAATATTCCACAAATTTTTTACTTCAACAAATTGGTATTTTTATAACAATTTTAAATCCTTGGCCGATAGATGGCCTTTAATAGATGACACATGCAACGCTTTGAGTTATAATTTTTTATTTTGTTTTATACCCGCTCTTATATTTTTCGAATTTTAGCACTTCGTTTTTATAATGTTCTTCGTTCAAATAAACAATATATATATTTTAAAAAAAAGTGTAGACCCATTTTAAAAAAAGGCCTTTGTCCCATGGGACAAGTGACGTACCGTCAGGATGCATCGGCCCTTCAAGAGAAGGATCTGACGGTTCAAGGATAAAGGGAACATTTGTCCGTTTGAGGGCAGCTTGTAGCAGTGTATTTATTAATTGATGCCTACTATACCGGCTTTTGTTAAATTTACAATGCCCTCATCTACAAGTGAATACAAAGCCGGCAGAGGTATGGTGTCGTGTATTTACAGCCCAAGCGAATGTAGAAGGACGGTAGGGTTCTCTATAAACATTCCTGAAAACTTACTAGGGTAAGCTTCAAGCCATTCATGACCGGATTGGTCAAAAGCCAATGACCTAAGATTGCAATGCTGTTTAGCGTCGCCTGTCGAGAGAAGGTAAGCAACGGACCGCGACACTAAACTTGCATCCAAATCTTTTTGAGCGTATGATTGTGGTATATTCATGACGTTCTCATTCCATAAAGATAAGGTTGATTGATGATGGATTAAGTGAGAATTGGACAAGGTTGTTAATATGTTTTTTTAAAAGATAATGTGGAAGAAATAAAGGCGGCTAGGGAAATCGCAGATGGTGAGCGAATACCTAGACCACCGGATTTTGTTTGAAGAGTGGCTTGAAGTCAAGTATTGGTGCTAAAAGAAATATTTAAAATTGATTAAAGCGTGGATTTAAAAAAGTTTTTATAGTTGTGTAAAACATCTTTAACAAAAAAGCTTGCGTGGAGCTTAAACAGAATAAAATTTTGCCAATGTTGTAATAGTTTTTATAATATAAAAGGAATGATGAGAGGGCATAGATTTCAAAATGTCTGATTTGTAATTTTTTACTGTAATTTAAAGGACTATAATAAAATTTTTTAGGTGTAATAACTATGGAAATAATTGGTAATTTATTTTACATGATAATTATTGATATTTTTATGAATATGTCATAAAATAAAATTAGGCAAATTTTTTGATGAATTGAGCCGGGCGCGGAGTTCTTTTAAAAAAAATTTGAACGGGCTTGAGCGGGTTTGACGCTTTTCTAAACGGGTATGAACGGGCTTGAAAAACTTAGGGACGGGCTTGGACGGGCCGGAAGTTTTTGAAAAAAAATTACGGGCGGACTTGGACGGGCCTTGAAGATTTAAAAACGGGTACAGGCGGGCCGACTTCTAAGAACGGCCCGTGGCAGATCTCTACTCAGATTCGCCTAAGCAGGTGTTATTAATTACAAATTTAGAGCCGTAAATGTTAATCGACACTAGTGTTGTAAAAACGGCTGGGTTTTGTTTTGTCGACCTTTGTTTCAACTAAGACTAACGGTAGACTCTGGTCTGTTTTCAAATTTCAACCTGGAGGTCGGCATATAAAAATACACAAAAATTTGATCTTTTATGTTTAGTAGACTAAAACCAAAGGTCGACCAAACTAAACCAAGCCGTTTTTACAACACTAATCTTCACCTATCACAGGCATTAAATGCTGTCAATTTAATCCTAATAACTTACAATTAAATAAAGGCAAAATATAGAAAAAAAATTAGGATTGACACTTTGGCCAGTGGTCCTTTTTTCCTATTAGTCAGAAGCCATCAGACGGCCAACCAGCCTAGACAAGTTCCCCAAAGAAATTTACTTAGAAAGCTAATCAGTAGGGCACAACAACAATAATGGATATTGGGCTCGGGCGAGGTCGAAAAAATAAAAGCCAACCAGCAGTAATAAGCAAGTCCACAGCCATTAAAAATCCGTCTATCCACTACAAACTACAAGTTGGACAACGGACGGACGGACGGACGGACGGACGTACAATCAAAAGCGAGCCTGTAAATTGCATAGCAATTGATAAACAGAAAAATCTTTTTTTACTTAAATATTACAGCCTAAATCACCAAACTTAATTTCCAGTTATGTGAATTATGAGTTTAGATTTTATAACATTTCAATTTTTGAACTTCATTCTTAAGTTTTGTGCAATAGAGCACTCAAATTCTCAGAGTGATATAATAAATCACCGAACTATGCTCCCCGTAATCTTTATGATAGTATTTTATGTAACAAATCAAAACTGGCTAAAAAACAGTTTTTAAATATTTTACTATCTTTGCATTTAATATTTTATAATCAATCTTTGCATTTTTATATGAGATTTGAAATGTATAAATCAATTAATGCGATTTTATTATAGAAACTTGAAAAATATTCGAATCGAATTCGAATCTCTTCCGAATTGATTTCGAATCATAATTTAAATTCGGCCAATCTCAAATCAAATATTGTCTTTGTAAAAAATTTTGAATTCGAGTCAAATACCAAAAATATTCGATTTGATTCAAATTCTAGAGGCAGGTAAAGGATGCAATTTTCGAATGTTATTAAAATGGAATATTTTTCAACTTTTGAGTACTTTGCCCATTTTTGCTATTAAACCGTAATTCTATCAGTTATATCTTAAAAAATTTCAAAATGAATATTTGATATATTTGGTGAAAGGAAATTAGAATAATATTGGAAATAATAATAGAGATCATTTTTAGTTGAATTTATATTTAAAAATAACTATTAAATACAGCAGTAAACTCAGTTGAGATCAAGGTCTAATTTAAACCCACTTACAAAGAATTCAATTATATATCTTTTTACGGATGATATTCAATATATGATCAGTGTTTATATTTTTAAACATTACAACTTTATTTACTCTCTGATTCAATTCTCTATAAATTCATCTGTGGATTCTGAAGATGACCTAGCTTAAACCAGGAAGTCTGGCTAGGTACCTAGACTATCAATCTAAGCTCTTACTCAAATTCACAAAGTGTATTTTCTTTCATCGTTATTGGAATGAATCTCACTAATTGTAGACTAAAATATATCGGGAAAACAATTA
Organism: Gordius sp. MW1; assembly: GCA_964036665.1. Lineage (NCBI taxonomy): Eukaryota > Metazoa > Nematomorpha > Gordioida > Gordea > Gordiidae > Gordius > Gordius sp. MW1. The sequence goes on from OZ038531.1 coordinate 23,918,097, forward strand.
AAGAGGATAGCAAAAATATCCTAATTTCAAGACAAATCTTTTAGAGGACACGCCTTTCCACCACAATTCCCCCATATACAGATTACAAACAAGCTTTTTTTGGAAAAAAAACATTGCAATGTTGCTTATTAATTTTCATGGCAGAGCTGCATAAGTTCATAGGCTGGTAACACATATAATAGTTATACCTATACATTTATATCTTCTCCACAAAAATGTGGACTAAGCATGTGTTAGCGTCGAAATTTTAGGTTAAGGCTCAGCCCATAACAGCACTAACATATTTTTTCTGCCCGCACACAGCCCGCTAAAACCCAAATTTGCGCCTCAGGAAAAGTACTAATAAGAACAAATTATTATTTTTTTTTTAAAAATTTGTATTAATCATATAGTAACGTAGATGGATCACATAAAATCGGCTTTAATCAAAAATAAAAATGTGAAAGTCGTCAGCTATTTATTTTATCAGGCAATACTTTAAAGCTAATGCTAAGTAGTTTTTAATAAAACATCATGACTTAATAACCGTAAAAAGCTAAGGCCAATATTTAAGTCTTTTTAAGTGACTGAATGTATAGCTAATGCTAAGTAAATACTTAAATAAGAGGATCACTAATTACCGTAAGAAATATTTGATCAATAGATGAGCTTTTGATAAGCAAGGGAAATGTTTCAGAATAAAAGTTAAAAACAAACGTTACCGGCCTTTAAATCTATTTTTTGTTTGATTATGCGAAATATAAAAAATAATATCTTTCCTTGAATTACGTTATTATGTAAAAATCCCCTAATTAGGTTCAAATAAATATATAATTTTCACGTCCAATTAAGTGTTCTTTTGTTCCTATTAGAGACCTACAACGGGCATGTTTAGGTCAGTCGGCCAGCCCGTAATAAAAATTTAAAAGCCCGTGCCCGGCCCTGGCCCGTCAAAATATTAAATTATAAGCCCTTGCCCGGCCCGCTAATTTTATACAAAGCCCAAGCCCGGCCCAGGCCCGTAAAATTTTTTTATTTTTATTTTTCTTGTTTAATTTTTTTAAACGATAGTAAACAATATGTATGTGTTAAAAATGTTAATAAAAATATTGTAAAAATAATAAATTGGTAATTCCCGGTCACTCTAGTTCTTCTATCTTTTAAAAAACGGCCTACAAGGGAAAAATTTTTTACAAGTGGCACTTCAGGATACATAAACCCATATAAGCCAAATAAACTTTTAAAACCCTTATATAAGGTTATAATGTTTTTAATAAAGTTTCTTAGTTTCTTTGCATTTCCACCATTTTAAATAATTTAGTTATTGATATAAAATTAAAAAACAGTGATAAAATTACTTGAAGAAATAAATTTTAGAATTAGTTTTAAATTTGTTAATGATAATGTGTATATAAATTTTGGCATTTGGCCCGGGTCAGATAAAGTAGAAGTTAGTAACGGTCAGCATTAATTTTCAGGGAGCCAATTTTACATTCTTCTGATATATTTAACTCCTAGACAAATTGCCAAAAGAAATTCATAAAGGTAATCAGCCGGGCACAAAATCAATAATGGAATTTGATCTTGGGCGAGGTCGAAAAAAGTAAAGCCAATCAGCGGTCAGCAAAATAAAAGTCTTTTACAGAAGCATAAGTGTACAGTCATTAAAAACCCGTATAACGGGGCTTTCGTGATGACGGGCGAAGCGAATTTTTGGGCTAATGTATTAAGCTTTTCATTCTTTTCCTTAACATTTTTTTATTCATCGTGAAATCTATCTATATCAATGTTATTGCACGAGTATCATTGATAATATCGTAATTATTCTATAAACATATAAAAAATAAATACATATCAAATTCAATTTCTTAACCACCGCGCGAAAAGTACAAAATGATTTGTATCTTATTTTCGTTCGCTTTTGCCGCGGGCGAATAATCGTCTGCGGTTTCACTATGAACGCCTCTTATTTACAATTGTTATTTTCGTGCGAATTAATTCGCAATTCACGCGTCATCATAAACGCCACGTAAATTTCTACAGAAGTTAAAGTTGCTATGGGTAAACTAAAGTCAGGAAACTTGAAAGCAGACAATATACCAATAGAGGGCTTTAAAGCGTTCGGCAATACTGGTGCACAATTCCTCGCCAACCTTTTCAACAATATCTTGAAAACGGATAAAATGCCTAACGAGTGGAGGGATAGCTACATGATTCGGATATACAAGATGAAAGGGGACATTAAGGATTGCAACAATTACAGAGGGATAAAGCTTATGAGTCACACTTTTAAGGTGTGGGAAAAAGTAATCGAAAAACGGCTTCGGAGTTTGGTTCAAATTCGAGGTAACCAATTCGGATTCAAGCCGGAGAGGTCTACAGCAGACGCTCTAAAGAGTATTAAAAGATAAATGGAACGGTTAATGAAAGGAAAGGGGATTTGCACAGGTGTTTCATCGATCTAGAAAAAGCGTTCGATAAAGTTCCTCGTACTTTAGTATGGAAATGTCTTAAAGAAAACAGTGTGCCAAAATTATCCGTCAGAGCAATAAAAGATATGTTCAAGGGAAATAGAACGTATGTTAGAACAACGGTGGGGACTACAAAGGGCGTTGCCATAAACACTGGAGTCCCTCAACGTTCAGCTCTTAGTCCCTTTCTATTCATAATGATAATGGATATTATTACCAAGGATTTGGGCGAGGAAGCTCCTAGGGCCATGATCTTTGCAAACGATATAATGCTCTGTGCCAAAAGTGAACAAGAATTTGCTAATACTGTAAATAGATGGGTAAATGCAATGAAGAAGGTGGTCTCAGGGTAAATCGAAAGAAAACAGAATACATGAAGACAAAGTTTAAATCGTATAAAAACCAGCTAAGTGCGTTCCTTACTTTAGGCTATTGGCAACTTACAAGCGTGGATTCCTTCAAATATTTAGGATAAACACTTAAATCGGAAGGTGGAATGGATAAAGAAATAAATTCAGATGGCTCAAGTGGAGGGACTTGACAGGCGTTCTGTGTGACAAAAACATCCCGAGAAGACTAAAAGGCGCACTGTATAAATCCATCATACAGCCAACAGTCCTGTATAGCTCGGAATCATAAGCTATACGTAAAAGAGAAGAGCAGCGTCTTGCGGCTATGGAGATGAGAATGCTAAGATGGGTGCTAGGAGTAAGCAAAAAGGAACACAGGCAAAATGAGAAAATAAGAAGAATTTTGGGTACTACATCTATTACGACAAAGCTCCTAACAAATGGACTAAGATGGTATGCCCACGTCGAAAGAAGGGACGATAGCTACGTCGGAAAGAAAATCGAGATGATTACTTTTTCAGGAAAACGAAGGAGAGAAAGAGCCAAGCTTACCTTGATTCATAAAAAACGGCACGATATGAAAGTCCACAAGATAAAGAAAGATTAATTTAAAAGTAGAAATAAATGAAAACGAATGCTAAAAGGATTGACCACCAGCCTAAATAACAAACAGTCATCGAAAGAAGAAGCTATATATTTTTTGTTTTTAATGTTTAGATTATAATACAGATAAATTCATAAAATATATAGACAAAAATCTAATTAAGTGTTTTTTGGCCAGGCTTTAACCCCCCCCCCCCCCCCCCCCCCCTTAAAAAATAAACTTTGAATTAAAATATTAAGTTATATTATTATAATTTTTATATATCATATTTTAACTTATATAAATAATAGAAAGTTTAAATAGGCGAAATAAGTTAATTTTGTATCTAATTTAGGATTTATGATTGCAACACGCGCACCCCCCCCCCCTATTAACTTTGATTAAATCATTTTATATCATTTGTTTTTTATTCATTTTTAATATAATATTTGAATTGAAATTATATAATAAATAAATAGACCCCATAAAAACAAATTCATAATGGCAAAAAAATTAATTTACTTGAATGGGACATTCCCCCCCCCCCCCCCCCCTGAAAATTCACTTTGCTCAAATTTTGTATTATTTAGCTTTTATTTATTTTTTATATAATATTTAAATTAAAATAATAAATTTCTCCAAAAAAACAATCTGTGATGGAAAAAAAAAAATAATTCATTCGATGGGACTTTGCCCCCCCCCCTTCCGCAAAAAAATATTTAATCATTTAAATTTGTTTTTAATTTAAATTCTATTAATGTTAGACAAATTACTAATAGGAGAAAAGAAATTTGTAGTGTTTTGGATAAGTTTAGTTAAAGGGCGAATGAATAATTGTTTTTATTAAAGAACATTAGCTCAGTAGTAACACGATGAACGCTGTGTAGTAACAAGATAAACGCTGGGTGTTAACACAAGCAATTCTCTTAAAAAATCTCCTCTAACACGCCTCTACCCAATCCCATTGAAGGGAGAATGCGAAAAAACAATTAATCATCTTTTTACCCAATAAAAAGGGGTGTTTTTATAAACTTGTATTATTGTGTTTATTAGCCTTAATATAGCCTTTTCTACCTCTTGCCGTTGTTATTTTACAATATGTTCTATAAAAATGAATAAAATTTTTGAAGATATGCCTAAAGTTTAAATATGTAATAATATGGATTTAAAAGGTAATAGTTTAAACATTTCTTGGTGAGGTAAAATGTGAGAAAATAAATAAAAATCGGATTTTAAAATATATTTTGTAATAAATGTCATTGTTTAAAGTCGGTGGGTTAGGATTGATAGCATAGGTAGAGGGAAATGGAACGCGATATTTCTGGCTATAAAAGCCCATCGTCAGGGGAAAAAATAATAAAAATACAAAAGGGATGAAGGCTCGAAAAATAAAAAATAAAGTAAAGTGAGTAAATACGGAGATATCGATACAAAAAAAAACAATAGAAATTACAAAACTAGTTATAGCGAGAAATTAACTATAGCGATTGTAGGGATGGATGTTTTTTACAACAATGTAATAGGTACACATGGAGTTAGGTAAAAGGTGCAAAAATAAATAGCTAAATAATAAAAGGCGAAAAAGAGAAATTTCTCGCTATAACCAGTTTTGTAATTTCTATTGTTTTTTCTGCATCTATATCTCCGTATTTACTCATTTACTTCATTGTTTATTTTTCGAGCATTCATCTCCCTTTTTTATTTATGTTATTTTTTCCCCTGACGATGGGCTTTTATAGCCAGAAATATCGCGTTCCATTTCCCTCTACCTACGCTATCAATCCAAATCCACCGACTTTAAACAATGACATTTATATAAACGGATTGAAAATTCTTGGTTACATATTTTGTAATGCATATTAAATTTTTTAGATTTTGTATTTTATATTAAATTACTTGGTACGCAAAAACTTTTCTTTTCTACTTGAAACATAGAAGCACATTGACAAAGGTAATTAACGCACGAACTATGTTTAGTAAAACTCTGACATTCGTCATCTTTAGAGCATGCACTACCAGGTGTTTTTCCTTTATAAATTAATAAAATTAATTTCATAATTAATTATACCAATCAAGCAAGTCTTTGCATCGAAGTAATATCCAATCTTGCATCTACATCTTTTTTCTTCACAAAAATTAGATTTACATTGATAGCTTTTATTGCAATGAGCACCAAGTATTCTCTCTATTTTTATATTAAAATATAAAAAGTAAACAATATAAATATATCCACTCCCAATTAGTTTAATGTAAAGAAAAGTATAAAAATATTAATAATGTACATTCATAATTTACTATTATTTAAGTAATTAGGTTATACAAGAATTAAGGAGATGAAGAGGGGGGGGGGGGCAACGGGTGAAGAAGAGGATAAAAAAAGGGGGGGGGGAGGAAGTTCTTAATTTGTTTAGGATATATAAAATGAGCAAAATTGTAAAATTACTAATTCGTAACAATTGCTTCAATTATATCTGCTATCTGCACGAGTTTGTGCTCGGTAAATCTGCTTAATACTTGAACAGATTTTGCTGTTTCGACTCGCCGCTCGGGCAATTATGCTAATATTCTGCTAGTGCATAAAACAGCAAGAACAGATTTTGCTAACGCGCATATTAAACAACTGCTTGCGAATGGAGTTGAAGCAAGTTAGCACCCTAGCTTTTTTGTAGAAAAGCCTACCTTGTACAACCGCTAATTAAAAAGCTTAATGGCGGCCGGACCAAAGGTCCCAGAGCACGAGGCTAAGATATGGGTAAAGATATTAGTGGGTAGGAGGGCCTGGTATTTTACCGTTTTACGGTCTTTATTGAAGGTTAAAGGGTTGTAGTTCTGGTTAGATGGGGCGAAAATGTCTATGCACGTGAAATCCCATTTAAGGGGTAGACCATTTTGCCAATAGATCAGGGTAGAGCCGTCTGGTCGCATCCTTCCTTCCAACGAAGGGTCTGACGGCTCTAAAACGGACGGAAAATTGGCTTTTTAAAGAGCGGCTTGGATAAGGCTATTGACCTTTCCCTGCCTTATGTATTTAAATTTATTATAAAAGCGGGGGTGCCTTGCATAAATGTATACCTTCTGGCAGCAGTTTTAAACACCTAATTATAAAACCCCAGGTCGAGGTTAGGTCCCCTTAAGGTTTCAACACCTATGATTCATTTTTTATATCTAAATTTAAATACTAAATTATAGTCACTAATAATTTTTTTTATTAAGTTTATATATATATATATATATTAAAAATAGTTCAAATAAATTTTTTTAATAGCAAATTATGTATAGAATCTATAAATTTTGCTTTCTAATAATTTATTATTTTATTTAATAGAATTAATATGCTGCCATCTACATTGTGTCATATTTTTATAACACATTTCTCCACTTCCCTGTGTATCTATATTCTGTGATATACACACCTTGTTTTTTTAATAATTTTTTTATGGACACAAAATAACAGCATATAAAAAATTTTCAAATTCATTAAATATAAAGATCGTAGTCTAAAAGGGGTCAGTCGGCAAAGCGATAATTGTATTAATTATTTTAGATTGTATAAATAATAAGATGGCCTGGCTTTGTACGGCCCGTGCAGGCCTCTAGAATGCATATAAAAGGTCTATAGCGGCGAGTCGAAGAAGAAAAATCTGTTCAAGCATTGAGCAGATTGCCCGAGTAGAAACTCGAATAGATAGCAGATTTATCAGAAGCTTTTGCTACTAGTGACTTTAAAAATTTACTCATATTATATATCATAAATCAATTAAGAACTTTGCCCCCCTTGACCCTACCCCCATCTTCCACCCTCTCGATTCCCTAGACGAAGGGGGAAGGGGGAACTTTTTTTACCCTCTTTCTGATTTGCCCCCCGCCCTTCCTTTTTACCCTGTCACTTACCAAAATAGGCGAGAGACATTTGCCACCCCCCGCCCCAATTATTTTGCCCCTCTTCTTCCACCCTCTCCCTCCTCCAGCCTCTATTAATGTTTTGATCTCGTCTCGGTCTCGACAGAAAAACATGTCTTGGAAACGATTATGAATATCTTGATCTCGTTTAAGTCTAGAAAAATATCGACCTCGTCTCGTCTCGACGAGAATTTATGACTTATCGACTTTGGAAAAATAACTTTACGACACAAATTTTCATTTATTAAAATTATTAAATAGGTGTTAGAAAAATCCAAATGGCAAACCTTTATATTTTTAAAAAACAATACACAAAATTTTTAAAGATTTAGCGCCACACGACATCTCACTGATAATATGGTATAAACTAATTCCTAAAGATAACATTTTCTAAAGTGTAAATTGAAAAAAACTATAAATTAATTTGAAGTATAGTACGAAAGGACCGCTTTTTGTTTAATATATAAAATAGCATAATTGTGCATTAAATATAGAATTTAATAATGGTGCTTATTGACACTTTTTAGATTTGAGATTAAACCAGTCTCTTGTGTTTCAAAGCTGAACTTATATGTAGTAAATATACAAACTGATTGTTAAATTTAAGCCTTATTAAATTTTAAAACAAATTATAACATTTGCATCAAATTCTCTATGTCTGTCTAATATAAAAGACTTAGAAATTTATAAGTTCACCTAACAAAATTCATTAATAACAAATTGGTATTCTAGATAATCACTTTTCAATTCTAAGTTTTTGCCATTATATATTTATTTATCTTGTGTGTTTATTAATTTTATATTGCACAATTGCCACAATTATTGAAATATAGTAAACTCGTATGCACCTACGAACCCCAGTTTATAATGAGAAAAGTAATGCATATGACAAATGTATTCAGATTATGTGTTTTTAAGATTAAAAATGTGGAAGTTATAATATAGGTTGAAGCATAAAAACTTTTAGAAAACTCATTATTTTATCTATTACCGTGTCCTCGAATACTCAATTGTACTTTTGAAATCGTTAGGCAGAGACAAATGACAGGGTGGTAAAAACAACTCAAGATAAACTGGCCTCTTCTTCTTTGTCAGTTATTTGGTCCTACAGCGGTGGGATATGTTTCAAATTTCTTCCATCTTAACCGTGTGAGTGCCGTGTCTTGACTGATCTCTTTTGTTTTCATAACTTTATCGATTTGCCTTTCCACGTTACACAGGGTCGTCCTCTTCCTCTCTTTCCCGGTACCTCCATGTCCAGTAATATTCAATTTAGGACCACCTTCGCCGATTTTCGTTAATCATGTCCGCCATAGGTTCAATAGCCATAAGTCATTCGTCATATGGTCGAGCTTAGTATACCCCAAGCTCCACAGTATCATTCTCATCTCTGTGGCTTGTGATAGCTTTCCTTCCGTGGTGTTTAATGCCCATGTTTCACTTTCATAGGGTAACACCGGTCTTACGATAGATTTGTAAGCTTAGCTGTTCAACTATATTGGCATTTTCTTGCCGCACGTTACACCGGATATACTCCGCCATTTAAGCCATCCTTTTTGGATCCGATGTGGCAGGTTAAAAAACGCCAGGATATTTGTGCGCCGCAATTTGATTGGTTAGATTCAAATTTGATAAATATGATTAGCGTAAATGTACTTTACACGTGGAGTGGAGCGTATTTCAATTGGTTTCCTATCGCGTTTTCAATTGAATAGCATTCAGGATATTTGTACAGGATATTTGTACATTACCAATTCTTACCAAATAACCATTTAACTTAATCCCTTTGATTTAGTTATACTTTATAGGAACTAAAAAGGCCAAATATTAGAAAACCACTAAATTTTGCCAAGTATCCATCATATTTTTCCAGGATATTTGTACACGATATTTGTACACTACTAATTCTTACCAAGTAACCATTTAACTTAATAACTTTGATGTAATTATACTTTAATAGTAAGTTAAAAGGCCAAATATTAGAAAACCACTAAATTTTGCCAAGTATCCATTATCCACTTATACTTTCATAGGAACTTAAAAGGTAAAATATTATACTTTATTAACAACTCATTTAATTTATAACCAGTATTACTAACTAAATAAAACTCTTTTTTGCAATATTGTTCATAATCATATAGATATTGTTTTTCAAGATACATATTAATACATTAAATTTTGCAAACAACTACACTTAATTTATAGCCAATATTATTTACTAAATAAAACTCTTTTTTGCATTATTGTTCATAATATAGATATTGTTTTTCAAGATACATATTAATAAATTAAATTTTGCAAACAACTATCACTTAATTTATAACCAATCTACTATATCCCAGTTATTATCCACCCATCTTCTAGTTCGCAATATCTGGTGGAGAAAGAGATGTGGACACTGGAGGTTTGGTCCACAGAATTGATATAATCCCAGCGGCCACAGTTTTTAAAATAAATATATATGTTTATTCTTATCAATTGGGCAAATGGGCTGTTTATACACCGAAATTGAAAGACGAATTATCAACTCATAATATTTATTTACATCATCGTATCAATTATTTTCTATATATATTGGATTGTAACGAATAAATTTATTTCCACCTAATGATTCGATCTATAAAATTAAACATCAAACAGAGAAATATCCTAAAAATTTAGACAGAAATTTATAAAAAATCAAAAAATTTAGACAGAAATTTATAGATCAACATAGAAATACTAAAAAATTTAGACAGAAACTTGAGAAAAATTAAACAATTTAGACAGAAATTTATAGAATATCCTCAAATTTAGACATAAATTAGAATATCAAAAAATTTAGACAGAAACTTGAAAAATATTACAAAATTTAGACAGAAATTAATAAATAAAACAGAGAATTATTAAAAAATTAAAATCAAAATTATTTAGACATTTTTAGTCATAATTAGTTATATTTTATTAAACTATTTAGATAGAATTAATAATTATATATGCAACACGTAATTGACGTGTGTAAAAATTTCAAATTGTATCTGTCATTAGAACGTGATTGACGTGTATAAGCGTATTTCCTACTTAGCGCACAAACTCAACCTTACACCGGGCATTGACTTTTGTTGCCCAACCTCCCTCTTAATGTAGCATCGGGGTGAGGTATGTAAACATGTCTACATTTGGTACTTTAGATGGTAATCCAGCTCTGTAACATTCATTCCCATGTTTACCGTGATTCGGTCGTTGACCCCTAAACCATTCAGGCAAGCGCTTTGACCACATTTTGGCTTCTTCCAATACTTTCTCCTTTGTTTCTTTGCCTAGTACTTATCATCGGCAGCATACACAATGGCGATGGCTTTTGAATGTCTCTCGTAATCGTCTCTATAATTACATTAAATAGAAAGGAACTTAAAGCAGATCCTTGATGGAATCCAATTGTAACCAGAATAGGTTTTGAGTCTACAACTGTTGTCCTAACGCAAAAATTTGAGGGTTCTTATATATTTTTCTTTAGCCGTATATATGCGTCAGGGATATTTTGTCTCCTAAGGATACCACATTAAACGCGAGGGAGTGTCTTAAACTTTCTCCTAGTATATAAAGACCAAATGTAGGTCTCTTCTCTTTTCACCATATTTATCCATCATTTGTCTTGGGGCGAGGATTGGTTCGATTGTGGATTTGTCGGCCACAAATCTGAATAGCCGATGTTTTCACCTCGTTTTTCTTGTTACTAAGAGCCTTTATATAAGCTTCAAGGAGTGGCAAGTTTGCTTGATACCTCTATAATTGCCACAGCCCTAAGGGTCTTTCCTTTAAACAAGGGTATAATCGTGCTTGCTGTCCATTGATAAGGAATTCGCTCTTCTACCAATACTAGTTAAGGAGGATCGTCATGGACGCTCATTCACAGCATCCGAGCAATGCTTCTATGGGTATTTAATCTAAGTCATGCTTTTATTTTTTGCATCTTGTTCATTTGTGTCCTAACTTTTTTATCCTCAAAGAGTTCGACCATACTTATTTTTGATTTCTCTTCTCGTTTTTGACTATTTAAAGAACTGCGACACCTCGACTTTTCTTCTCCCTATCTCCAATTTTTACATAAGCCTATCGTCCCCTTTATGGCCTTTTGTTTGCCATCTAGGTGTACGCGGCAATCTTCGCTATTGCAACGGCCTTTTTGGTGGCTATCTTTGCCTCTCTATACTCTTATAATCCTCCGACCTTTGATCTATGGCACCGTCTATATAGATTTTTCTTTCTTTCTATGACATCCCTAACCGATTTACTAGTTCCCTATTCATAAATTTGCCTCCTTTGGTTTGTCCAAGATCACAAATAGCTATTTTCGTTATGTATTTAGTTAGCGTCTTCCAATCCTCGTCTACGTTCCTTTTCAAACTCCTTGCATTCAGGAGTTGCCTGGCAATTTCTTCTCTCGGTATTAATTTGCAATCTTTGAAACCCCATAAGTCCTTTCGCCGTATGAACAGATAGTTAATTAAAATGCTTCTCACTTGCATAAGTCACAATCTGATCCTCGTGATTTGAAAATAGGTGTTAAAAATAGCCATGTCGTATGCTTTGGATAATTGGAGAAGTTTTTCTCCTTCTTTGTTCTTCAGACGATGGCCATAGCCTCCTTGATTAAGTTCATATTCGAGGCGATGAGCCGAGAAATCAGCGCCAATAATTAGCCTTACTTCCTCTCCTATTCCTTGTATTTCCTTTCTAATGAATCTAAGAATAAATCTTTCTCTGATTCCATACACAAAATTTGGAAGGGGAGGATCATATGCGCACATAACCGTTAGGAGGCCCTTGATCTGAAATCTTCACCCATACCTGTCTGAACAACGCTTGACTTCCACCACCTTGTTGAACGACTCGCTTAGAACAATACCGATCGCGTTTCTAAGATTTGGTGACCAACTGCAGAATTGTTTTATTTATTCTCCTAACTCCCAAGCTTTAGTTCCATTCCACTCGTCTCTTATAGGCACGTTGTGTAGCTTTCTTCTTTTTAGCATCTGTGCGACCTCGATGGTCTTTTCCGTCAATGTTCCCACCAGCCGTTATTCGGATTCATTCCACAACTATTCTTCTTAAATGCTTCGTTGTGAGTTGGACTGTTACCCTAGTGTATTTATTACATTGCGTGTGGAGAACGCCCTAGCTTTCTGTTGTAAAGTTTTGTTTTTTAAAATTGCTTTTCGACCTGACGCCGAACCTCCAACTTTTGCACACGAGTTGGGATCGACATAGGTAAACTTGTATAATTAAAACTAACTGACCACCAATTTCTAATTACCGCATCATGCAGGTGCGAAACTGCGAAATTCAAATATGCTTTAATTACTAGTCTATCAAAACTCATTCTAAGTCTAAAATTTTGTAACATTTAATAATGCTAAGAAAATAAATATGTGATAAATATATTATTGAATAGTTACCTACCCAAAAGGCCATATGTACCAAATAAACTATAATTGCCAAACTTTAAAAATTTTGCAAAAACATATAATATTTCTAAACCTGGGTGTTATTTTAGTGTCAATTTTATTCCTATCATATTGTTTTATATTTAATACCTTAAATGTAAATCATGTTAAAATACACAATAATTTACTAAAACCTAATGATCAATAAAAAGTCGAGATCTCGCCAAAAATATCCCGTATCGTCTCGTCTTGATATCAAAATTCTCGTCTCGATCTCGGATCAGCTTTTCAAATTCGTCTCGTCTACTTTTTTGCTTAGGCAGCTTATTCGCATGCAAGACCCGTACCTCGACAGCGCCCTTCAGTCCATTTATGGCCTTTTCTTATAAAATTTTATTCATATAATAATTAATACAATATATATACACAAGGTAAATAGAACTTAAGTATATCATTCATAACGTGAATAAACATAGATTATATAACATGGGACAAATACACGACACAAAATAATCCTTATTTAAAAAATATCGTTTGATCTTCATACGGTGCCTGCTCGAACCTCTCCAGAAATTTAAATTTACAACAGATGTCTGCCGGGGTCGGGCATTCTGGTCTGTGTATCAAATACCAAACAAAATATCATTTTGACACTCTATTATTATGAATGTCTGACAGTTTATTTTGTTCAGAATTCCATCTTACACCTGAAAAGGCCCAAAAAGTGTCGAAAAAGTTAACCTATCTTACGAATAGGTTAAATTATAGATAAACATATCGAATTGTTAAAAAGAATAACATAAGGAATTAAACGTCCTAAGTTGTGGAATAATTGCCATATCAATTCAATTTGTTGTGTTATAGAGATTAAAGTAGTTAACATAAACCAGAGGCTTGGCTCGTGGTGAGGAGAAAGAGTAGGGGGGGGGCCGAGATTTTGACTTGCAACTCTTTGAATTTCCTTTAAACTTGCGCCTAATTTTAAGGTACTATCTTTGCTAATCTATGGTAGTGATGCGAAAAAATCAATAAAATTCTGAAGCTGACCCGAGATCGAGACGAGAATTTTGATTCGAGACGAGACGATACGAGATTTTTTCATCGAGATCTCGACTTTTTATTTATCTTAGATATTAATAAATTTAAGAGTATTTTAATTTACATGATTAATACTTAAGGTATAAATATAAATCAATATGATAGAAATATATTTAAAAATATAATAAGTCCTAACTGTAATAAAAAAAATATAATATTGTTTGCAAAAAGTTTTAAATTTGCCAAATACAGTTCATGTAATTTCAGTATGGATGGCCCGTAGGGTATGTGAATAATTTAATAAATTTATCACATATTTGTATCCTTAGCGTTATTAAATGTTACAAAAATTTAAAATTAAAATAAGTTCTGATGGAGTAGTAAATATTACTAAAGCATATTTGAATTGTGCAGGTTCTCATCCTGCATGATGCGGTGATTATAAATTGGTGGTCAATTAGTTTAAATAATTATACAGGCTAAGCTAATGTGACTTGAAATTTTTGAGCATCCTAGCGTCGTTTGTGCCTGCTTAACAATTTCAAAAGTCCAATTGAGCATTGGATGACACGGTAATAGATTAAATCACGAGTTTTCTAGAGGTTTTATGATTCAACTTATAGTGTAACTCTCAAATTTTTAAACGTAAATAAGACATTATGTGAATATATTGTTTTGTCATATGCATTGCTTTCATATAATTAACTGGGTTGGCAGGTGCATTCGAATTTACTATAATTTCTATAATTGTGGCAATTGTGCAATTATAAATAACACACGAACTTATACTGTACTAGATAAATAATTATTTAATGACAAAGTTAGTTAGAATTGAAAGGTAATAATTAAGAATACAAATTTAATTATAATGATTTTGTTCATAAAATAAAATACGTGCACTTTAATTTAAAGTTTAAAACGTTATGTGCTGCTATTATTGTTTTTACAACGTTTTAATAGGTGTAACTAGTTATCAATTCCGTAAATAATAATCAAAAGTCACCACTTTGCGATTTATAACGCTATAGTAAACAAGCAATAAGCTCTATGGGATATAATTTATGATGGTAATATAATAAAACGTTTGCCTCAAGTATGTTAAGGGCAACTTTGACGCTTTAGCCAGAGTTAATAAGGGGTCTCAATTTGCTCAAATATATAATTAAGTCAAATATAGCTAAACTTATAAATATCTAAGTCTATTTATATTTGACAGTCAAAGCGTATTTGTTACGGGGTGTCAATTTGCTCAAATATATAACTAAGTCAAATATAAAACTTATAAATTTTTAAGTCTATTTATATTTGAAAGTCACAGTGAATTTGGTACAAATTTTAAAATTTGCTTGAACTATAAAAACTAATAACTCTTTAATCTAACAATCAGTTAGTATTTTAATGGATAAATTTTCGGGAATTGTCGAGGGTGTTAAAAAGTAATTATAATTATTATAATAATATTTCGTCCTATTTAAGGACATCTTCGGATTAAAATTAAATAGAATTACAAAATAAAATCATTTTAAGGAACAACAATATGAACAACATTATAATAAGTCAGAAACCCAACAGATCTTTACTAAATATTATACAAAATAATTACCAATCATCTCCTACTACAAACAACTTAATATATAAGAATACTTGTAATGATTGCAATAATTTCTATATTGGTGAAACAAAAAGAGATTTTAGAACACGATTCAAGGAACATCTAGCGGCTTATATCGCTCAAACGCAAATTTAACCTCCGTTTCAAATCATTTATTACAACTAAATCACGGAAACAATTTAAAAACAACCATTTTAGTTAACACCGAGACCTATTTTGAAAGAAAAACCCTAGAGTCCTTTTTCATTCGAAGATTACACCCAACACTCAATGAAGATATGGGTTAAGAGAACCTGTATCCTTTCTTACATTATAATATTAACCTCCCTTTAGAACGTTCGATTTAATTGTATTATTTTATTTTATTTTGTAATTCTATTTTATTTTAATCCGAAGATGTCCTTAAATAGGACGAAATATTATTATAATAATTATAATTTCTTTTTAACACCCTCGACAATTCCCGAAAATTTATCCATTAAAAACATCGAATATGAGGGTAAAAATCTTCTAAAATCAGTTAGTATATTTATTACATAGAAGTTTCAGCTCTAAAAACTCACAAGGTTACTCGCTGAAACTCAACTCTAATAAGTGTCAAACACCACCATTTAATTCTAAATGTAATGCACAATTATGCTATGGTCCTTTCGTACTATAATTCAAATTAATTTTTAGTTATTTTAATTTGCACTGTCCATAGAAAATTTTATCTTTAGGAAATATTTCATATCTTTGAATTGTCAGTGAGAGTCGTGATGGGCTAAATTTTAAAGATTAATTCAAAAATATATATGTTTGCTATTTGAATTAATAACACTTATTTAATATATTTATTAAGTCGAGAATTCTCGTCGAGATCGAGATTTTTTATAAATTGAGACGAACGAGATCGAGATTTTCATAATCGTTCCCGAGACGAGATTTTTCTTTTGAGACCGAAACGAGACGAGATTAATTGTAATATAATAGATTAATATATTGTATTTATATATAAGTTTAAGCTCGTTGTTCCTAGTGTAAAATACACGATTGTTATCATATGTTTTAAGTTTATTATATTTGCATAATAAAGCTTTTGATGATTTGTAGAAAATTGCTGAAGAAATGGAATTAGGAAGAAATGAAGTAGTAAATCATGAAATAGATGTAGTATATCAAAAGTCTAAGCCAAAATTCAAACATTTCACCACAAAGAAATTTTTTCACCAAGGATCATCATCTACTAAAAGATGTGAGAGGTGTGGAAAGGTGCATGAAGTTAACAAGTGCCCAGCATTTTTTAAAGAATGCTATAAATGCCACAGAAGGGGACACTTTGCAAAATTTTGTCAAACAGAATCTGTCAATATGATTAACACTTTACATGTAAAAATATTACACAAGTTTGGGGATGAAGAAACCATATATCAAGGTTAATATCAACCAAAAACTGTGCAAGATGCTTTTCGACATCGGAGCAGCAGTTTCAATTATAAACCAAGAAATTTATAATTTGATTCATAATCCAACTCTTGAAGAATGCCCTAAATTAAGATCTTTTGGAGATCATCCTATACCAATATTAGGAAAAACAAAAGTTAAAGTTCTACTGGGTCTCAAAGCTTTAACATTACCAGTTGTTGTAACTACGGCAAACGAAAGAGCAATATTTGGTCTTGATTGGATAAAAGCGTTTAACCTTGACCTTCCAGGAGAAGTTTTAATCAACAAAAAAAATGAATTAGATTCCCAATTACGTACACAGTATCAAGCTATATTTAGAATAGCCCTGAAATTATAAAGTTAAAATCTTTTTAAAAGATGAATCCCAGCCAATAGCATTACAAACCCGAAGGGTACCTTTTCCCTTAAAACACAATGTAGAAATGGAATTAACGGTTGGAGGAGGAAGACATTATTGAACGTGTGGACGCATCTATAAGTGAAATTAAATGGATCACACCATCAGTAAATGTTATTAAAGCTAATGGTTCTATTCGAATTTGTGGGGACTTCAGAGTTACTTTAAACCCTTACCTTAGTACCAAGATCATATGCTGCCAACGTTTGATGATTTAATTACAAAAGTAGCAGGTGGTGATAAATATAACCGTGATAGATTTGCGTGACGCGCACTTACAAATGTTGGTAGATGTAGAGAGAAGACATTTGCTACGCATGTTGGTCATTTTAGGTACAAACGTTTGTCATTTGGTTTAGCGACGGCACCAAATCTTTTTCAAAGATATATGGAAAATTTATTATATGGAATTCCGTAGACCGGAGTACTATTGGACGATACAATTGTAGAAACCAAAATGATAACTTAAAAAATTTAAATGAAGTACTAATGAGGATGCAAATGCCGGTTTGAAAGCGAAGAAGGAAAAAGTGAAATTTTTCCAAGATTCCGTAATTTATTTGGGACACAAAATTCAGCTGGTATTCACCTTACTGACCAACGTGTATAAGTAAATTTAAAGTACCATCTAACAAGAAAGAACTACGATTATTTTTGGGATTGGTGGTTTTATT
Organism: Gordius sp. MW1; assembly: GCA_964036665.1. Classification (NCBI taxonomy): domain Eukaryota; kingdom Metazoa; phylum Nematomorpha; class Gordioida; order Gordea; family Gordiidae; genus Gordius; species Gordius sp. MW1. The sequence continues at coordinate 23,935,973 of OZ038531.1, forward strand.
CCTAGGTTACATGAAAAATGTGCACCCATACATGCACTGACCGGTTCTTCCGTGATGTGGTAATGGACGGCTACAGAACAAACAATTTTTTAACGATGTTAAGAAATTGCTGTCATCTGATACTTTAGTTCCTTATATGCCTATGTTGCCACTAAACCTTGCAATAGATGCATCGGAGACGGGGTTAGGCGCCGTTTTATCTCAGAAATTTCCGGACGGTTCGGAGAAACCGATCGCTTATGCATCCCGAACTTTAAGCAGTGCCGAAAAAAGATATTCTACCATAGATGCATCGGAGACGGGGTTAGGCACCGTTTTATCTCATAAATTTCCGGGCGGTTCAGACCCGAACTTTAAGCAGTGCCGAAAAAAGATATTCTACTATTGATCGTAAAGCTCGTGCGATCATTTACGAGGTTGAGAAGTTTAATCAATATCTTCGGGGTAGACAATTTACTTTTACAACCGATCTCATACCCTTGGAGCGGTTATTCGGATGTAATCGGGATTTGCCAAAAATGGTTAATAATAGGCTAGCATCAATAATGTCGGTTTATTAATGTTGGATGATTTGACATTAAATAGGGAGATGTTGAAGAATGCAATTAAGACGGAGACTGGGTGTCGAGAAGTAATTCGCGCTATTGAAAGGAATTGGCGAATAGATGTGTCGAAGTTTCATATAGATTTGAAAGCGTATTATAATAGAAGAGACGAAATTTCTAAGAAGATGGCCTTTTATTTTTGGGAAATCGTTTAATAATTCCAGAAAGCGTACAAAGACTTGTGTTAAAGATTTCACACCAAGGTCATCCGGGCATAACGGGAATGCGTAATATTTCACGTACGTTTACTGGCCTGCAATGGATCGTGACATAGATTTATATGTTAAAGGCTGTGACGGCTGTCAAGAGTTGAGACCAATAGATAAGCCAGTACGGTTGCCATGGAGTTTGACGGATCGAGTATGGGAGCGCGTTCATATCGATATAGCAGGGCCCGTTGAAGGCAGATAGTGGCTAGTTTTAATTGACTCTCTATCGAAATGGGTTGAATTGGCCACCCTGATATTAACAACATCATCCGTTATGTTATTTTAATCATCCGTTATAATTGACCATTTACGCAATTGGTTTTGTCGTTTTGGGATACCACTCAGATAGTGTCCGATAACGCACCACAATTCGCCAGAATTGAATTCCATAAATTCTGTCTTCAGAATAGTATTAAACATATAAGGTCTACTTCCTATCACCCTTAAACTAATGGGCTAGCTGAAAAAATTATATGTACTTTAAAAAGTAGATATTAGGCAGGATGAAAGGAGATGTTAGACAAAGAATTATGCCTTCAGCAAGTTCTTATGTGTTATCGGAATTCGCCTCAAGCGACTACTGGAAAAGCACCTGCAGAAATGTTTATTGAGAAAGGTTACAAACAGCCATCAACTTTATCAAGATTGACCCAAGAAGGAAGAAAACGTGTGGAAACAAAAAATATATCACGATCGCAAAACAAATTTTAAAGAATTTACCGTTGGGGATCCAGTGTGGATTCTAAATGAAACAAAATCAGGTTGGCATAAAGGAGTGATCGTTGAACGGAAAAGCTATTATTCTTATCTGGTGCGCACAAATGAGGGAATACGAAGAAAACATGCCGACCAGTTAAAATTTAGACTACGTTCCGAGTTTATGCCAAATGTGGAGACACCGATGAAAGCGAATCTTGAACCAAACATTGATATAGCTGAAAATCCAACTATTTATTATAAGACGGTCTACAAGAATGTCGAAGGAACCTATGCGTTTTCAAGATGAGTTCAATTTTTAAAATAGGGGGAAATGTAATATAATAGATTAATACATTGAATTTACATATACGTTTAAGTTCGTTGTTCCTAGTGTACAATACACGTGATAGTTATCATATACTTTAAGTTTATCATATTTGCATAATAAAGCTTCAGCGCATTTCAGAGTAGTTAATAATACTACAGAGACACTAATCATGTGATTTAATTTGCAAATTGCTTATCAAGATTACCAAAAGTCTAAATTATATTAAGAGGCATATTTAAATTAATAAATAAACCAAATTCTTGAATATTTTATCCATTGAAATATTAGATTGTTATTTTATTATTTCTTCTACTTACATCTTTATTTACCAAAAGTATAATAATACTAATCGGCATAATATCATTTAAAATAACGAAGACGCAGGAAAGAAAATATATTGATATACGGGCAGCTAGTGACGCGCCGAGGGGTCCAGAGGGGTATTATGGTGGGAATAAAATAGCAAGAAAGTGATTGTTTTGTATTATTTTGAGGACTTTCGACAAATATATTCGGACAACACTATAAATCTTGTCACAGAAAATTGGTTGTGGTTTTAGATATATGTTCGCGGGGTCTTAGCTAGTTATTGTTAACAACACGCTGTATGCTATTTTGTGCAGTCGTGTTTAAATATAATTTTCAGGTGTGTAGCTAAACAATAAGGCACATTTAACGGTGCTAAAAATAACATGGCTTGCCACAGTAATCTTCTCGAAGATTTAGGACCATATAGGAGGGAATCAGCTAAAAAAGAGATCGTACACAGCCAAGCGCTTCTTATGATAGACACTTTTTATGGTGATGGCACTAAGCCTATTTTCGTCTTTTAACAACGCAGGTTGAATAAGACGTGCTAGATATCATCACTAGAAGAAGTACAAGTAAGTTAAATAAAAGCGCTTGATTACACCATCTACGCTAGCAAGCGGCATTTCACAAAGGCATTAATTATAATGAGAGAGAGAGAGAAAGGGGGCAGGTATTTTAGTGCATTGCATTTGGTCCACGACACATATATATAAAATTTATTATTGGTGGAAGATTCTACCTTTTTAATTAAATTTATATTTAAACATAGCATAATACTAGTGTTATAAAAACATCGGGCTTTTGTTGGGTCGACAGTTGGCTTTGGTCGACTAAAATTAATAGACCAAAGGTTTTTTTCTGTTTCTTAGTCGACCTCTAGGATTAGAAAAAAAACAGACAGAGTCGACCGTAATTTAAATTAAAACCGAAGGTCGATCAAACAAAACTCAGTCGTATTTACTACGCTAATTACATAAAAGAAATAGTGGTGGAAATTCGAGAAATGTCTTATTTTTGAAAATAGAAGGTAGCAAATTTAAAATTAACTTATCCAGTTAACCTATTATAATTAAAAGGTTATGATTTTAAAATCTACAATAAAATAGCTTAAGAAGGATAATAACTATACTAATTTGACTTAGATGTTTCCTATTGATTCCAGTTTGAAATTTCTTTGTATTTAATTTTATATTGATTTTTCTTATTTTTATAATATTTAAAATAGTAATGCTAGGTATTTATCTTATAAAAATTTCAAATTAATATTTTTATTCTTCGGTACATATATACTAAAAAATCTTTCAAAATTTTATCCGCTTTTCAAATAGTGCATATAATTGAATACTTGGAACGCAAAATTCATCTATTCTGAAGGTATTATTGTTGCATGTGCAGAGCTTTTTTCTAATGTGGCACACTGTATAGTTCCTTGATGTACAATCGCGATCTGATTCACACGTAGAGTTGAATATGTCTATATTTGATCAATAAACAAAATTACAATGAGTTTTTGTTAAATTTGATATGAGTGAGAAAAGTATCCTTAACATTTTTGTAGATATATTGGGTATTGGCAATCCTTTGAATATAAGTGGGAAGGAGGGGAAAAGTTCAAATATGCCAGACGCAGAGCCGGGATTTTGTTAATAGGGCGGTGAAATTGTCAAAAAAATTGACAACATTTTATATATTAAACGAACAAAGACAAGTTTTGTTTTTTAATTGTCACTTTAGTATTAGATTATATAATATTCATTAATTGATATCCAAAAAGGATTAGATACAAAAATTTTTGCAAATTGAACGTGATTCCTGCTAAATATAGGGCAGCTAGTGCGGCAACTAGAGTTGTTAAATTGCTAACTTGCTTCAACTCCAGACGCAAGCATGCACACTGAGTTGTTTAATATGCGCGTTAGCACAATGAGTGCTTGCTGTTCGGTGCACTAGGCAGAACAGTAGTATATATAAATGCTCGAGTGGCGAGTCGAAACAGCAGAATCTGTAAAGCATTAAGCAGATTGCCCGAGCGGAAACTCGAGCTGATTGCAGATAATAGAAGCAATTGCTAAAAGTTATTAACTTTAAATATTTGCTCATACTATTTATCATAAATCTATTAATAATTTTGCCCCCCCCCCTTTTTATTGTCCCGATGATTTGCCCCCCTACCCCCCCCCCCCCTCATCTCTTCTCTGGGCGACCACCGATTGTGTTAATGCGCATATTAAACTACTCAGTGTGCGTGCTCGAGCAAAACACATAGTGAGCATTGCTCACGCGAGCAATCTAGCCGCAACAATGGTGTAAGAAAGGGAAGAGCGCGGGGTTGCCACACCCTTTCCTTATTTTTCTCAGTTGTAACATAATTACGTATTTTAAAATATATAAATTTATCGTCTGCGTATGTTTATTAAACGTTATTTCCGATGAGAAAAAATATTTAACCGAAGAAGTATTTTCAAACAATTTCCAACGGTTTTTAGTTAGAAATTAGGTAAAGTAAAAGATCTTAAAGTTGGTATTAAGGTAGAAAAAACAGCACGTCCTATAAGTTTCACCGCAAGACGCGTATCATTTCCGCTACGTCACGCTGTCGAAACAGAATTGGAACGTTTAAAAGGTGAAGTGGTTATTAGAAAGATCGACCCGACAACAACTCCGATAAGTTGGGCGACGCCTACGTTGAACATTAGGAAGGAATCTGGTGACGTCCGCATATGTGGGGATTTAAATTGACTTTCCTATCAAAAGATAATGATCTTCTGCCAACGTTCAAAGATGTTGAAAGTGAAATAGCAGGTGGTAAATTATTCTCGATTTAAGAGATGTTTTCCTTCAATTACCAATTTCTGAGGAGAGTTTTTTGTTAAACATAGCTACTTATATTGGGTATTTTCAATATTTACGGTTGCCTTTACGGTTAACTACGGCGCCTATAATATTTCATCGTTATATGAAAACTTGCTCAAAGGTTTATAAGGCGTAAGCGTTTTTATGGATGATGTCATAATAAGCGGGAAAAACAACGAGGAATATAATAAAAATCTAATGGAAACATGAAACTTGATCAAAAACGCAGGATTAACGACAGCATTTAATAAACTACAATTGTTCAAAAAGTCATTAAAATTTTTGGGTCATACTATAGATGACAATGGCATTGATAATGAAGACAAGGTTGAGGCAATTAAGATTTTAAAGTACCAATTAATCGTACAGAATTAACATTCCTAGGTTTAGTTAATTATCTTGGAAGTTATATTCCCCAATTACAGTCCAAAAGTTCAATTTTATATAAATTAACATCTACAAAATTAAAAAGGAATTGGAACATGACAGAAACACATGCCTTTAACTAAATAAAAAACTTAACTTCAATGGATAAAACAATAATCCCTTATCAAAATAACCCATTATAATTTTAAGCGACCATTATACAAAGGTTTATTAGCTGTAATTGCACATAAATTTATTAGTGGTCAAGAAAGACCGATAGCTTTGCCTATCGTACTCTAAGCAGAACGGAATTATTCTGTAATTGACCGCGATGCCGCGGCTTTAATGTTCGCCTTACAGAAATTTCACGAGTACATTTTTGGGAGGAAATTTACATTAGTCACAGACCATCGTCCTTTTGAAAGAATTTCTGGTTTAAATAGAGATTTAAATAAAGTCACTAATAATCGATTAGTTAGATGGGCAGCAAAGCTCTTACACTATGATTTTGATATTAAATATTTACTTGGATCAACGAATAAATGTGCGGATGCTTTATCACGTTTAATTCCTATTTCGAATTATTCCGACCCAAAATCGGATCACAAAGATAAATTAATTAAATCAAACTTAATAGACGACTTATCCATTAATCGTAAAACTTTGATAAATGAAACCTCAAAAGATGATTTACTAAAGGAAGTTACAAAATTATTTCAAAGTAATTGGCAAGGTGATGTCTCCAATAAAAAGTTAAAAAATATTTCGATTTGAAAAATTATATATCGTGCGAATATAACATTCTATATTTCAATGATAGACTCATTATATTCTCTAGTTTGAAATCAGAGATTTTAAAAATACTACATAATGGACACTGTAGAAGATTAAATTTCTACTTTATTATAACCCAAAAGGAAAGTGATTCAAGTGAATAAAATTTAGTTAAAACATCGTGTTTATATACCCAAGCGAGGTGAGTGGTGAAATAATAAGGTTAAGATATATAAATAGTGAGAGTTGTGAATGCTCGAATAATAAAGGTTAAGTTGTATGAATAGGTAACCAATGATCGAGTTTATATATTCAAATTAATGGTTACGTTAATACTTGAGAGAGAAAGGTTACGTTTTTGCATAGGTAACCATAGAAATCCCCTTTTATTTGCAAGGAGTGCTAAAAATAAAAGTTAAAATACTTTGTTGGCCAATGTTTTAGTGTGCACTAGTGTTTGCTGGTGTGGTGACCGAGGTGTGAGTGATGATTGGGAGTTCATATGTTATCCAATATAATAGCAGATTTGTCGGAGCAGACATATCTATTTTGGAAACGCATTCTTCCCTCAGTTCAATCGGTAAGTATTGGTTAGAATTTTGGTAGTAAGTGTTTTTGCTTTGTCGAACGCCGTCCTTGCTCGTGCAAGAGGTCATGTGATGTTGATTAATTAGATATATGTTTTGTAGTTGGGCAATGGCAGGACAGGGGAACATTTTTACTTTCGGTAGATGATGTTGTTGCTTGTGTAGAGGTGTAATATGGTAACATGGTTTTCTTCGTATTAACAATCAGATAAGTAGGTAGTTTGTATCTTTCACAGCAGCCACATGTTTCGAATTTAGCATTAAGGTCGAAATTGTTGTTGCAGCTTGATTGTATGCCGGATTGAAAAGATAATGCCCTATATCTGAATTGTTTTATTTTAACTAAGAAAAACCAAACGCCATTACTCAAGGGACTGTTATGGGGAAGAAAAAATTATGTCTTTCCCGAAAGTCGGGGTCAATGTGGACCTGGGTTATAAATTTTTAAGGGGGAGGGAGAAAAAAAATCGGCTCCCCCGAAAATGCGGGGTCACCAATTTGTGGAAGATTAATAATTGTCAAGAAGGTAGACCATCAGCGAAAGGAGTATTAGTGTCTTCCTGGAACATTCCCAATAAACATTGGGAAAGGATCCACATTGATTTGGCGGGGCCAATATCAAACAATATTGGTTGGTATGCAGTAATGCTCTTACAAAATGGCCGGGGGTATGTTATTAGGCAAATCAGCAGTGCGATCATAATTAAAAATTTACAAGTTTTGTTTTCCAGATATGGGCTGCCACGTTACATAGTTAGCGATAATGGACCACAATTTACGTCGGACCAATTTAAAACTTTCTGCAAAGCAAACGGCATTCGACATTTTCGTGGCGCACCTTATCACCCTAGAACCAATGGTTTGGCGGAGAGATACATTAAGGCAATTAAAAGCAAATTTTTTGCGGGGAAAAGACAGGGGTTAGATGATCATAAAAATTTGTTGCAAGTTTTATTTAATATGCGTACGATTGTGAATACCACTACTGGTATTAGTCCGAGAGAAGGCATGTTTAACCAAAGACTCCGTACAATTCTCGACCAACTAAAATGGAGGCACAATGATAGAATTGGTGATGCCCATGGAAACAAAAAGACAACATACCCACGTACAAAAAGTATCCGTACCATCTGTCAGATACACCGAGGGTTCCGCTTAAAGAAGGGTGAAGTGTAGTGACCGTATTAATTATTTAGTTATTTGAATATACGCTTCGTTATATGTAACATAATTACCTATTTTAAAAAAATATGGATTTATCGTCTACTTAAGTTTTTATCGTCTGCTTTTAATTATTATTCGCGGTATTGAAATAAAAGTCGTTAAATCTAAGTTGTTTGGTATTCTACCACTGCCACTTCACTACACCCCCCATTGACAAAAAAAAAAAATTTGCCATTTATATGCAAAAACTCAATGAAATTACCGCTTATTGAAACCAATTAACATTTATTTCGGTTTAGTTTTACAAGAAAATCTACTAATTTTAAAGCTATTTATACACAAAATTTACGTCCTAATGCGTGTAGCAAAGTTAATATAAAACTCCAACCTCAGTGGCCTTAAAACGCGACGAGTATGGATGCGCTTTTAAAAAAATACGGGCCAATTTTAACAACCAAAATTTACAATAATGATTTTATTAATGTCATTTTCCTAATCATTTATTCATTCATAGAATGTGATTTGTAAATAAGTGGATGCCAAAAGTTTTTATTTTCTTAATAATATTTTCCTATCAATATTAATTTCCTCACTAATCAATAGAACTTGTGCTTTTAGTGGATCCTAACTTTTTATATTTTATTAAATAAAAAAACCTTGTATACAGCTTCCAGTTATATATAAAAATGATTTTATACAGCAACAAGTGGTAGAAGGGAAAGTTTGGCGGGTCGCTTGTTCGAAAAAATAAAAGCCCGTTTGAGACTGATGATCTTCTATATATATAAAGTAAAGTGTATGTACGTATGTGTGTATGTATGTGGATAAGGGCTAAATTCTGAAACTACCGGCCCGATTCGCGCGAAAATTTAGCCGTAGATGCCCAGGGGCGGCCAGGGGTAAAATAGTTTTTTCAAATTCCTAAAATGCCTTTTCGTTTTAAAAATATCGGACATTTCGTTTTAAAAAAGGGCTAAATTCTGAAACTACCGGCTCGATTCGAGCGAAAATTTTGCCGTAAATGCCCAGGGCGGCCAAGGGTAAAATAGCTTTTTCAGATTCCTAAAATACCTTTTCGTTTTAAAAATATCGGACATTTCCCGGCCAGTTTCATAATAGAATCATATACAATAATGACGTCATACATACAAGGCTGAAGTTTACTCGAATTAAATATTTAAAAGTATAATAAAAATGTTACAGTATACGGTCAAATTATTTAAATTAAATAATAAAATTTAAATTATGATAATAGCATTAAATTAACAAACTACTTTGCTTTATGTGTTTATATTTTGTATTTAGCGTGTTAATTCTTCCTCATTAAGTTCGTGAATTATTTCCCATAGGACAATTATATTTTAATAGCTCATTATATGATCGAGGCATAACGATGAGCATGCACATAACTTATAGTATTGTATTTTCTAAAAATAATGTATATAGCAAAACAACGTTTGCCAGGTCAGCTAGTTTATCATAATTTTATTATTGAACATTTTCAATATACAACGTTTTTCTTTAATTTGCACCTATTGACTCTTATCCTCCACTTTAATGTGAGAGAAAAAGGTGATCAATCATAGCTTTTAAAAGAGAACGCCTTTTCTCTATTCCTCCTTTGCATGAAACTTACTCCTTCCCTTAGTTTGTTTTTTCGCCACTCTTGAACAATACAAAAAAATCAAAAGGCATAGCTAAAATTTAAAAATTATAAGTTGGAATTTTACTTAATTTTTTAAATAATTTGTTTAAAGTTTAAGATTAATCTAAACTTGATTATTTATTAAAATAACCTTTGACAATAGTTTTTTCTAACTTTTATAACAATTTTTTGATGTATACCTATTATTGTCAAAAATTTAATAATTTTAAAATATAACATTTTTTAGATTAAGAATTCTACTCAATAATTTTAAAAATCCAGCCGAGAATTTCTTTGATGTTTTTTAATTATCAAAAATTTACGAAGAAAATTGACAAATTTAGAACAAAACTACCAAATATAAAAAAGTGCGGGATCAAATTCATGAGCTATGATTGATCACCCTTTTGCTCTCCTACTAATGTGCATTAAAGAGTTAAGACGTGCAGAAGCATCAAACGTTATAATAAATGATTATTTTAATTTTGACAAAAAGTTGCATTTAAAAGGCAGCAAAATATCAAAAAATATTTTTCGGGCGGGTTTAGGCTGGGCCCGTCCTTTGCAAAAAAATTAGCAAGTCCGGCCCCTATAATTTAATCCTACCAAGCCAGTGATCGGATTTTTTAATTTTTTCTACTGGTGGCCAATTTAAAAGGCCTGAAAATATCTTTAACTTAAACAGTGGCCCTAGCATAGACTAATAAACTGCTCATCGTCTAGGCATAGAGCATTTTCACCATTTTTAATATTGCTCGGGTATTAACTGTTCCAATATAAGGAAATTTACAGAATATGTTTTTGATATATTAAAATTTTTATTTTGCTTTGTATTTTTTTTATTTTCAAATTTTAATTAGATTTCCACTCAGAGACAAATTGATCATCCAAGCTTGGCTGCATGAAGTTAAAAGACACATTCCAAATAAAAAATCTGCCCTCTGTAGTGCCCATTTCACCCCTGATCTATTTATTCCATTTGTTATTAAAACAGACAGCTTAAAGAAGGTACTATACCTACCTTATTTAATTTTGCAGATCATATTTAAAAAGTAATAGCTATATATTAAACTAAAACAAAGATGAAATTTCAGAAACCACGATCGACAAGAACTATTTACATTTCAGCAATAAGTCTCCTTGTAAATATTACAAATAATTTGCCTAAAAAAAGAAGGAAGCTACAAAATAAATTCTTAACCCCCCTTGAGGTAGTGGAGCCTCTAAATGACCCTTCTTCAAGTCGAAGGATGTCATGGAAAGGAGGAAAGGATATTTTAAGAAACTTAGGAATATTGCAAATGACAAGGATTCCCTTCCCTATATTAAGCCAAACGTATGTTCGAACTCTTTCAGGGGAAGTTAGAACACAAAAGCATTGCTCAAATGTCTTAAAAAAGAGGTCACCACACCCCATGACGAACCTCCTAAGCAAGATATTGGTAGAAGAGCGAATACTAATTTAAGATGAAGTACGAATCCTCAGGAACGTGGCAATTACATAGGTATCAGGCTAAATTGTCACTCCTTGAAGCTTATGGAAAATATCTTAGTAACAGCCGAAAAACGAGGTGAAAATATCGGCTAACCAATTCGGATTTGTGACCTGCAAATCTACAATCGACCCATATAAATATGGTGAAAAGTGAAGAGACCTTTATATACTTTTTATCGACTTGGAAAAAGCTTATGACAGGTTCCCTCGCGATTAATATGGTGGTGCCAGAGAAAACAAAATATCCCTGATGAATATATACGGCTTATGAAAAATATTTATGAAAATTTAAACTCTTGCGTTAGGACGTCAGTTGGAATCTCTACACCTTCTTGGATTAAAATTGGATTATAGCAAGTATCTACTTTAAGTCCCTTTTAGTTTAATATAATTATAGACACGATTACGAAAGACATTCAAAAGCCATCGCCATGGTGTATGCTATATGCCGATGATATGGTACTAGTCATAGAAAAAAGTAAGTTAAGTGTTCGAAGAAGCCAAATTGTGGTCAAAGCGCTTAGCTGGAACTGTTCAACGATCGAAAACTGTTATACATAAAATTGAACGTTACAGGTAGAGCATCTCTGGATGACCATCTAAACCAAAAGTGGATAGGTTTGCATACCTCGGCTCGGTGCTACATCAAGAGGGAGGTTGGGCAACAGAAGTTGATTCCCGGATGCAAAAAAGATGGCTTAAATGACGAAGTATATCCGGTGTAATGTGCGACAATAAAATGTCAATTTGGTTTATAAAAGCTTGCAAATCCATCGTAAGACTGGTGTTACTCTATGAAAGTGAAACATGGCCATTAAACACCACGGAAGGAAAGTAATTCCAAGCCACAGAGATGATGATATGTTGAAGCTTGGTAATACTAAGCTTGACCATATGGCGAATGACTTTCTAATGACAAAAATGGGTATTCAACCTATGGCGGACATGATTAACGAAAATTGGTTAAGGTGTGGGCATATACTATGAAGGGACACGGACGACGTCAATCAAAAAGTACTGGACATGGAGGTACTAAGAAAGAGAAAAAGAGGACGACCCCGTGTCACGTGGAAAGGGCTAGTGAACAAAATTATGAAAGCAAAAAGATTAGTCAAGACATGGCACTCACCGGGCCCAAACTTATTAAAACAAACCCCACGACTGTGGGACCTAGAGTTGTTAATTGCTCGCGTGAGCAATGCTAACTATGTGCTTTGCTCGAGCACGCACACTAAGCTGTTTAATATGCTAGTTAGCACAATGAGTGCTCGGTGTTCTGTGCAATAGTTTTAACAGTAGCATGTAAAAATGCTCGAGAGGTTAGTCCAACAGCGAAATCTGTTAAAGCATTGAGCAGAGAGCCCGAGCAGTAAACTCGAGCAGATAGAAGATTTAATTGCTATTTTTTATAATTTAGTAAATTACAATATTTGCTCATATTATATATCATAAATAAATTAAGAACTTTGCCCCCTTCCCAATTTTTACCCTCTTTCTCACCAAGAGGAAAAGAGAGGGGGGTGATTTCCCCTTATTATTTACCCTCTTTCTCACCGAGGGGGGCTGATTTATAATTTTCTTATATAAAAGAGACTTTTTGAATTTCATATAGAGCAAAGTTTTTTTAGTTTATGCGATTTTATATAATTACTTTGCTCTATTAGCATGACCGCGAGATTTATTTATAAAATAAATAGCTCCTGTTATATTCCTTAATAATTAAGTTTATAATTATAAATTTTCTCTATTAAAATTTCCTCTTTTTTTCCCTATATCCGGCAAAATATTTACAATTTGCCTATAACAATATATCAGTATCACCTTGAGGATGTACTAAGCCTAAAATTAGTAAAATTAAGCCCATTTGATTTTGTGTGATTGTAACGATTTAAAAATTTCTTAATTTATCACCTAAAACTTTCATAAATGTGGCTATTCTCATATAAATTGTACTTTCATCCAAAATAGTTCTTACTTTATCATTGTTTACTATACCACAATTAAAAAGTAATTGGAGGAGCATTATGCATATAAATTAAAAGCAGACTATTTTTTCATGTGTTTCAATGAGCGCATGGGTTAGGGAATGCAGAGAGAGCAAAAGCATTCTAAAAACTATTAAAATTTTTAGATGGAGCGAAATAGGAACCAACCTTAAAAGAGATACCAAATATATTTTCATCACAATTTTGGTAAAATATATTACCCAATCGAACTTTTGCTTTAAAATTTTAAAAATTGCGGATAAAGCACTCCAATTTTCAGGGAGCGATGTGTATATATAAATGATAAATTGAATCTAAATTTATTTCCTCACATTTGTATTATTACGTGCATATACCTAAATAACGTTTTTATTAAAACGCGTTTATAGTAAAAATAATTTTGTAAATGAAATCGAAAGTTTGTAAAAACACAAATTATAATTTTTTCTTTTGATCGATTTCAGTATTAACCTATTATTCCTAGTCCCTTCTTATAAATAAATTTAGGTCTGATTAAATTAAATTATAAAAATGTTTTAAATTTAAATATTCTACAATACTATTCTTGAAAGCCTCGTGATTTTTTTCTTAAGTCTTGATGCTGTCTGCTAATTTTACCTTTGATTTTATCTTATTTTTTGCTAATAATATTAATAAATTATTTTAGGGTTAGTCAGAGTCAGTTTGTTTAAATAAGAAAATCTATCTATGTACATTAATATAGTTTACTTTTAAATTGAGATAATGAATAGTTGAATAGATTAATACAATCAGAAAAAATAATCAAAGACAAAAATTTCAAAATATACAAATCTAAAACTTTTGAATGAGTTTTAACCAAATATGTTGCGTATGCCCTATTTTTAATTAAATATTTTTTTTTTTCTTTAAATGGTTCATTTGACACCGGAGACGTATATTTAAATTCTGTTATAGCTACAAAACATGCATACTTTTGAGACATCTTTTATTATCCTCTATATATCCGTAGGGACAAACGCATTTTTTATCCGAGCAGACGCCACTCTCGCAATAATCATTTCTCAGGCAACCTTCATGTAATTTTTTTTCTATAAATAAACATTTGTGATAATTTATTAGAACAAATCTAATATAATTAAGTATAAAATTTATTAACAAACTCTATATATAATTCATCTAAATTCAAATAACTTAATATGCAGTATTGATCTTCTTCGTACCGTATTTCTTTATTACATTGGCATACATTGTTTACACAGTCTGAAAGTGCTGTACAAGCATCATCAACATCACAACGTCCACCTACGTTAGACACTGAAATAAGAAAAATTAAAAACTTTAATTGATTTTTAAGTTGGAAATTTGAGATGGTGCATTACTATGGGGGAGATAGACACAAATAGGCTTGATATTTAATAGTAAGTTTTTTGAATTAATCAAACTTATAACTTAGATGTTCTAATTACGTGCATAATCTAATGGGAAGGGATTTATATCAATTTTAAATTGATCTTCGTAAATATATATAGGTAAAATTGGATATTTAAATTAGATTCCATCAGGCGCTTAGCCAGGATTTTTACGAGGGGGGGGGGGGAAATTCAAAAATTTTCCCCTCATTTTATTTGTAATTAAAAGTAAAAACCAATCAAATTCGGGCTCGCTGCTGAGCCCACTCAACTAAAGGGTCGGGCAGGCTACCGTTCTAAATTGAGATTAAGTAGGCTTGGGCGGGCACTATAATGATTTTTTAATAGTTTACTATTTTTTTGTCACCTTTGTATATATAAAAATTCTAGAATTAGATAAAAAACTTTTTGAAAATAAGACAAAATTAATTCTTGAAATTTAAAATTGTCATTTTGGGCCCAGCTGTTCGGACAGCATTAATGAATTGGGAAATTAAAGAGTTTTGGCTGGCCTTGGTAGTTATCGAACCGTAATGGGTTCTAGCAGCAGAAAATTTTAGACAATTATGATAAATGATAAAAGTATTGATATTTTATACAATGAGAAACATTATAATAATCGCTCAGTTATCTACTTCCTGGGGCTGGTGTTTTCACGGGAAATAAACGTTCAAACTAGTTTCTTTTATAACAATTTTCACAATCATATTCGGAATTTACAACGCATTTTGTCAAAAATTAAATCAATATGCTTCTAGGTTTTTGTAAGTGAAAAGTCTTTGATGTAATAATATTTAACCCATTTTATTTAGTTGTTAATTAAAAAACAGGGGGGGGGAGGAATTTCCCGCCCCCCCCCCTCATTTACGCCACTGGATTCCATTAATGACGCGATAAGACATAATCCTTTAGAATGATTGACTTCGAATTATGGCTATGATTGACATGCACTTTCAAAACCTAAAATCCCTGCATCCCCGCTTATTCATTAATTGTGGTCATAGGCGTACAGGATTGCCTCAGGAGGGTTTCAAATAAATTAATAAATTATATTATTAAACAAAATTTATTAAGCTTATCTACATTCACATTAATGGCGGAGGCAGGACTATCCAGTAAAGGGGGAGGGGGGGGGGGAAGTAAACTGAGTGTTAAAGGATTTCGATTAAACAAAAATTAATTAAAATTATATATATTCAGTCTTTACGATGGGTTTTTGGTAAAAAATGCATTAATAATATTTTCGGGGACGTACACCTGGATTATTAAAATGAAAATAAGCCCGAGTTTACCCCGCTGTTTTTTTGCAAAGCACAGGCCCAGCCTACATCCTTCCCACAAAAATTCTTATATATTCTGGGACTTTTTAAACATTTTATGTCAATACTAAAAAAATCATTTATTTATACTGAAAATGTTCAATAAATCATGGAAAATATATCAGTCTCAAATATAGTTGTTAAATTGCTAACTTTAGCAATGCTAACTATGTGCTATGCTCGAGCACAAACACTAGCTGGGTAATATGCTAACACAATGAGTGCTAAGCTAACTGTTCGGTGGAATAGTTTTAACAGTAGCACGTAAAAATGCTCGAGAGGTTAGTCGAAACAGCCAAATCTGTTAAAATATTTAGCAGGAGCTCGAGCAGTAAATTCGAGCAATAGTAGATTGAATTGCTTTTGTTAAACTATTTTAGTTACTTACAATATTTGCTCATGGTAAAGTTATTATATTATAGTTTTATAAGAAATTAAGCATGTTGAGCATAAATGTGGATTGCACGATAATAAGATGAGATTGTATATTTGATTTTTTACTTGACATGTTATTATATACATTTTGAGTTTAGGTATAAATATTTTGTACAGGTGGTTAAATAAATATATATGGGGTAAATGTCATAATCTGTGTTTATGATGCGATTTAAATTTTTTTTTCAAATTGTGACTCACTAAAAACTTAAAAAATGTTTTTCACCTTTGAAATTAAGATTTTTAAAAGTTTAGCGGTCGCCCAGGTGACAAATGTCATAATCTACATTTATAACAGTTTGCCGCAGGAGTTCGTCCCAACCCCTGAACCCGCCGGGTAAAACCCGTTGTTTTACGGAACCCGAACCCATTTTAAAAATACCCTTAAAACCCGAACCCGATGAATACAAAATTTTCGCCATCTATTAGTAAAAATTTTAAATCGCACCTGAGCCACCGCTAAACTTTCAAAAATCTTAATTTCAAAGGTGAAAAACATTTTTTAAGCTCCTAGTGAGTCACAATTTGAAAAAAAACATTTAAATCGCATCATAAATGTAGATTATGACATTTGTCACATGGGCGACCGCTAAACCTTCAAAAATCTTATTTTCAAAGGTGAAAAACATTTTTTAAGTTCTTAGTGAGTCACGATTTGAAAAAAAATTTAACGCATCATAAATGTAGATTATGACATTTGTCACCTGGGCGACCGCTAAACTTTTAAAAATCTTAATTTCAAAGGTGAAAAACATTTTTTAAGTTCTTAGTGAGTCACAATTTGAAAAAAAAATTTAAATCGCATCATAAACATAGATTATGACATTTGTCACCTGGGCGACCGCTAAACTTTTAAAAATCTTTTTCAAAGGTGAAAAACATTTTTTAAGTTCTTAGTGAGTCACAATTTCAAAAAAAAATTTAAATCGCATAATAAACATAGATTATGACCTTTGTCACCTGGGCGACCGCTAAACTTTTAAAAATCTTAATTTCAAAGGTGAAAAACATTTTTTAAGTTCTTAGTGAGTCACAATTTCAAAAAAAAATTTAAATCGCATAATAAACATAGATTATGACATTTGTCACCTGGGCGACCGCTAAACTTTTAAAAATCTTAATTTCAAAGGTGAAAAACATTTTTTTAGTTCTTAGTGAGTCACAATTTGAAAAAAAAAATTTAAATCGCATCATAAACATAGATTATGACATTTGTCACCTAAGCGACCGCTAAACTTTTAAAAATCTTAATTTCAAAGGTGAAAAACATTTTTTAAGTTCTTAGTGAGTCACAATTTCAAAAAAAAATTTAAATCGCATCATAAACACAGATTATGACATTTACCCCATATATATTTATTTAACCACCTGTACAAAATATTTATACCTAAAAACTCAAAATGTATATAATAACATGTCAAGTAAAAAATCAAATATACAATCTCATCTTATTATCGTGCAATCCATCATTTATGCTCAACATGCTTAATTTCTTATAAAACTATAATATAATAACTTTATAATATACCATGAGCAAATATTGTAAGTAAAAATAGTTTAACAAAAGCAATTCAATCTACTATCTGCTCGAATTTACTGCTCGAGCTCCTGCTAAATTTTTTAACAAATTTGGCTGCTATCGACTAATCTCTCGAGCATTTTTACGTGCTACTGTTAAAACTATTGCACCGAACAGTTAGCTTAGCACTCATTGTGTTATATTACCCAGCTAGTGTTCGTGCTCGAGTTTTTAGTTGAAGCTGCTTAGCAATTTAACAACTATAGTCTCAAACAGGCTTTTGTTCTTCCAAAGAGTAACGCGCTGTTAAATTTTCACTAGTAATACTTGTAGCTGAATAAAACCATTTATGAGAATTAAAACTCTATTCGAGGTTAATTTTACATAACTAAATATACCTATTTTAGTTAATTTCACGATCCCCCTATTAAATTATAAAAAATCCAGGAATCCGCTTATTTAAAAATCACAAATTCTATGAATAAACGAACAAGTATTAATATGGATTTAATTATACTTTAAAGTTTAATAATAATACAATTTGATTAACATCATAAAAAACACCATTTTTGATATTAAAACGAAAAGGTTTTGCCCCAAAGCTAGGCCCGTCCCGAGCTCGTTTTATCACCATAACGCTGGTCCAAGTCCGGCCCGCTATTTTTAACAAAAAGCCCATCCATGCCCGGCTTTGGCGGTGCCAGCTCTATTTGTAATAAAGTTAGCTATATCATGTCATTAAAAAGTAAACCTTAAAAAATAAATTCACTAAACCATGAGGAATATTGATTTTTAGTTGTATTTTTACATCAATTTCTACGTAGAATTAGCACGCACAATTTCTAAAGAAATTAGATGAAGTATGTTTAAAAATGAACCATGCATGAATGAAATGTCCAAAACGCTTTATTAGATGATCATTAAAATTGAGTATTAATATATGTTTTATTATTGTACTCTTCTATAGTAGTATACCCGCAATCTATATAAACAAGGAACCTATGTAAGTTAAATACCCATTTAATACCTAGAAAAATAAAATTATTAATCACCTTTATAAAATTTGGCTTGTATTAGCATCTTACTCGTTTATTTTAGAGGTTGAGATGGTTTTTTAGAGAAGTAATAAAGAATAAAAGTAAAACTTATTCGTATTAGAAAACACGCACTCGGGACAGAAATTTTTTGTATAAGTAGTGTTAGAATTAGTAGGTTCATCTAAAATTAAATATCAAATTAATTAAGATTATTTTATATATGCCCAACACTAACAAGACTTCTAATAATATCATTGTATTTTTCCGTATAATTTGAAAAAAAATTCAATTTTTTTGTCCATGGGATTGATTAACTTAAAAATATCTTCATCTCGCTTTTAAACATCATATTCTACACCCTAAATCAAACTAGAGTTTAAATGACTTTTAAAACTCATGTAAGAATTTTAAAAATATTAAGCAACTTTCATTTTTATTCTTCTTTACTATATATTTTGTCCAACAATTGGGGGTTTGTTTTGTCAATTTGTTCCATCTTTATTGAGTCAACATTTTGTGAAGTTGCCCTTTTTATAACAAGGTCGTCCTCTTGTTCTCACCCCCTGCACTTTTATTCCAAGAATTTTGATTTAAATATTTGCATCTCTTCTTGGCTATACCATCTAAGCCACTTTTAGTTTATTATGTCTGCAATTAACATAGAACAATAAAACTTGAGTGATGCTATTTATTATCTTCAAAGTTTACATTCTGATTAAATCAAATATCATGGATGTACAATTAGAGGTGATCCCTACGGCACCAAGGAACAAAATAGTTCCTATCTTTAAGTTTCTTAAAGCTACGACTAAGGGGGGGAGGGGGGGGGGGGGGTTAAGGGTCCTAAATTTAAAGGAAGGTCAAACACAGATCGAAGATTTTTTAAGATAAGGATGATCAATTAAAGTCAACGGGAGGAGAGAACTTGAAGGATAAAGGCAGATGAGCGACATCAACCAAGCTTCTAGAGCAACCCGTTGCTACGGCCGCCAATTTTAAAAAATAGAATGTTCTTAAAGGTGAAAACCTGCCTGAACAAAGCATTACAAACTGGAGACGTTGGGGATTACCTTGAGGGAGTCATCCGTCATATGGTCAAGCTTAGTATACCCAAATGTCTATCATATTATTCTCATCTAAGTGGCTTGTAGTTGTATCATAGCTAGCGTTTAGTGCCCATGTTTCACTTTTATTAAGTAGTCTCTAGAGAACTGCACGGGTGACCCGAGACCCGACCCGGGTCGGGTCGGGTTCGGGTAGAAAATTTGAAAATGATTTCGGGTCGGGTCGGGTCCGGGTAGAAAATTTGAAAATTATTTCGGGTCGGGTCGGGTCCGGGTAAAAAATTTGAAAATGCTTTCGGGTCGGGTCGGGTCAAATTTATAGAGTCGGGTTCAAGGTTTATACATTGTAAAAAACACGCGAGACCTATTTTTTTAATTAATGTTAATTGCTAAGCAAAGAGTGTTTTTAAATATCGAAATGCACAATTAATTTGGATCATTCATTTATTTAATTCTCTTCCTCTTTTTTTAAATTTTAAAACTCCAAACTCTGAAGTGCTAGCTAATTCTCATCACTAATTCAAACTACATAAATTACTCCTGTTTTTAATTTGACTATTAAAAGGTAAAGTATTTCAATAAAGTTATATTTCAAATTTTTTTAGTGTTAACAGTGAAGTTTTAGCTAATCCTCATCGTTAATTTAAATTACATTTAATACATAGCCAACTTAAAAGTAAGTTATAATTTTATAAATTTTTCATGTGCAATTTTTTTTATAATACCTTATAATTATTTTAAAGTTTCATATCAAATGAATTTATCTTAAATTGTACTTCAAACTTAAAACATTTGGACAGTCACTATAAATTTCATCTTATTTACTATATTGATTATAATCAGCTATATATTAATGGTTTCATAATAACAATAAATGGATGTTAAATAGTTGTCTCAAATCTATAACATATGAGCAGTTTACTTGATATTAGGAAACTAAATATAGATAAATAATTATGAGTTTTTTTTTACCATCCCCTTTAAAGAATACAAATCATCATGGCTTTTATTAGTCGATTTAATTTTACACACGGCAATTTTCGCGCTCGAAAGTAATTTTTTTATAATTTTTCGGGTCGGGTCGGGTTCGGGTTGAAGTTTTTAAAATGCTTTCGGGTCGGGTCGGGTTAGGGTAGAAAATTTGAAAATGATTTCGGGTCGGGTCGGGTCCGGGTAGAAAATTTGAAAATGATTTCGGGTCGGGTCGGGTCCGGGTAGAAAATTTGAAAATGATTTCGGGTCGGGTCGGGTTCGGGTTGAAAAAAAGTGACTTTGCAGTTCTCTATAGTCCCTGATTAGACTATATCGGCACCTTGTCGAGCATTACATCGGGTTCATACCACCTTCTAAGATCCTTTTTACACAGCATCGACTTCTTTTCCTAATGTTGAAGCATATAGCCAACGTAGGTGAACGTGTCCACATTCTGGTGCTTATTGGTCATTTGGTAATATAATATTGTTAGGTTTATCCACATAATATCGTTTTTATTTTTCTGACTTTTTGACCATTAATAGATATTCGTATTGATAATTACTCGACTTCCTCGAATAATTTTTCCTTTGTCGCTTTGCATACTATAAAATCATTGGGGATACAGCATATACCAAGGAGTTTCTGATGTCCTTCGTTGTCGGGTAATAATAATAAATGAAAATGAGCTTAGAAATATCCTTGACGTAATTCGATTTTAAACAAGTATACTTTATTGTCATGTGCCTCTTTTCTCTACCCCATAATTAAGAAAACTGTTGACAGAATATAATTTAAATCCTTTCCCATTAGAAAATTTGAGTCCATTTTAAAGACACATTATTCCGTAGCAGAAACAAAGAAGGGATTTTATTTCAAACGCAGTAACAAACGATTTGCGTGACCCTTTAAGAAATAAATACAAAAATTATTATATCCTTAACCACCCATAAGGTCCGGTAAGAAATAATATTTCAATATTTGCATTCAATCTTACCGCTTTTGATAGTTATAAATTAATATTTAACCTTTGTTCAACTTTTTGGTCATTTAAAATTTTTTAATTAAAATTTAATTGGCAATGATGTAATACAATTATATAAATTATTTTTGCCCCTCCAATAATACATTGCTTATAACACGTATCAGGAATCTATCAATTTTCATGCATTTTTTGAATTGTTAGCTAAGCGATATAAAATTGTTGTAAATATGCAAAATATATTATTTACTTTTCTTAAATTTGAAACAATCATTTTACTTTACAATTTTTGTAATATGAGTGGGCATCAAAGGCATTGTTTTTACTAAAAGTTACATTTCATAAAATACTCATTATTCGCCTCATTAATGTCCCCCGCATGCCATATAATTGGGATTACTATAATTAGTATGGCGATGCTATGCGTGCACATAAGGGAAAGGGAAAGTAAGGTTGCAGAGAAGATTAGGTCTGACATTATTTGGTGTTGTAAGACGCTTATTTCAATAAAATTAATACCCTTAATTTGACGGGCCTCCTTAAGGCCCTAACACGTATATGTACCTTATCATCAAAGGCATCCTACCAGAAAATAATACTTATTTTGTGTGGCATCAAATTAAAATTGTCTAAAACCTATCGCTACTATTGGGAAGTATTCCGGATGATCAATTCTGAGATATATGTGATAAAATTAAACCAATCCTTTCTAAAAAACTAAGTACACATGGAATAAAGGGAAGCTACGAAGCCGTTAGTCATCCCGCTAGGCTAACTCTTGGCATACCATAAGCCCATGGTGAAATTAGACTTCAACTACTTTATGCTTTTGGAGAAGCTCTTATCGATAAATTATCTCAAAAATTTTCCTTTTGTAATAACTACATTTTAATAAGTTATGGCTCAACAACCTATCTAAGAATTTTGTGATTTTAAAATAAATTCATCCGAGAGCATTTAACAAGGAGACTTACTCGGGCCACCATTATTTTGTTAAGGTTTTCATGGATTAGTTAAAAAATATCGCATGAATGTGTCCTAACACTAATATTTAGTACTTCGACTGCGACCCTTTTGTGGTCATCCTCCCGAAGTTTCTAAAGCTTATAAAATTAAAATATTACTAAAAGTTCAACGACAAATGCCCAATCTTTGAGCCTCCTGACTACTCAATTTATTATAACCTTACCCTTTTTAGGCAATCGACAAGGACGCACGATAAAGTTGGAGTTGCGATTAGGATAACACACTAAACGATATATTTGGAATACATTACAAGGCACTTATAGTTGTCGTGTGTTTAAAAGGTTAGATTGAATAAACCTTATCGTATATATATTCGTGAGCATTTTATATTTTGTGAGAGGTTAATAGTTCTTAGGTTATTACATTAGTGTTTAGTGTATTAGTACTTTAATGACTGTAAATTCTATATTAGTGTTAGTAGAAATTGTTTATAGCAGAAAGTGAGAAAAAGGACTAGGGTTAATATACATGTTATTCAGTGGCGTACCCCTTGAGGGCGGCCGAACATAACTTTTAGAATGGGGAGGGTTCAATGGAGATTAAATAAAAATCCATGGCCATTTGTCAATAAGCTATTTCTTTGTGTATTTTTATTTAAAATTCGCTTAAACTTGTACCTTTTTAAGTTCATAACAATATTATGTTCCCATTTTAGATCTTCTCTCTTTCGTTTACCTTTGAATTACACATGAATATGCGAAATTAGAGTGCATCGGACTATTGATATCAAAAGCACGTTTTTTAAGATCTCAAATTTTAAAGGAGTAAACAAATATAGTACCATCACTATTATAAGAGTCCATCGTGAGATGCGCTTCCTTAGTCTAAAGTCCTTTTTTTGTTGATTCCCTCCCCTCTGATCCTAGATCAAAGATACAGTTACTAAAGGGTGAGCGCTGTTATTATATAGCACCGCAATATACGCCGTATTTTCTACTACATTAAACCACATTGATAGAATAAAGAGGGGGAGGAGGGGGAGGGTTACTTTATAACATTATTTTATTCACTTATTACCTAAACGCGTTACATTGTTGATAAATAAATGTTATTTTGTTTTTGTATATAAACATGCTTAACCCAATAATTCTCAAGATTATTATTACTGGAACACAGTTCGGTTGTTAGTTTTAAAATGAGAGTTTATTAGGCTGTTAAAATTTTCTCTTAACTTGGATTATTCAAATTAAAAAGTTTGGGATAAATTGCTTTATTTGTAGTTGATTAAAAATTTAAGTGTTTAACTCATGAAATATAATTTAAGATATATTAGCAACAAAATTTCATATAAACACAAAAGCGGGGAGCACCTTTTTTATGAAAGGTTTAATAAGATCGACCTTAAAAAAAATTTTCATCATTGCATCCGAGGCCAAATGTTCCACTCTCTTGAGATTATAATCTTGATGGAAGGATTTTACAAAGAATCTAGCATTTATTGTTTTATGTTGTTAGTGACTTTGGGTACTTTTTTAGAGTCTGCCTTTTTTGTATTTATGTATGTATAAAACCGAAGGAGGTGATCGAAAAGTGGTAAGGATACATTAAGGAACTTTTAAGTCTTGCAAATGGCAAAGATTCTCACTCAGATATCGAAATTAATATGGTGAAACTCATTACGGGAGAGGAAATAAAAACATAAAAAAGACGAAAAAAGGATAATGACCTGTGTGGAATTCCTATGAAAATATCGGTGAGGTTTTGGGAAGAACGAGTCACGATTGTGATCAACTTATTAAAGTTGTTGGTGGAAGAGAGAACTTTTATTCAATTAAGAGCAGGCATGATTATACCTTAAGCCAAAGGGGATCCTCAATGGGCAATCAAAGATTTATTAGCTAATTTTATGACCTATCGCCTTCGTTAGAGACTTTAAAATAATAACCTAATTTATCCGGATTCTTAGTGTCTTATCAATTTGGCTTCAGTGTAAAAGGAAGATGCAAATTAATACGGCTTGAAGGCAGATTGAGCCTTATAAATATACCGCAGAGGGAGTCCTTTATAATATTAGTCACGCTTTTATATAATATAAATCAAAATACTTTTCTCACTACTTTCATTAAGTCATGATCTTTTAGGTTTTTAATATAGGCTCTTGTAAAAGAACTTTTTAATGATTATGGCATGCTTCATGATAATCTAATCGCATATGCTTCATATGCCAACTAAATCACACAAAACCGCTAGTAAGTTTAGATTTATTATTCTAAACTTTTCCTCATCAAAATTAAGGAGACTCCTCTGCTATATAACATTTATGAATAAAGGCTCATGACTTCATTTATAGCCATATTAACATTAATTCAATTTCCAGCGACCTAAATTAACTTTAGGGAATTCCCAAAATATAACTAAGGTATCATAATCAATTTTAATCCGTGTCCATCGAATTATAATTTAGATCATTTAATAAATGAATCCAATACTGAAACCTGTTCCGCGCCCTCCACATTCACTTTAATTTGACCTCTGATGCTATTCGTAGCCAGTAAACGTTTTATTATATTGCATTAATAATATATAACATAGGCGTAGCCAGAGGGGGGGGGCAGGGAGGGGCAGGCCCCCATCTAAAACCAAAAATTTGTTAAAATTTATTATAATTATGGCTAAAATTTTAAAAAATGATCATTTTGCCCCTCCCTAAATCATTATTGCTCCCCACTAATCCCAATGCTAGCTAAGCCAATGTTTATTAAGCCAATATTTATTAAAGTTGATTAATGGAAGACTACCTATCAACCGAATATTTTTATTTTGTATATTTAAATGAAATTAAGGCTAGCGCTTTTTAAATAAAGTAACGAAATTTAGTCTGAGACATGCAATTTAATTGTCAACGGTAATGTTCCTACCGAAATAATCCCTATATTGTTCGGCGCTAAACTCATCGCTATCAAAAAACTTGAAAATTCGAAAAGGCCCATTGCTATTGGAAGTGTTTTCCGACGTATTATATCAAAACTCATTTGTAAAACAATCAAATCTTGTTTAAGCGACAAGTTAATTCCTCATCAATTAGGGTTTGGGGTTAAAGGCGGCTGTGAGGCTGCCAGTCCCGCTGCGCGGATAAGTCTTTAACAAATTCCCTCCAATCACTGCATGGTTAATTTGGACTTTGCCAATGCATTCAATAATATTCGCCGAGAAACGATAATTAATTCCTTCATTGATTAGTTCCCAAAGTTTGCAAATTACATCAGTTTAAGTTACGGTTGCATATCAAAAACTAAAGTTTGGGGACTTTTTAATTGAATCGGCAAAAGGTATTCAAAAGGGTGACCCTCTAGGTCCACCTTTGTTTTGTCAAGGGATCAAAAATTTAACCGAATCTCTCTCAAACCAATGCTCTTTATCATTAAATGTCTGGTACCTAGACGATGCCACCCTATGCGGTCCACCGGAAGAAATCTCCAAGGCCATTCTTTTAATCCGAGATTAAAATCATAAACCTGAAATTGAATATCTCTAAATGTGAGATATATCAGTGCCCGGATACAGACATATTTCCCATTTTTAAGCCTTTTTTAAAAGTAGAAATGCAAATGAAGAGTTTAACTTATCTAGGCTCTCCAATAGTTGGGCAAATCGCCTTAATAGAGTTTTCACATAGGCACTTATCAACTCCTTCCACGAAGACTGAAATTATCAATACCCTCCCAAAACATCATGCGTTTTATCTAATCAAAAATTATTTTAATATCTCAAAAATTCAACACTGCTTCCGGTCATCATCAGCTTTTTTATTACACGAGATTTTAAAAAGCTATTATAGCTTCATGAAAAACACGCTAGAAGATATCCTTAAAATCAAATTCAGCACTTCTTCGTGGCTCCAAGCCTCATTACCTAAAGCTGGCGGCTTAGGCGCACGCCCAGCTACCTCAATTTCTTTAGCAGCTTTTATCTCTTCGAATAAATCCGCCCAAGGTTTGACCAACCGATTAATCACAACAAGCGAGGATCCATCGTTTGTGCAAGCTCTAGATGTCTGGTCCGCCAACGTAAATCCAGGGACCCCCTTCCCGCTAACCTCAAGACAAAAGGACTGGGATGCTGGCCTCGTATCGCGCTCCGTTGATTACCTCTTATCGAGTTGCGACGACCGCCAGCACTTCAACCTTAAATCTTTCGTTTCTGATGGATCGGGTCACGAGTGGCTAGAAGCTTATCCTAGCTCACTATTTGGATTGATGTTGGAGGACTCAGAGCTAGCATACTCGCCCTCAGACTAGGAATTCCCTATTCAAAGGAATATTCCTGCCGCAAAGACTCGCACATGAACATGCAAAATTGAAGACCTGCAACAGTCTTCTTTTGGTTAATCAGTCTGACCGCTACAAATATATAAATTCTTAGCCGGTTTCGCGCCTATCATAATCATAAATGATAAACCCATCCTGCTAATTTATTAAAAGCCGAGTCCATGACCGTATATAGAAACTTAAATTATACACCTTTTAATATCAATTACATTATATTAATTAATTTCCTGAGAGACCAAAGGGCCAGGTTTCTTAGGGGGGGGGGTGCGAATCCATCTTTCGCTCTTAAGGGGGGGGGCTCTTGTCTCCCTTGACACTACTGGGTTGGGGGGGGAGCATAGTTACGCGCGAAAATATGGGGGGGGGGGTGAATGCCAAGGGTTTTAATGAGGGAGGGGGAAGAGTGGAGGGAGTGCCTATAAAGGTGGAGGATTT
Organism: Gordius sp. MW1; assembly: GCA_964036665.1. Lineage (NCBI taxonomy): Eukaryota > Metazoa > Nematomorpha > Gordioida > Gordea > Gordiidae > Gordius > Gordius sp. MW1. Next base: position 23,963,443 of record OZ038531.1, read on the forward strand.
ATTGTATGCTAAATGGTCAAGCCATAAGTGAGGTGTCACAAAAATATATCTATTTTAGGCTTTAAGTTAGCCACCCACGCCAGAAAATTAGATAAATTTAATACATCAGCATATATATCATAATTGAGATATACATCTTATACAAACTTATATGTTCCTCTCAATAAAGAGGTTAACTTATCGAAGCATATCAGAGATGCAATTTTAAATTTAAATAATGGATTACGTCATTCCATCCCAAATTAACCAACCGCAAGACACTTCATTGCGACTAAAGAAAATCGATACTCAAAAAAAAACTTATTTCTTGCAATTTGATTTAAGTTTTAAATGTATTTTATAATAGTAACACTATGGTTATGCCCAACTAGATTAATCTTGCTTCCTATTTCTAACATGCCTTCAATATATCAAACACTACTTCTTCATTGTTTTTATAAGTTCTCTACTTAATTCTCTAACCCTTCTATGCATAATCATAAATGCAAAATTCCTCTAAACGTAGGTCGGTTTTCTTGGAGCTCGACTTTTAGCCATTAAAAAACCTAATAATTCCTTAAGAACTATTACCACTATAAATGTATTCCTCTGAATAAAACACACAATTATCTGAAAACGTAAGCAAATACCCCATCATCTCATCAATTAGGCTTTGGTGTTAAGAGTGGATGTTAGGTTGCAGCCATAGAGGTCGGATCACCAAGAATTTACTCCTCGACCACCCTCTAGTGAAATTATACTTTACTTCACTAACACCTTAAAACAGCCTAACAAAAATGTTTTTATTGACAATTTCTTGCAAGATTTTTCCCAATACTCTTATAATATTCTGTTTAGCTACGAATGCCCATCTCTTTTAAAATTTGGCCACTTTGTAATTAAATGCAGAGGCTTTCAATAAGGTGATCCACTAGGACCTTCATTATTTTGCTAAGGTATAAAAAAAGTATGAATACGATTAATAATTAGTGCAACGTTATTTTACATGTGTGGTATCTAGATGATGTGACTTTGGCAGGCAGCCTTGCACAAGTAATAAAAGCTATTAGTATAATTAAAGTCTATTGCACATCCTTAAATCCTACACTTAATAGCAAATGCAATGTTTTACAGCCCCCAGTTTTCGATTAATATTATATATTTAATTTTTACTTCAAATTAAAATAGATAATATTTCAATGCTCGGCTCACCTGTAGGCGATCTCTTTGTTTACAAGGCTTTTCAAACAAAAATTTAACTTTTTGGACCCCAAAACTTGATCTTTAAAACTACTACCATTACATCTAGCATTTTTAAATGATAATCCTTAAAATTCTGCTCAGCTGCCACTTTTCAACATACAGATATTTTAAAAGTATATGGATCTACAATAAAATATCTCCTAGAATTTTTAATCAACCTTTTGATAATATCAGGTGACTGCAAGCCACCTTCCAACCTAATTTGGGGGTTTATGAATTAGATCCCATTGACTATTTCTCTTGTGGCTTTTATCTTGTCCTCTTAATTTGTGAAGGATGTTGTTTCTAAATTAACCTCTCAATTACAGTATTGTTTAATGAAAATGACCATATCGTCTTCGCATGATAACTTCATACCAGGAAGCAGCCTACCAGAGTCGACCAAACAACGATGGGATGCCAGTATAGGATCATGCTCCGTCACTTAACCGCTTTCGAATTGTGGTACTAACCACTTAAATCTCAAGTCACTTACAACCGACTCTGGTCACGAATGACTAGTGTTGTGACGGACGCGTTAGAAAGCGCGCCATACGGTCTGTTTACGGGGTATTGTAGTCTTAAGTAATAGAGCTACACCCACACTGTTAGTCTTTCTGGTGAGGACATTCAGTGTGGGTGTGTTGAATACCGACCACTAGTCTATTATTTTTTCATAGAGACCCGATGCACCATTAGATATATGCTAAGGGAGTGTTAGCTAGTTGTTATTGTCATTGTAGGGAAGTGTCAAACCAGACCAACGAATTTATTTATGTCCAAATAGCTAGACGTTTCGCCTTTATTAAATGAATGAGCAAGAGCCAAATTTACTGTTTCGTCAAATGTTATATTGCCCATGGGGTAATTAGTTCTTAATTCAACATTTAATCTAGGTAATTATACTCCTAGGAATATCTCTTAAAATTTTATCAGTGGGTAATTTATATTTGCAGCGATTGATAATATTTTTAGCTTAATTGAATGATCAATTGTAGTTTCATTAGTTCTCTCTGATCGAAACAACAGTCATCATCATCAACACCATGTGTGCTGTTGTGCGTGCAGTCAAATTTGTTAATTTAAGTTATCCTATCTATAAAGTGTAAAATATTAATTTCTAAGATACGACTTTGCTAATACGATAGAAGGTACCGGACAGGACATTGAACTATGACTTTTCTTATAACAATTAAGCCAGGGGCGTACGCAAGATTGTATATCTATTATTTTTTTTTTTGGGGGGGGGGGGGGTTAAAATAACAAATAAATTTTATCTAAGCTTGATGTTTTTGAACCCCTCCAAAAATAATGTTCTTAAGCCCTTGTAATTTTAAAATAAATTATAAATCATTTTTATCTTTCGACTAATTTTTATCTGTAACAAGTAAAAGCACGACAAACAATTTATTTCAAAAATATTAGGGAGGGGGTGGTTTTCGGGTTATAACCCCTCCCATGATTTTAAAATTATATAATATTGTATATTTAATAAAAATAAATATTTGTTGGAATTTTACTTCTAGGATTTTATTCTTCTTACTCTATTGTCAATTCAAACTTTTAGAAAAAAAATCATTTTTATCCAAAAAAATAGTTACAAAAAAAAATTTTAACCATGAAAATTTTTAAACCCCTTCCTTCAAAAAATCTTAGTTGCCTATGGTATATATTATGTTTCTAGGTTTTTGTAAGTGTCTTAAAGTCTTTGATGTAACTAAACTATAATATTTTAACCCATTCAGAAATTTCCCGTCCCCCCCCCCTCATTTACGCCATTGATTTATCCAGAGTGTTGCTATTTATGTTAAAAAAAAGTAAATAGTACAAAGTACCCCCTCCCCTCGTGCCTTATTTGTTCAAATGTAACTAATGTAATGGCACATGTGGCGGTTGTATTTTCTACAATTTGGGGAGGGAATTAGTAAAAAAAGGGACCTTACACTAGGGAAGCGCGTCTTACGATGGACCTTTATACGGGTGTGGCTTCTTAGTCTCTTCCTTTCTATTAAAGCACCGGTCTAAAATGGCGCTGCAAAACATCACTACGAATGACTTGAATGTATTTTAATTTAATACTCAGGGCTTCTGCTTTCGAATCCAGAAGTTTAAGATGCATTAGCCCTTCTAGGTTAAAGTTACCAAAGATTATTCCTGCAGAAATTACAATAAATACCTGGGCTTATTAACTGAAAGTTAATTAAATATCGCTTTATCTATCATCAAAAGATAAACCTTCTCCGGCATTTCTTCTATCATTGAACAATCCGATCCTAATCTAGAAGGAATGCGTCCATACGGAGCTTCTATAATTCCCTGGAAGGATGATAATTTCCTAGCTTGGGACTTTACCTGCTTTAATATCTTGGCGCCATCTAATAACAATTTCAACCCTCTATCTTGTATGGAAGGGGGTGTGATGGTGTAGTTGGTATAGGTTTTGTATTTAAACTAGAGCTCGCGGGTTCAAATCTCGCTTTCGGCACTCTCTTTAAAAAGATTTAAAATATATCACATCCTGAACACGGCTGTGAGGCTTAGATAGCCGAGCTTCCCCCCCCAATATCTAAAGAAACTGACCACCTGTGTGATAAACAGCTATTGGATCTTGTGTGGAAGATTGTAAAAAACACTTAAATACCGAGCTATTGCTCAATTTAAAATTATTCCCATAGTAGCTTCCTGTTGCCCACTTTCGGCAAGAAAGTTAGGCGTTTTTTAAAACATGAAATAGATCCCCTAAAGACAAAATCAGCAAGTTTTATTTTAGTTCAATATAAGCTTTTCATGGCAAAATAGAATTATAAATCTATCTAACACATGTTACTTGTTGGCTCTTGACGAATCTGATCAATACTTTTTTATTTATATTATTTTATGCTCGTATATTGTATAATTTTGGATAATTTCCACCCCCCTCCCCTTAAAAGCATTTGTATTTAAAAAATGATAATGATTCACATCTTGATTGTTCCTGATTTTTATAAAATCTAAATTTTTTTTTAAAACAACTGTATTTTAATATTAAAAAGAATAACATTATATCAATTTTATAATATAGTTGTACTATTTATATCACAAACTATAGTGTTTCTTAATTATAAAGTAACTGTTATTTATATTATACACATATACTAGGTAGACTGCTCTTCAACGCACAAAATGTGCATTTTTTTCCACCAATTTAGTGATTATATTAGGTATCAATTTTTTTAAATCAAATAATCTTAAACAGGTATATAAAAAAATATTGAATTGGTATATAAAAAACAGCATTCTAGAATAATATCATTTACACAATCCATAAATTAAATGTAAGAACTGTGATGAATAGCGCCATCAATATTTTATTTAATATTAATTTAATGACGTTCGTTCAAATGTAAAACTAGTGAGGAAGGTAAATTGACTGTTATAGAGCAAAATAACATGGTTGAAATATAGCAGTTGTTGTCTTCGAAATGGAGGAAAATTCGACACACAATTTACCATATTGAACATATGGCATGAGCAGTCTATCTAGTCTATGATTATATATTGCTCCTTATGTTTTTAAAGTAAATCTGTACAATCTCTTAGTTACATGACAAAAATCATTTTTAGTCCATTCAATATGCAATTATATAAAATAACATCTTATACACCTTGTAAAAATTATGTTTTAATAAATAGTTGAAAATTAAGGACATACCCTTATGACAACGTTTATTATTATAGGGCCTCATGTAATAGCGTGGAAGACAGAAGCATCGGTAACCATGAAATGCTGAACAAAATCCATTCATAACACAATAAGCATCTGAATGACACATATCTCCAAGATTACCTATAATTTAAAAAACATCAACATATGCTAATAATACTTTAGACTTGGCTTACACATTATAATTTTTAGTTTATTTTAATTTATACTAGCTGTGCCCGGCCAAGCGTTGCTTTGGCTCAGTCCTTAAGTGGTTAATTAAGTATAAGCTATTAATAAGACTTATCTAAAATGGGGTCATATATAAATAATTTATAATGTGAAAGGTCCGAATGATTTTTTGAACCCACTATTTTAAGTATATATTTATATAATAAGACAAATCAAATGCAAATTCTGTTTTAGTCATCAAATCCGACTAAAATTAAATGTTTTTGAAAAAATTGCTTATTAATGCTGTTACTTATTATACAATAATACCATTATTTTATTTTTGTAGTTAGCTGATTTATTTGAAATACAATTTTCTTTAATATAATAAGATAATTAATTGAAGGATGGATAATTATTAAAAATATGCTTCTATGATCGACCACGTGATAATAATGACAAAAACTGCATAATTTAAATTTTATTTATTTAATTTAAATAGTCTGTTAACCCCAATAATTTTAACCGTAAACTGTAACATTTTTATTATACTTTTAAATATCTAATTTGAGAAAACTTCAGCTTTGTATGAATGACGTCATTATTGTATATGCTGCTATAAATGAAACTGGATGGGAAATGTCAGATATTTTTAAAACAAAAAGGTATTTTAGGAATCTGAAAAAGCTATTTTACCCCTGGCCTATCTGGGCATCTACGGCTAAATTTTCGCTCGAATCGGATCTGAAGTTTCAGAATTTAGCCTTTTTTTAAACCAAAAGGCCGAGAAATGTCCGATATTTTTAAAACTAAAAGGAATTTTAGCAATCTGAAAAAGCTATTTTACACCTGGCCGCCCTGAGAACCTACGGGTAAAGTTTCGCGCGAATCGGGCCGGACGTTTAAGAAATTTAATTCATAAATTTTGTGTTGTCACCGTTAAGAAAAGATTACGTTTTACAAACTACTATAAGTGATACACTTTTACTACAGAACTGTCTGTATATTCAAATTTTCAACGAACGCGAGGAGGTGCGTTTGATTGACATTTTATTGACGTCAAAACGTATAAAACCCAATATCTCGAAAATTAAAAGGAATTTTAGGATTCTGAAAAAGCTATTTTACCCCTGGCCTCCCTGGAAACCTAGGGGTAAATTTTCGCGCGAATCGGTCCGGTAGTTTCAGAGATTAGCCCTTACATACATACATACACTTTACTTTATATATATAGATTAAGCTTCTATCCCTAACAAAAGTTTTTAACAAAAAGAAAACTTATTAGGTCAAAAGTTAATACCTATTATAAATAGTTAAAATTGTGTAATCCACATATTTGATTAAATAATATGTTAACGTTAAAATAACACTGGCGCCATTTAAACTATATTTTCTATATCCAATAATTCTACAAACATATAGAAAAAAGTTAACTATTAGCATGGAAAGATAAATTTGTATTGCCATCTTAATTTTTTTATTATTACTTGCTAAATTTTTCATTGCACAGATGCATATGGATTGTATCTCATTTAAAGGCGCACTAAGAGGATTGATAAAATTCAATACAGAAAACAACTGTTTACTAATCTAAAGTATTATTAATCTGAGGCCATGTAAAGCCCTAAACTATTTTCTACTAATAACCTTTAGAAGAAATAGTAGCGTCATAAAATCATTATATTTGTTAAAAATAAGTCACAATTAACACATTTTTTGCAAATTACAAATATGAAATAACAGACTAGTGTTGTAAAAATAACTAAAGGGTTTTTGATCAGGTTATGGCTAAGGTTTGGTCTTGATCGGTATTTTGGTATGTTTTGTTAGTCGACCTTTAGGTTTAGCCGATATTAGAAAAACAGACCAAAAGGTTGTTCGTGTATTTTGTATAGTCAACCTTTAGGCTTAGTCATAATTTTGTTAATAAACCTTAGGTTTTTAATTGTTATTATTAGTCGAACTTTGTTTGGTTTAGCTGTTTTGGGGTGGTAGGAAAATAATATATTATTTAATGAGTGACTTTAAAATTAAGCAATATAGTTAAAGGTAGCTTTTTAATATTAATCATAGACTAATAAAACAATAGACTGCCGAACAGCTGATAATTTTTCAGCAAATATAGCAAACGCCATTTTTTGGGAAAGTGTAACAACAATAAAATTCTGCATAATTTATTGTTCTAATTTACTTATTTTTTACTAATTTATAACTAAGCTATTAATCTTATTTATTTTCTTCGATATTTTATCGTGGAGAAGTATAAATATACCTGTTGTTGAGTTTCTCTTATAATATGGCAGCTATTTTGGTGTATGAATTTAATAGTAAAAATCAGCTGTTCGGCAGTCTATGGTTTTATTATATGATATTAATGATTTATTTAATAACTAGTTTAATAATAGTTGAGGGCAATTTTTAATATGATACCTAGCTGTAAAATATAATTTTAGGAATAAATCTGTTGGATATTTCGGCGAGTTGACAAGATGTTTGTATCAAATAGTCAATACACAGCTAAGATATTCACGGAAAGAATAAAAATAATCAAGATTATTCTGGAACAACCATTTTTTAGATATAAAGCAATTATTCAATAAGGATTATTATTCATTATTCATTAATTCACTATTCCTTACGCGATTTATCCCATTATTGTCCATTAATTCATTATACACGACTTAGCTATACTACAGTCCGCCATTCTACTCCAACATTTTATCTTCACATAAACTTATCCTATTATAAAGCACATCGCGTTAATAAACCATATATTCAACATCATGTACTAAAGTGGTGACCCCTCCATGAACACAAACCCAGTCCAAGATTCCCCCATGGAAACATATCCAGTCCAAGATATCGAATTTAAATCCGAACGTGCAACCAAGTCAGATTTAACAAGATTCCGTGATCTGCTTACTAATGTAGAATTGGGTGAGCCGTCCCAACTTTACAGACACATGAAGGCACTCCTAGTACAGCTAAAATGGATGAGGCCATTCTGAAACAGCAGTGGTTAGACAAGCTGGACACCAATATGACTAGCATCTTAGTTGCGCATGCGATCAATCGCTATCCAAACTAGCTGAAACAGCCGATAGGATCTTTGAGTCGTACCACACCCCTCAAGTATCTAATATCATTCAAAAAGCAAACAATGAAATTGACATGCTCCGAGGTATGGTTGACAAACTTAGTCTGAGCATCGACACTCTCCTATCGACAAGCAAAGACGACTCTCAGCAAGGGACAGATCTTCGCCTAGACCTTCTCAGTCACCTCCCAGACCCCCCACTGATGTTCCCCCTGACTGTAGCCCAATCCCGAAACACCTTTGCCACAAACCTCACGACAAAGAGATTGGGATGCCGGACTTGTGTTGCACTCCGTTGATTATCTAATTTCGAGTAGCGATGCAAGTCAGTGTTCTAATTTAAGGTCGTTTTTGTTTGATGGCTCAGGTCACGAATGGCTAGAGGCCTACCCAAGCTGTCTCACCGGGATGATGCTGGAGGACTCGGAGCTTTCGTACTCCATAGCACTCCGGCTAGGGGTGAAATTTTCGAAGCCATTTACTTGCCGAAATTGCAGCATACTCGTAGACGAACAAGCCAGGCATCCCTTACACTGCCTGGCAAACAAATTCAAATATGCTAGACACAATAAGGCCAACGCCTTAATTCAAAGTGCCCTGAAGAGAGCAAAGATTCCATCCATCTTGGATCCATCGGACCCCGCCTTGGAGGGACGTATGCGTCCTGATGGATCTTCTTTAGTCCCATGGAGCAATGGTCTTCACCTTAAATGGGACTTCACGTGTATTGACCTATTTGCCCCCTCTAACTGCAACAATGATTCTTTAGCTGTTGCAGAGGGGCGGAAAACCAATAAATACAAAGCCCTATTATCCTCAAATATTTTTATTCCATTGGTTGCTTCGTGTTCAGGCACCTTTGGCAAACAGGCCTTAGCTTTTTTTAAAGAGGTTGGAAGACGTTCTCCCCCGTCTAAACATTTGGTACCCTTTTTACTAAAACAAAGACTTGGTATTCTTATAGCCAAGTACAACTTTAAATCGTTCGCGGATTCTTGGCCAATTTTGGAAGATCCCCTCGATGATGATATATCCGAATAGTGTATTATTTTATTCGGCGCATTTTGCCTTTTATATTTCATGTATTTATATTATATTACTGTCAGTGGATTTTTAACAAATAAACTTAAAAAAAAAAAAAAAAAAAAAAAAAAAAAAATTAACGTTTCAAGCACAAAGCCTCCAAATGCCAACCATCCCAGCAACACAATAGCCACAGCGTCAAATCAATAAGCCAGCCAGAACCTGCGACGCCAGGCCTAGGCCTGTCAAAAAGTCGCATATTTTTTATTTTTGATAAATCTACTAGATTTCGTTTCTTTATAGATACTGGGGAAGAAATTAAATTAGTTTAATACCACTCCCACCCAACCATCGCCTTAAACCCTCACACATCTGCCTGCAAGCAGCCAATACCAGCACCATCAAGACTTATGGTCAAAAATTTTTGGCACTGGACCTTGGTTTGCGCAGGAACCTCCAATGGGTATTTCCAGTTGCTGACGTAAAAACGCCGATCATCGGAGCGGATTTCTCAAACAACTTCAATCTCCTCGTGGATATACGACGACAGTGTCTTCGGGACCCCATCACCACATTAAAATCGTATGGCCATTCCACTAGCTCGTATTTGTATAATGTACACCTCGCAATTAAAGTGGATTCGCCTGATTTTCTAAACTTATTAAAGGAATTCCCTGAAATTTATACCCCCTTCCCTAATTACAACGTTAACGTAAAGCATCACGTTGTCTATCAAAACACTCAAGGCCCACCTGCTTTTGCCAAGCCTAGACGCCTAGAACCCATTAAATTGAAAGCTAAACAAGAATTTACTCATATGCTTGAATTGGGTTTAATCCAACCTTCGGACAGTGCCTGGGCATCTCCTCTGCATATGGTCCCAAAGAAAGTACCCGGAGATTGGCGACCATGCGGTGATTACAGAGCTCTTAACACTCAAACTGTACCAGATCAATATCCTTTACCACACATCCACGACTTTTCGCTCAACCTAGCCGGCACAACAATCTACAGTAGGGTTTCTTTCAGGGGGGAGCCCGGGGGAAGGGGGGGGGGGGAGGTATAACCCCCCCCCCCCCCCCCGGAAAATTTCAAATACCCCCCGGAGAGTTTTGATTGAAGGAAGCATGAACTCAAATTCCATCATGAAGTCATAAATTATTAATGATTATGCGTGTATGTATCTATTTATATATCACTTATATCACCAATAAAAATCAATAAATATTATACAAAATGGTTTAGCAATTAAAAAAATTTTTTACCCCCCCCCCCCGGAAGTTGAACCCCCCCCCCCCCCCCCGGAGCATTTTTTCTGAAAACCCTGATCTAAGCAAGATAGATCTCGTCCGAGCCTACCATCAAATCCCCGTAGCCCCTGAAGAGATCAAAAAGACAGCAATTACCACACCTTTCGGTCTATTCGAATATTCACCCAGGCCTTTTGGACTACGTAACTCCGCCCAAACCTTTCAAAGATTTGTCGACCAAGCCTTTCGAGGTCTAAATTTCACATTTGCCTATCTAGATGATATTTAAATCGCTAGCTCATCAGCCACCGAACATTTAGAGCATCTACGTTAGGTTTTCCAACGCCTACGTGAGTTTGACCTCAAAATTAATGTAAGCAAATGCGAATGGGGACAGTCTACAACTGACTTCCTTGGACACCATGTATCACCGACAAGGTCTAACTCCGGTACGAGACAAAATCTCAGCAATCAAAAGTTTTGCCAACCCAACAACTATGAGGCAACTTCATCGCTTCGTAGGTATGGTAAATTATTACCGACGTTTTATACCTAACTGCCCACTCCTCCCCAGCTACTTACTGACCTCCTCAGTAACGCTAAAGAACCCCTCGTTTTGACTCAGGACGCACATAATGCATTTCATACGATTAAAAAAGCGCTAGACGAGATCACGACTTTGAAACATCTAGTGGAAGGTGCCACCCTCTCATCAATTGACGCATCAAACACCGCCTTTGGCGCCGTTCTGCATCAAACAATAAATGGAGAAAGTAGTCCCCTATCATTTTTTCGCTTAAATTAATCTCTATAAAACATTATCGACATGTTTTGGAAGGGCGAGACTTCACAGTTTACACAGATCACAAACCTCTGACCTATGCCTTAAATATTAAGTCTGACAAATACCACGCGAGATACGACAGCTGGATTACATATCACAATTACAACCGACATTCAATTCATTTAAGGTAGTGCAAATATTTTGGCAGACGCTCTTTCGCGAACAGAGTAAGATTCCAATCAACTTACAAACACGTCAATCACGGAGAGGATAGCTATATCACAAAAACAGGAACAATACTCAACCGAAGAGCTTGGATCTCTTAAATTGAAGCAATGTTCAATTCCAGGTACGAGTTTGACACTTACCTGCAATACATCTACCACAAATCCGAGACCCTTAGTACCCAAGAGCCTACAATTTTGAGCACCTACAGGGTCTGTAGCATCCAGCCTCCCGCCTAACTCTAAAATTGATTTCCAAACGTATTGTCTGGCTTGGAATTATTAAAGATGTACGAGATTGGACGAAACTTTGCATACCATGCCAAAAATGCAAGGTTAATAGACACACCATTACAGTCTCAGCCACTTTCGCGGAACCGGACGCAAGATTTAGTCATGTTCACTTGGACCTCGTGGGCCCATTACCGCCTTCTAATGGATACATTTACATCTTTACCGCAGTCGATCGTTTTACCCGGTGGCCCTCTGCAATCCCAATCAACGATGCATCAGCTGAAACTGTAGCCCGAACATTTTTGACGCACTGGATAGCTAACTATGGAGTACCCACTACATTAACCACAGACCGAGGGCCCCAATTCCAATCTGCCCTGTTTAAACACTTATCTATTTTATTAGGTTAGGTTACCATCATACAGCTTACCATCCACAAGCCAATGGTATGGTAGAGCGATTTCATCGACAGCTAAAAAGTTTAGCAAAAGGAGCCACTAACAATTTTATCGAAATCCCCTTGTACTCCTAGGTATCCGAAGCACTATAAGGAAGAATATTCTGTTCAAGCGCTAAACTGGACGGCACCTCTTTGAGACTGCCAAGAGACTTTTTGTAACCTTCAAATTGCAACATAAATGCCTGATTACATCCAACGACTTTCCGAGCAGTTTGATCATGTTCGTTTCACACCCCCCAGACCATCAAATATCAAACAAAAGACCGACAATTTGGCTACAGCCACTCACGTATTCGTAAGAATTGATTGGCTTCGGTAAGCTTTAGTCCCTCCGTACGAAGGTCCTTACAAGGTAATCGAAATACATTCTAAATATTTTGTCATAGACCACATGGAAAAAAGGCACTGTTTCAATTAATCGTTGAAGCCAGCCTTCCTTAAACCGATATCCGATGACCCAAATTCCCTAAATCCATACCCCTCCCCTCCAAGCCAACCTACGTTAAGCGAACCTACCACAACCCGCTGTGTTCACTCCTCCCAAAGCAAACAATTCTTCTTCTCCACCAACCAAAATCACTCCTACACCAGTCACCACCAAGTCCAGCCGTAATGTTCATTGGCCCTAGAAATTTTTCAATTTTATGTAACGCTCCACGTCTACGAGGGGGACTATTTGTAGGATATTTCGGCGAGTTGACAAGATGAATGTATCGAATAGTCAATACACAGCTGAGATATTCATTGGAAAGAATGAAAATAAACAAGATTATTCTGGAACAACCGTTTTTTAGATATAAAGCAATTATTCATAAAGGATTATTATTCATTAATTCACTTATCGCTACTCATCCCATTATTGTCCATTAATTCATTATACACTACTTAGCTATATTAAAGTTGACCATTCTACTCCAACATCTTATCTTCACATCAACTTATCCCATTATAAAGCACATCACGTTAATAAATCATATATTCAACATCATATGTACTAAAAATCATTTGTCAACTCAATTTAGTGACAATTGTCATAATTGTCGTTTTCAAGCAATATAAAATGTTTTAACGAATATTGGTGGGTTAAGGTGTCATAAAATTGTTGCAAATATAAAATTTAAGTTTGTCACCTCATCTTCGTGACAATTGTCATAACTTTCATTTTTAGAGCTAGATAAATTATTTTAACGAAAATTGGTGGGTTAGGGTGTCATAAATCATCATAAACTTAAGATTTAAATTTGTCACCTTATATTCGTGACAATTGTCATAATTGTCATTTTTAGAGCTAGATAAATTATTTTAAATAAAATGGGTTAGGGTGTCATAAAATTATTACAAACTTAAAATTTAAATTTGTCACCTGATCCTCGTGACTACGCCTCTGGATATTTTAATCGAATATTTCTGGTATTCGATTCGGATTTGAATTTTTTTTCAAAAAAAATATTCGATTCGAGATTCGTCGAATATTGAAATGAAGATTCGAATTCAATTCAAAAAAAAATTAAGGATGAATATATATTTCGTTTTTATTATTATTAAAAAATACATTAAAAAGGCGACTATGAATTTTAATTTGCATATACATTTAAAAAATTTAATTAAATTTTTTCTTAAAAAATACACACATCGAAAATAATAATATTAAAAGCGAACAAAAATCTATGGCGATATGTGTAGGACAATCAAGAACCGTTTTTAGACAACTTTTAAGGCAAACTATCTTCCTAACACTCATCATTAAACGATTGCTTGTGTTTGGTCAATTAATTGGTTCCGGTTGAAAATATTATTTCGCACCGGGTATATGATCCAGGTATAGAGAAAAGATTTTATGCCAATTTTTGAATGGTTGGAAAACGACGTTGATTCGATTTCCACCATTGTAAAGGCTCAAAATTCAATGTGCAAAAATCATGTCGCTCTTAATAGACGATCCAGTGTTGATACCTCGCTAGTTGATACAAAATCGGGGTGACTTCCTATAGTAGTTTACAATTCATCTTTAATTTTTCTATACGATATGCCATGTACTGGTGATAAGCACTCAAATATTGGGCCTTAAATCGACCACACTCGCTTATAAGACTGTCTTCTTATTGAATGCTATATATCTTCAATTTTCTGTTTGGCCATTTTGTTAGCATGATCTGCTGTTCCATCTGACTTCCATGTCAAGTTTTGCCTTTATGTAATTAATTGGTGGGTCAAATTCTTTACATATAGCTTTTAATCGTGTAATATTTTTGGGTTGTTTTGCAGTTTTTATCAAAGTCATAATTTAATTAAATTGTGATCCTTGTTCTCCATAACTTATGTAAGTTTGAATATTTTTAAATTAAACTTTTACTGGAGCAGGAAAAATAACTAAAATGCGGTAAGATAAAATAGCTTAATATTTGAATCTCGTCCATTTAAATTAAACTTACAAAAAATAAAATTCGATTTTTTCTGGATTCGATTCGGATTTTCGAATCTTAGCAGCGTGAATATTCGATTCGAAACTTAGACATATGGATTCGAATTTGGATTCGATTCGATATTTCGAATCAAATCTGAATTCGAATCTCCGATCGAATCTGAATTCGAATCGAATCTCCGATCGAATCTAGAATATTTCCCAGAGGCGTATTCGTGACAATTGTCATAATTGTCATTTTTAGAGCTAGATAAATTATTTTAACGCAAAGTGGTGGGTTAGGGTGTCATAAAAATGTTCCAACAAAGTAATTTTAAAAATTAGTTGTCAATTTATTATAGTTACCTTGGCTAAATAGAATAATTGCACCCTAATACTTGTTAAGTTTAATTCATATTTTTTATCTTCGTTATTTATAGTAATAACTTAGTTTAAAATATTTTAAAACAATATATGGTTTTCCCAACCAAGTAATATTAACATTTATCAGTCATAGGGGTTATATTGCTTTCTCGTCAGAGAAAAAAAAGATAGAAAATTGAAGCTAAAAGCTTCTTTTTAATTTATCTTTCTCATTAATAACTTTTTTCTATCAGTTTTTTAGAACCTTAACAATTTTATGATATAGTGTGAATTTTTATATAATAAATTGATTGGAATAAACAATTTTGTTGAAAATAACTGTGTCATAACAAATCCAGAAGAAATATTCTAATCTAACCATGAGGCTACTGAGACCGGAGTTAAAACTACTTTTATTCATTCAGACATTCTAAATAGTGTAATTTTATAAGATCATATTTTAAATTTAACCCCCCCCCCCTTATAAAGTTTGCCTTTTTTTATGAGAGGATAAATAAGTTTATTTAGCAAAGAAACAAGAAACTATTTAAGTATATAGCTCCCGTATAGATTTTTTTATTTTAATTTTATCGAAAAACCAAACAATATATGAGTATTAAAAATGTTAATTTTGTAAAAATAATTAATTACAAATAGCATGGAACCGATGGAACAGACCACAGATCTTAATACATTAATAAGCTCACTGATATGAAGAGGTAAAGACATAAAGCGAGAAGAACTATATTATACTACTTTTTAAAGATATATTTCTAACAAGTTGAGGGAAAGCGTAGAGACCTGCAACGGCCATGTTTAAGTCAGTCGGCCCGCCCATTAAAAGCCTTCAAAGCCCGGGCCAGGCTTACGCTGGTTAATTATAGGCCTGGACCAGGCCCGCTAATTTTTTAGAAAGTCCGAGCCCGTCCGGGTCCTTATAAAATATTTTTTTCATTTTTGATCGCAATTGTCTTACCGAAATGTTTTAGCAATATATATGTATATATATGTGTAACAATTGTTAATAACACTCAAGTAATTTTAATAAATTCTTATTAACAATATCCGGCCAAACGAGTTATTATTTTTAGTGGCGACCTAAGACAAAATATTTTTTCATTTGTGGTAGTGAGGATACATATCTATATATGTCAATAACACTTTTAAAACCCTTATTTAAGGCTATAATGTTTCTAAAATGTTACTTGGCTTAGTTTGATGCTAAGGAATAAAAAAGAAAGAATATTTAACTTTTAAAGTTTATTTTTGAATTTTTTTATGAGTAAAAGTATATAAAGGACATATATTCACTCCTTTTTAATAACTTAGCTAGGGATTTAAATTAAGGGAGGCCGAACAAATGTGTTAAAAAATAACCTGGAGGTGGCTTAATAATTATTTTTTAATTTTTTAGCATAAATTTGGTGATATTCTAAAACAATTTTAATTTAAATCTCAATTTTATGCTTTACCATTAATAAACATACACAATCAAAATTAAAAGTGACAATATAATACATGAAAAAATTAATTACACTATATAAAAATCGCCTTAGCCCTAATTGCCCCCGAGCCTGCCCTTATATCATTTACGATAGTTACCCCCCAGCTTGTGTAAATGAAAATGCTTTATTGAGTGTTATTTTATAGTAAATGAGTATAAAAATGTCGTTTATAGTCGACCCCTCCGATTTTTGACATTTGATTATAATAATGAAACTATTAATATTATTAAATTCTAGGGGTTTTATCTCATATGTACAAATAATTTTAAAGAAATTAGTACTCAAGGTCAAAAACAAATCTTTTTAAACATCGGTTGGTTACCCTAAATAAAGTTTTTAAATTATTCAATCTTTGAAAACAAAGTCTGACAGGTAAAATATGTCTCGATCTTAGAATATTTGAAAAATAAATAAATTAAAATATCATTGTCGAATGGTAATCTCATAATGGCGAAATGGTTAAAATACATTTTTATTGAATATCAGATTGGGTTATGGAACATCGGCACAATGAATAGAAAAGCAGAAAATTTGCAGACGTTTTACAAAAGTGAAAAATAAAGGTGACGGACGGTCGAGAAATGCATCTAAATGACGTTGGTATGGTATTATTGGAGAATTTCAACAAACCGTCGTAAACGGTAAATAAATCAATAACAGAATTATAGTCATTTATTTTAAAGATGGCGCTAATCTTAATATTACATTTGCATTCATGGGCGTAGCCAGCGTTGAAATTAGAGGTGGGCAATAATGATTTGGGGAGGGGCAAAATGAACATTTTTGGAAATTTTAGCCTTATCTCTAATATAATAAATTTCAACCAATTTTTAGATTTAGAGAGGGCAGCCCCCCCCTGTCCCCCCCCCTCCTTGGCTACACCCGTGTTTGCATTTATATAATGATGAAAATGAGATTGATTTGATTAAACTTCTTATATATTGATTTTAAAATATTATATTATTTTTATTTTTCATTAAATTTAAACAGATTATAATTAATAATTTTATAAAAAATGTTTAAGAACCTTACTTTTGTCCCAATATTTAGCTATCAAAAAACTTTACTATATGTTTGCAAACCGCAAGGTGACCTGACCCAACCTTAAGGATAGGGTTTTTAATTCCTTGCAACCTAAGATTTTGGGCTAGAGTTTGAATCTATCCCAAAATTTTAGGTGGGATTTTGGCAAACTCTTAGGTGGATGCAAAACCCAAGGATCCCCTAAAAGATTTTAGTTTAGGGTATTTTAAAGCCCTGAGGTTAAAAAAACTTTTCCTTGAACCTTAAATTCGCCCCACCTAAAGATTTTCCCACCACTAGATACAGGCTTAAATGGATATACATGCTTAGTTTGATGTAGAGCTGGAGCAAAAATTGCCAAACAATAGGGAGAAAAGTTGAAAGCAATATTATAGTGTAGAGAAAATCACTTAGTTGTGTTTTTTTGTGTTTTTAAATGGGTCACACACTTTTAAAAATGGTTCCGGCTATCACAAGTGGATAAAAAGTATGTATAAACGATCTAGAATACTAAAACAATTCTGGCAAGTAATCGGCTGAGAACTTTCGAGAGCATCCCGCACATAAAAACGCGCCTTACATATATATATATAGTAAAGCGGAAAAATCGAGGAAATCTGGTCTCTTCCTTTCGGGAATTCGAAAAATTTAGTCGAAATCGAGACGAGAATCTTGATTTGAGACGAGACGAGATTTTTATGTCGAGATCTCGAAATAAAATTTAGCCATTATAACCACATTTACTAAATTTAGTTTATATATTTATTTTGTATGATCATTTAGCATGTTCAATGTATATAAATGTAATTTCTTTAATACTGGATATTTTTACACCAAAGTTAATTCAATTTTTAAATATATATCTGCCTAAGATTTAAATTTAGCTGTATCCTTAGGGCTGCTAAATAATTATTTGATAAATTTATTGCATATTTATATCTTGCGCATTAATATAATATTAACATACAAATATGATTTCTATAAAAGTATAAATATTAATAAAACATCTTCAAATTTCGCAATAGTTACATCACTCTGTTTTATGTGATGATATTTTTAATTAAGTTTTTTTTGAATCCCCTGCGATTTGTGTGCCTGCCGAACGATTGATTATATATTAAATCATGAGTTTGCCAATATTTAGGATTTAACTTATCATGGCACACTTCTGAAATCCTTAAACTAAAAATCATATTATGCATTTATTTTGCCATTTACATTTCTTTACTTTATGGTGGGGTTTTGCACTATAATCTATTAGATTTTGTGCGAATTTTTCGATTTTGCAAAACAAAAATATATAAATATATTTTAGGCTAAATAATTTGCTAAATTATATACTTTGGGATATAATATAATATGGTTCTACACTTTAATTATGGTTTACATTTGAATGTTAAAGTATTTGTTATAAAATAATATTGATATAATTAATTAAAACCTCAAAATTTTTATGTTATTAATTAGTAACAATGCTACTTTTATTAATTTTATTACAAATTTGCAATCTGTTTAACTAATTAATTATGTTTTATAAATAATGACGAAAAGTATCCACACGCACCTTTGTGGTTTCTATGACAATATAATAATGTAAAAGCAATAAATACTTTAAAAACAAATCGAGAGGACTTATATCAAATGTTTTAAACTTAGATATAAGGGTCTAATTAATTTTGTCGATGCTAACTAAGGTTCCCAGCTACTTCATATAAGCAATTAAGTTAAATATAAATAAACCTTTTATTTATTTTGTCTAAAGTTTGAAAGTTCTTTATGTATCGAATTATTTTTGCATATCGTGGGAGACAGGATAGCTTTACAAATTTAATTGATTTTTAAAACTGCCCCTAATATAGAAACTGTTATTTGTTTTAATTGTTGAGTAACTCTATACGATGTAGTAAATAGTGTACAAGCTTAATAAAAAACATGTTTTACATTTATAAATTCTAATACTATATAGTAAAGTGATATTAATCATGTTTATAGGATATTTCGGTAGCCATCCTTTTTTTAAATTTTTTTTATATATATCATAGTTTATAAAAAAAATCAAGGCAAAATCTTATAAGGAATAAAATCAGTTTTAAAGTCGAGACATGACTAGAATTCTCGTCGAGACGAGACCGAGATTATCATAATTGCACCTGAGACGAGATTTTGCTTTCGAGACCGAGACAAGATCGAAACACTTTATATATATATATATATATATATATAGAATAAACAAATTAATATACTCATAGCCCAAACTTATAGAAAAGGTTGGATTAACTACATTAATTATAATTTTCCTATACTTGAGCGAAATATAGATTGATAAATTAAATGTCATTATAACTATCACTTCTACCCTTATGACACTTTCCATTCTTCAAGCCAGCTCTCGGCTCACATAAACAGACACGAGTACGATGACAGGCCACCCATAGGCAATCTACATTTTTTTCACAATAATGTCCTGGAGGTTTACCATTAACATCTAACGAAAAAGGGTATTATAGGTATAAGTGCTGGCAATTATTTTTATTATTTAATTATAAAAGACTAGTAAACTTTTTAAAAATTGAAAGCAATGGTTCTTACTGCTATCTTAGTGCAAAACTAAACGCTACCTTTTTCAATATTGGTGATTAATTTAAAAAATTTATATTAATCCAATATCATAAAATAACCTCTAAAAGATTTTCTCCATTTTAGAATTATTTGTTAAAATAGTTATAAGTTAAAGAATAAAAAATAATTATTTGTTAAATTTTGGTTCAAGCATTTTGATTATCCTTTCCCTTTTAACTTAAGCAGCTTATGTTAGCTCAAGTTATGAATTAAAAAGACACGAAATTGAGTTAGAAAATTTGTAGATTTAATATTATAATCAGTACCAGTCTATGGTATACATGTTAATAGTATTTAAATATTATAAAAGTTTTTTACACACATTAGTTTCATATAAATTTTGAGTAAGTGTAATCATCTTGATATTTATTATTACTTATAAAGAATAAAGGATCATTGGCATCTATTTGAAGGAAACAGTTGCATCGATTCCAAAAACATAAACACCTATATGTTTCATTGGTTCTAGCATCACATTCTTTCTGTTCCAGACAGGCTTTAAATATATTAATTTGCTTAAGACATTTTAATATAGTTATAAAGGGTGATGTTAATGGGCACGTCTTATACCTACGCTATTGATAAAGAGACTTGAAACCCTCTATAGAGTGGTTAAGAACCGTATTTAGGAGGTGAGCCAGTCCGTTCCCGTTTTAAAAAGGTTCAATCCTGCCCGTGTTTGAAACGCACTTTAGGCCCGGGCCATACCAAGATAGGTCCTTTAGACCCATCCCTTGATTGCTATGCTATTTTACTGATATTATAATTTAAAATTCCCGATTTAATCGGTGAACTGTTTTAAGCTTTTACAATATTCAATATTTTCCTTGAAATATATTGTTAAGATAATTTTTTGATTGATAACTCATAATGTTATGATTACATCAAATTTTTATAAATATACGCTATATCTTTCTACATGATTTAAATAATTTTTCGAAGGTTCTCCTGGATACGAATGTTAAGCTAAATATCATTGTCAATAATTCACATGTCTATAGTTGCGCACGCAGACTTCCTAAATGCAATTTTTTAAGCAAGATGGAAATTGCCAAAAGTCCATTTTTATTTTTTTAGCAATTCCTACAATATTTAAAATTACATTATAAAAATTTTAGACTGTTAATAATTGGATAATAGAGAAGCTTCTATAAAATTTGTATAGTGTAATTATAAACTGGGAACTAAATAAATCAGAAATTTGTTTAAAATTAATAAAGCACGAAGAGCAACATAAATGAATGTGTCAGACAAGAATCTTCGCAAATAAGTGCAATGTTTAATAAGTAAATTAAACATTATCCACTTTCAAAAACATATTATGGTCATAAAATCAAATTTGTCCACCAAAGAAATTATTAAAAACTAAAATCCATATTATAAAACTTCAAAAATATTTTAGTAAAGCCATTTTTGATAATTTCAATGTAAATTCAAAAGCCCGTTAATTGCCCGCCCCAGCCCGCTATTGTATTTGCAAATTCGGTCAGGGCCCATTTAAATTGACAACTTCTAAAACAGTATAGGAAGATGCTAATATAAGCCAAATTTTTGTAACGAAGAATTGATAATTTAATTTTTAAAAGCGTTTGCCATGCTTACTAAACTTAATTTATGTTCCTTTTCTGAATTGCGAGTGTGGCATAGTAATAAATTACAGATAATAATACTCCTTTCCTATAAATACACAAATTGTACAGTAGAGATTGATAAATTGGATTTTACTAAAAATTTATAATCCTTATGGTTTAGTAAATTGATTCATAAATTCCACTTTTTGATGATCATGACATAGCCAACTTTATTAAGGTTGCCATTGGAAAAGTTAAAATCTGGGCCTGGAGATCCGTGCATAAATATCTAAAAAAATGGGTTAGGGCGTGACTGGGCTTAAAGTAACCAGATGGGAACTGGTTGGGCTTAGCTATGGTTGGCTTCGGCCAGCACTTCATTTAAATAATTTCTTCTTTTTCTGGTGTGTTTGTTTTTATATGTTTATCGAATTACAATTGTTTAATTTTGCAGTAACTATTTAATCAATATTGATTTATTCTCATCCTTTGCTCATAAAACTTGTCATGGATCCAAAAAAATATTTTTTAAAAAGGTTGAAAGTTTACATAACTAGATAACTTTTAATATTGACCTTGCACAGAGTTTCCATTCTACATAAGTGGTTTTATGCGTTACAAAGTTATAAGGCGGTTCGATTGTTGAAAGGAATAAAAACCTGTTTGTGAGGGATTATTTTCGAAAATTATTTTCTTTGAACATTTCCATCATGATTTGCATTAAAAAGGCAATAAAACCTAAAATCAATGGGAAAGATCCAGGCTAGGCACATGAAAATTTAGATGGCAAAATTTACGTAATGCTGACCAATTGAACGTAAAAGACCGGTACAAATCCATAGTTCAAATAATGGTTCTGGTTAGCATACATAGAAAAATCAAAAGAAATTCCTTTGCAAGTTACGTCCTTAAACAAAGAGCACAGGCCGAATTGCCGAATATATAATTTAATTGTTAATGCCTCTCTTAGTACAAATATGCATGCTTTTTAACTTATTTGGATTTTAAATGCTTAAAATTTTTATGCTGAATTCATTTTTTAATTTTTTTCACACAAAATTGAACACGCCCCTTATTAAGGACATCCTGCCTGCATGTAATTGACATTAACAACTTGCAGCTAACACTTCTTAAGCATATATATGATAACACATATAAACCTCTATGACAAAACAATATACTTGTGATCTGTACCCACCATAATATTAGCATCTATATTCATTAAAAGAAAAGAAGGCAAACACTTATGGTATGGCTATTTTATGTACACCATAATTTTACACCAGCCCATCCCTCGGTGCGCCCTCTGCCCTATTGTTACAACAATAGTCATAACATATAAATCGAAAGTACCCATAAGTATAAGATTTTTTATACTATTGTTAGCTTTCAAATATATAAATTAGTGAAAATAAATAGTTGATACAAAAATGATCGCACGACACGGGATACAACAATTTAAGAAAGGTTTGCTTTTGAGCTTTAAAATATATCCTGCCTTATATTATATATATAAGATGTGTTTATATATTTTAATTGAAAGTAAAGGGATGCTTTACCATACATACACACACCATACTTTACATTAATAATATTTGGGTTGTCACTTTACATCATTAGGGCCCGTCTTAATACACGATTCAACTTCAAAGCGCTATATTTTGTTTGTTTAAACATGCGATATACATGTCGTGGAATCAACAATTCTAGTTTAGTTATCATAATATGAATATGCATTAATAAGCGTAATTAAAGGATAAATATTTGTTTTATGAGCAAAAACACAAACATAGAACTAAAGTGACGTCACGCTGGTATTAAGACGCGGCTGTGTTTAAACAAGCAGACGCGTTTCTAGATTCAAAATCGCGTATTAAGACGCACTCTTAGGGTATCCTTGTCTTAAAAAAATATTTGCCTATGCACCTGTAGTGTTGCGTCAATTACTATTTTGCTCGCGGCATATAACTTATGTCTTGAAACTTAATTGACTCATTTACATTACCTTACTACTTCGCCACGTTAATTGACCAATCACATATACTTACTAAATGTAATTGATTTATTCAATTAATTTGCGATTATATAAAGGCGTTTAATTTTTACTTCTTTACTCTTCGAACTCTTTTCTTTTCCCTCACTTTATTATATACCTTTAATATAGAGTCTCCCCTCCCAATACACCCTTAATACATTTTTCTTTGTCATATAACTATTTTAAGTTGTCAGAAATAGGCTATTACATAGCCTACCTTATATCCAAACTTTTTAAATATTATATTTGTAATATGGTATTTTATAAAAATTGCCGAAATTTTCGGCGTTGTTCTAATGTTCTCAATATAATGGAATCATTAGTTATTAATATATTAAACCTAGTATTCAACTTCATATTTCCTTGAAATTAATATAATAAATGTTAAGTTATAAATAGCCTGTAAGCAAAACTATAGACAAACCTAAAATAACGATGTCAACATATCTTTTTACATTCAAAATTGGAAAAAATCTAAGCTGACTTAGTTAAGTAATAAAAATATATATATTTGATGCCTACTTTAAGGTGTGTCAAACTTTGTCACATATTAAAAGATGGATTTTTTGATTAAGGCCAAAGTACACCTATTGGGAGGTTGATCCTTAAAATTATTTTTAATCTAAAATTTCAAATACAAAGATTTTAAGCTCAAATATGGCCCGGCTCATAGATATTAGATATTGCCCAACAGCGTTTTGTTTAATTTCTAGACCCAAGCCTCCGATGCACGGCTCCTTAAAAAAGTTGCTACATTATTTATCTATATATATAAAAATCTAAGTCCCGTTTTTTTGTACGCTAATAACTTTTAGAGTTCTCAACCGATTGCCACCAAATTTGGCCAGATTATTGCCTTAGCATTGTAGATGGTTTATAGATACTTTTTATCAACCTGCGACAGCGGGAACCATGTTTTTTAATTTGGTTACCGCCATCTAGCGGACGTCAGCTACAACGCTTATCTTGATAATTATTTTATGTTAGAGTTGTGCTCATAGTTTTAAATGTTTTTCTACTAATCTTTTGTCACATATTTCACTATTTTTATTCACCTTTGTGTTATTTTTTACATTATATATATATCTGTTACAACTAAATAATTAAAAACCGTAAAACATCAAAAATTTTATAATATAAAAAAGACGCGTGCTCTGTTAAAGGTTTACGTATCTAAACGTTTGACGTGAAAATATTGTTATAATAATCAAAGCGCGCATCAAAAGTACAAAGTTTCATTTAATAAAAAAAGGCTCACTTCAAGATATTACAAATAATTTCTCCATATGTTGGCTTATATTTCTGAAAAGTCTAAAAAGTCTAAACCCAAGAACACAACACATCATGCATTAGAAACAACTGAAATCACGCTGTTTAAGTAACCTCAATTTTATTACACTACATTTTTACTTTAATAATTTTTTAGCATACAAAGTTTCATTTAATAAAACAGCCCACTCCAAGATATTACAAATAATTTCTCCATATGTTGCCTTATATTTCTGAAAAGTCTAAAAAGTCTAAACCCAAGAACACAACACATCATGCATTAGAAACAACTGAAATCACTGCTGTTTAAGTAACCTCAATTTTATTACACTACATCCCAAGAACACAACAGATCATGCATTAGAAACAACTGAAATCACTGCTGTTTATGTAACCTAAATTTTATTACACTACATTTTTACTTTAATAAACTTAATTATAACCAAGAAGATCTTTTGTTTTATGTGCGCTCTAATGTCCAAGGCTAACACTCCAACAAAAAGCCATTTATGATACAATATTATTAGCTGTTAATAAAGGTTGTGGAGATATTTTTTTCTTATATGCTCCTGGCGGAACTGGTAAAACATTTTTACTGACTTTACTTCTTGCAACTGTTCGATCCCAAAATGAAATAGCCGTGGCTCTTGCATCTTCCGGAATAGCTGCGACATTGTTGCCTGGTGGTAAAACTGCTCATTCAGCATTAAAATTGCCTTTAAACATTCATTATAGCGAAACTCCCATGTGCTACATTTCCCGAGCATCTGGAATGGGTAAAGTATTAGAAAGGTGCAAACTTATCGTTTGGGATGAATGCACAATGGCCCATAAAAAATCGCTCGGAACTCTAGATCGTTCTTTGCAAGATTTGCGGCGAGATTCCAGACCATTTGGTGGCGCATTGCTTGCAGGAGATTTCAGGCAAACTTTACCAGTGCTTCCTCGATCAACCCCTGCTGATGAGCTCAATGCTTGCCTAAAATATTCTATTTTGTGGCCTTATGGCAAAACCTTAAATTTAACTACTAATATGCTTGTAATGTTACAAAATGAGCAAGCATGTGAGTTATTCTCCCATCAATTGCTAGAAATTGGAAACGGAACCGTGCCCGTCGATATAAACACAGGACGGATTTCATTTCCTACCAACTTCTGCCATTTTGTCGTCCAAAACAGCTTTGGTAGAAAAAGTTTTTCCAAATATTAACACCCATTATCAGGATCGAATATGGCTCCGTCAACGGGCTATTCTTGCCCCAAAGAATAAAGACGTCCAAGAACTTAACAATTCATTCTGTCTACAATTGACGGCACTCCAGTTACCTACAAACCGGTTGACACTGTTGTTACTGCTGATGACGCTGTTAATTATCCGCTCGAATTTTTAAATTCGCTAGATCTCCCAGGCATACCACCACACGTTTTGCATTTGAAAATTGGCGTGCCGATTATGATGTTGCGCAATGTTAATCAGCCAAAACTTTGCAACGGCACACGTCTTGCTATTAAACGCTTAATGTGCAACGTTGTTGAGGCCACGATTTTGACTGGACCTTTCACTGGAGAAGATGCCCTCATACCACGGATCCCTTTGATTCCAACAGATTTACCATTTGAATTCAAAAGATTGCAATTTCCTTTTAAACTCGCATTTGCTATTACCATTAACAAAGCTCAAGACCAGTCTCTAGAAATTTGTGGTATAGATTTAGAAACAGATTGTTTTTCACATGGACAATTATATGTTGCATGTTCGCGCGTCGGCAATCCACAAAATTTGTATATCAAAAATATTGTCTATCCCCAAGCATTATAGCAATTTCTTCCTTTCTAAGGAAGAAGTTAAGCTGCGAAGCATCTCTTACCCGAACCTACAACCCTCTTTATAACGCCTCACTACTTTTCTGCATGAATAATTAAAGTTAGTATTATTTCTATTTATCCACTCATAACTTTTAGCAATTACCATTAAAGCCCATTAATTTTACTCGCGTATAATCACATTTTAAATTCTATAATTTTATATTTCTTTTAGCATTTCTCCCCTTTTTATTAGATTTTGACTGGACCTTCACTGGAGAAGATGTCCTCATACCACGGATCCTGCCGTTTTTTTGTGCGCTAATAACTTTTGCAGTTCTCAACCGATTGCCACCAAATTTGGCCAGATTATTGCCTTAGCATTGTAGATGTATTAATAAATATTTTATATCGTTCTTCAATAAATATTATGGATATTTATTTGCATTAGCATTAGGACCTTTCACAATATAAATTATTTCATATATGACCTTATTTTAAAGTCTTATTAATAGGTTATACTTATTTAACCACTTAAGGACTGAGCCAAAGCAACGCTTGGCTGGGCACAGCTAGTATTTCAATAAATAAGTAAGTAGATTCTTTTGACAAAATTTAAATTTAGAATATAGTGTGATTTTTTATTTATTTTAATAAAAATGCCTTGAAATTTATAAGATTTAGCTGAAAGAACATAAAATAAAATTTTGGGTGAAAATTGCAAAGGCTAAACCGCCACAAGGACCGGCATGAACCGGGTCGCGTAGACACGGCTTTGATTACATCATCTTTCGACTAAATGAGTCTTAGGTTTTTATGATGATTAAATTTAATTTCTTCTATACAAGATTTTAAATTGGTAAAAAGTAAGTAAAATTTAATCTTTTTTATGCAGTATAATTAATTATGCAAATAAACTTTAATGAGTGTTGCACGCACATATAAATTTAAAAACTTACATCCTATATAGATAGGGCGGGTTCTTTTTGTACCTTCAGGCACAGTTGGCCAATCCCTTAAGCAATAAATATGTAGGAAATGTTATTATAGTACTCCTCTCTTAATATAGTATGATGAGGAATAAACACTAATACCAGCAATGTACAAATTAAGTAAATTGTGTTCATTTTGAAATATGTTGAATATTTAAAGAATGCTATGTTCGAGTGTAGGTTTAAATTTTAAATCGAAATATACGTTAACAATAAACATATTTATAGTAAACAGATTTTTTGCAAGTAATATTGGGTTACATGATATTTAGAAAAAGTTAGGGTTTGACAGAATAACACATAAACTTTCAAGGTTAATCGATTTAAGTTTTAATTAACCCTTTAAATGACTTGTTCGCGAAAATATTTTACTTAAAAATAATCAACTGTTTCAAAAATATGGTCTGTAATATGTTATATTAGAATTTAGAAACAGGCGCGTAGCCAAGGCGGCAAAAAGGATGACTTTTCCTTTCCCTCGACCGGCAATTTGAAATATTTGAATTAATAATTAGATTAAATGCGTTAAAATATTATAGTTTTGTTGCATAAAAAATTTTAAGACATTTGTAAAAGCTTGGTAACATAATATATACATTCAACTTATTTATTCGACTAACTGAATTGTAAAATTTCGGAATATTGTGAAAATTGCTATGAAAAAAACTTGGTTGAACATTTTTTCCCGTAAAAACATTAGACCCCCCCCCCCCCCCCATTGCAGGGAAGTGACTAATTAAGCGATTTTAGTAATTAATTTCTAATATATTTTAATTGTTAAAAAGGTTTGTGTTTTTTCAATAAATCTGTAAGGCCCAAAACCCGAAATTCTATAAAATTAAATTTTCTTGAACACTGGGTAGTTAGGGTTAGGGTTAGGGTTAGGGTTAGGGTTAGGGTTAGGGTTAGGGTTAGGGTTAGGGTTAGGGTTAGGGTTAGGGTTAGGGTTAGGGTTAGGGTTAGGTTAGGGTTAGGGTTAGGGTTAGGGTTAGGGTTAGGGTTAGGTTAGGGTTAGGGTTAGGGTTAGGGTTAGGGTTAGGGTTAGGGTTAGGGTTAGGGTTAGGGTTAGGGTTAGGGTTAGGGTTAGGGTTAGGGTTAGGGTTAGGGTTAGGGTTAGGGTTAGGGTTAGGGTTAGGGTTAGGGTTAGGGTTAGGGTTAGGGTTAGGGTTAGGGTTAGGGTTAGGGTTAGGGTTAGGGTTAGGGTTAGGGTTAGGGTTAGGGTTAGGGTTAGGGTTAGGGTTAGGGTTAGGGTTAGGGTTAGGGTTAGGGTTAGGGTTAGGGTTAGGGTTAGGGTTAGGGTTAGGGTTAGGGTTAGGGTTAGGGTTAGGGTTAGGGTTAGGGTTAGGGTTAGGGTTAGGGTTAGGGTTAGGGTTAGGGTTAGGGTTAGGGTTAGGGTTAGGGTTAGGGTTAGGGTTAGGGTTAGGGTTAGGGTTAGGGTTAGGGTTAGGGTTAGGGTTAGGGTTAGGGTTAGGGTTAGGGTTAGGGTTAGGGTTAGGGTTAGGGTTAGGGTTAGGGTTAGGGTTAGGGTTAGGGTTAGGGTTAGGGTTAGGGTTAGGGTTAGGGTTAGGGTTAGGGTTAGGGTTAGGGTTAGGGTTAGGGTTAGGGTTAGGGTTAGGGTTAGGGTTAGGGTTAGGGTTAGGGTTAGGGTTAGGGTTAGGGTTAGGGTTAGGGTTAGGGTTAGGGTTAGGGTTAGGGTTAGGGTTAGGGTTAGGGTTAGGGTTAGGGTTAGGGTTAGGGTTAGGGTTAGGGTTAGGGTTAGGGTTAGGGTTAGGGTTAGGGTTAGGGTTAGGGTTAGGGTTAGGGTTAGGGTTAGGGTTAGGGTTAGGGTTAGGGTTAGGGTTAGGGTTAGGGTTAGGGTTAGGGTTAGGGTTAGGGTTAGGGTTAGGGTTAGGGTTAGGGTTAGGGTTAGGGTTAGGGTTAGGGTTAGGGTTAGGGTTAGGGTTAGGGTTAGGGTTAGGGTTAGGGTTAGGGTTAGGGTTAGGGTTAGGGTTAGGGTTAGGGTTAGGGTTAGGGTTAGGGTTAGGGTTAGGGTTAGGGTTAGGGTTAGGGTTAGGGTTAGGGTTAGGGTTAGGGTTAGGGTTAGGGTTAGGGTTAGGGTTAGGGTTAGGGTTAGGGTTAGGGTTAGGGTTAGGGTTAGGGTTAGGGTTAGGGTTAGGGTTAGGGTTAGGGTTAGGGTTAGGGTTAGGGTTAGGGTTAGGGTTAGGGTTAGGGTTAGGGTTAGGGTTAGGGTTAGGGTTAGGGTTAGGGTTAGGGTTAGGGTTAGGGTTAGGGTTAGGGTTAGGGTTAGGGTTAGGGTTAGGGTTAGGGTTAGGGTTAGGGTTAGGGTTAGGGTTAGGGTTAGGGTTAGGGTTAGGGTTAGGGTTAGGGTTAGGGTTAGGGTTAGGGTTAGGGTTAGGGTTAGGGTTAGGGTTAGGGTTAGGGTTAGGGTTAGGGTTAGGGTTAGGGTTAGGGTTAGGGTTAGGGTTAGGGTTAGGGTTAGGGTTAGGGTTAGGGTTAGGGTTAGGGTTAGGGTTAGGGTTAGGGTTAGGGTTAGGGTTAGGGTTAGGGTTAGGGTTAGGGTTAGGGTTAGGGTTAGGGTTAGGGTTAGGGTTAGGGTTAGGGTTAGGGTTAGGGTTAGGGTTAGGGTTAGGGTTAGGGTTAGGGTTAGGGTTAGGGTTAGGGTTAGGGTTAGGGTTAGGGTTAGGGTTAGGGTTAGGGTTAGGGTTAGGGTTAGGGTTAGGGTTAGGGTTAGGGTTAGGGTTAGGGTTAGGGTTAGGGTTAGGGTTAGGGTTAGGGTTAGGGTTAGGGTTAGGGTTAGGGTTAGGGTTAGGGTTAGGGTTAGGGTTAGGGTTAGGGTTAGGGTTAGGGTTAGGGTTAGGGTTAGGGTTAGGGTTAGGGTTAGGGTTAGGGTTAGGGTTAGGGTTAGGGTTAGGGTTAGGGTTAGGGTTAGGGTTAGGGTTAGGGTTAGGGTTAGGGTTAGGGTTAGGGTTAGGGTTAGGGTTAGGGTTAGGGTTAGGGTTAGGGTTAGGGTTAGGGTTAGGGTTAGGGTTAGGGTTAGGGTTAGGGTTAGGGTTAGGGTTAGGGTTAGGGTTAGGGTTAGGGTTAGGGTTAGGGTTAGGGTTAGGGTTAGGGTTAGGGTTAGGGTTAGGGTTAGGGTTAGGGTTAGGGTTAGGGTTAGGGTTAGGGTTAGGGTTAGGGTTAGGGTTAGGGTTAGGGTTAGGGTTAGGGTTAGGGTTAGGGTTAGGGTTAGGGTTAGGGTTAGGGTTAGGGTTAGGGTTAGGGTTAGGGTTAGGGTTAGGGTTAGGGTTAGGGTTAGGGTTAGGGTTAGGGTTAGGGTTAGGGTTAGGGTTAGGGTTAGGGTTAGGGTTAGGGTTAGGGTTAGGGTTAGGGTTAGGGTTAGGGTTAGGGTTAGGGTTAGGGTTAGGGTTAGGGTTAGGGTTAGGGTTAGGGTTAGGGTTAGGGTTAGGGTTAGGGTTAGGGTTAGGGTTAGGGTTAGGGTTAGGGTTAGGGTTAGGGTTAGGGTTAGGGTTAGGGTTAGGGTTAGGGTTAGGGTTAGGGTTAGGGTTAGGGTTAGGGTTAGGGTTAGGGTTAGGGTTAGGGTTAGGGTTAGGGTTAGGGTTAGGGTTAGGGTTAGGGTTAGGGTTAGGGTTAGGGTTAGGGTTAGGGTTAGGGTTAGGGTTAGGGTTAGGGTTAGGGTTAGGGTTAGGGTTAGGGTTAGGGTTAGGGTTAGGGTTAGGGTTAGGGTTAGGGTTAGGGTTAGGGTTAGGGTTAGGGTTAGGGTTAGGGTTAGGGTTAGGGTTAGGGTTAGGGTTAGGGTTAGGGTTAGGGTTAGGGTTAGGGTTAGGGTTAGGGTTAGGGTTAGGGTTAGGGTTAGGGTTAGGGTTAGGGTTAGGGTTAGGGTTAGGGTTAGGGTTAGGGTTAGGGTTAGGGTTAGGGTTAGGGTTAGGGTTAGGGTTAGGGTTAGGGTTAGGGTTAGGGTTAGGGTTAGGGTTAGGGTTAGGGTTAGGGTTAGGGTTAGGGTTAGGGTTAGGGTTAGGGTTAGGGTTAGGGTTAGGGTTAGGGTTAGGGTTAGGGTTAGGGTTAGGGTTAGGGTTAGGGTTAGGGTTAGGGTTAGGGTTAGGGTTAGGGTTAGGGTTAGGGTTAGGGTTAGGGTTAGGGTTAGGGTTAGGGTTAGGGTTAGGGTTAGGGTTAGGGTTAGGGTTAGGGTTAGGGTTAGGGTTAGGGTTAGGGTTAGGGTTAGGGTTAGGGTTAGGGTTAGGGTTAGGGTTAGGGTTAGGGTTAGGGTTAGGGTTAGGGTTAGGGTTAGGGTTAGGGTTAGGGTTAGGGTTAGGGTTAGGGTTAGGGTTAGGGTTAGGGTTAGGGTTAGGGTTAGGGTTAGGGTTAGGGTTAGGGTTAGGGTTAGGGTTAGGGTTAGGGTTAGGGTTAGGGTTAGGGTTAGGGTTAGGGTTAGGGTTAGGGTTAGGGTTAGGGTTAGGGTTAGGGTTAGGGTTAGGGTTAGGGTTAGGGTTAGGGTTAGGGTTAGGGTTAGGGTTAGGGTTAGGGTTAGGGTTAGGGTTAGGGTTAGGGTTAGGGTTAGGGTTAGGGTTAGGGTTAGGGTTAGGGTTAGGGTTAGGGTTAGGGTTAGGGTTAGGGTTAGGGTTAGGGTTAGGGTTAGGGTTAGGGTTAGGGTTAGGGTTAGGGTTAGGGTTAGGGTTAGGGTTAGGGTTAGGGTTAGGGTTAGGGTTAGGGTTAGGGTTAGGGTTAGGGTTAGGGTTAGGGTTAGGGTTAGGGTTAGGGTTAGGGTTAGGGTTAGGGTTAGGGTTAGGGTTAGGGTTAGGGTTAGGGTTAGGGTTAGGGTTAGGGTTAGGGTTAGGGTTAGGGTTAGGGTTAGGGTTAGGGTTAGGGTTAGGGTTAGGGTTAGGGTTAGGGTTAGGGTTAGGGTTAGGGTTAGGGTTAGGGTTAGGGTTAGGGTTAGGGTTAGGGTTAGGGTTAGGGTTAGGGTTAGGGTTAGGGTTAGGGTTAGGGTTAGGGTTAGGGTTAGGGTTAGGGTTAGGGTTAGGGTTAGGGTTAGGGTTAGGGTTAGGGTTAGGGTTAGGGTTAGGGTTAGGGTTAGGGTTAGGGTTAGGGTTAGGGTTAGGGTTAGGGTTAGGGTTAGGGTTAGGGTTAGGGTTAGGGTTAGGGTTAGGGTTAGGGTTAGGGTTAGGGTTAGGGTTAGGGTTAGGGTTAGGGTTAGGGTTAGGGTTAGGGTTAGGGTTAGGGTTAGGGTTAGGGTTAGGGTTAGGGTTAGGGTTAGGGTTAGGGTTAGGGTTAGGGTTAGGGTTAGGGTTAGGGTTAGGGTTAGGGTTAGGGTTAGGGTTAGGGTTAGGGTTAGGGTTAGGGTTAGGGTTAGGGTTAGGGTTAGGGTTAGGGTTAGGGTTAGGGTTAGGGTTAGGGTTAGGGTTAGGGTTAGGGTTAGGGTTAGGGTTAGGGTTAGGGTTAGGGTTAGGGTTAGGGTTAGGGTTAGGGTTAGGGTTAGGGTTAGGGTTAGGGTTAGGGTTAGGGTTAGGGTTAGGGTTAGGGTTAGGGTTAGGGTTAGGGTTAGGGTTAGGGTTAGGGTTAGGGTTAGGGTTAGGGTTAGGGTTAGGGTTAGGGTTAGGGTTAGGGTTAGGGTTAGGGTTAGGGTTAGGGTTAGGGTTAGGGTTAGGGTTAGGGTTAGGGTTAGGGTTAGGGTTAGGGTTAGGGTTAGGGTTAGGGTTAGGGTTAGGGTTAGGGTTAGGGTTAGGGTTAGGGTTAGGGTTAGGGTTAGGGTTAGGGTTAGGGTTAGGGTTAGGGTTAGGGTTAGGGTTAGGGTTAGGGTTAGGGTTAGGGTTAGGGTTAGGGTTAGGGTTAGGGTTAGGGTTAGGGTTAGGGTTAGGGTTAGGGTTAGGGTTAGGGTTAGGGTTAGGGTTAGGGTTAGGGTTAGGGTTAGGGTTAGGGTTAGGGTTAGGGTTAGGGTTAGGGTTAGGGTTAGGGTTAGGGTTAGGGTTAGGGTTAGGGTTAGGGTTAGGGTTAGGGTTAGGGTTAGGGTTAGGGTTAGGGTTAGGGTTAGGGTTAGGGTTAGGGTTAGGGTTAGGGTTAGGGTTAGGGTTAGGGTTAGGGTTAGGGTTAGGGTTAGGGTTAGGGTTAGGGTTAGGGTTAGGGTTAGGGTTAGGGTTAGGGTTAGGGTTAGGGTTAGGGTTAGGGTTAGGGTTAGGGTTAGGGTTAGGGTTAGGGTTAGGGTTAGGGTTAGGGTTAGGGTTAGGGTTAGGGTTAGGGTTAGGGTTAGGGTTAGGGTTAGGGTTAGGGTTAGGGTTAGGGTTAGGGTTAGGGTTAGGGTTAGGGTTAGGGTTAGGGTTAGGGTTAGGGTTAGGGTTAGGGTTAGGGTTAGGGTTAGGGTTAGGGTTAGGGTTAGGGTTAGGGTTAGGGTTAGGGTTAGGGTTAGGGTTAGGGTTAGGGTTAGGGTTAGGGTTAGGGTTAGGGTTAGGGTTAGGGTTAGGGTTAGGGTTAGGGTTAGGGTTAGGGTTAGGGTTAGGGTTAGGGTTAGGGTTAGGGTTAGGGTTAGGGTTAGGGTTAGGGTTAGGGTTAGGGTTAGGGTTAGGGTTAGGGTTAGGGTTAGGGTTAGGGTTAGGGTTAGGGTTAGGGTTAGGGTTAGGGTTAGGGTTAGGGTTAGGGTTAGGGTTAGGGTTAGGGTTAGGGTTAGGGTTAGGGTTAGGGTTAGGGTTAGGGTTAGGGTTAGGGTTAGGGTTAGGGTTAGGGTTAGGGTTAGGGTTAGGGTTAGGGTTAGGGTTAGGGTTAGGGTTAGGGTTAGGGTTAGGGTTAGGGTTAGGGTTAGGGTTAGGGTTAGGGTTAGGGTTAGGGTTAGGGTTAGGGTTAGGGTTAGGGTTAGGGTTAGGGTTAGGGTTAGGGTTAGGGTTAGGGTTAGGGTTAGGGTTAGGGTTAGGGTTAGGGTTAGGGTTAGGGTTAGGGTTAGGGTTAGGGTTAGGGTTAGGGTTAGGGTTAGGGTTAGGGTTAGGGTTAGGGTTAGGGTTAGGGTTAGGGTTAGGGTTAGGGTTAGGGTTAGGGTTAGGGTTAGGGTTAGGGTTAGGGTTAGGGTTAGGGTTAGGGTTAGGGTTAGGGTTAGGGTTAGGGTTAGGGTTAGGGTTAGGGTTAGGGTTAGGGTTAGGGTTAGGGTTAGGGTTAGGGTTAGGGTTAGGGTTAGGGTTAGGGTTAGGGTTAGGGTTAGGGTTAGGGTTAGGGTTAGGGTTAGGGTTAGGGTTAGGGTTAGGGTTAGGGTTAGGGTTAGGGTTAGGGTTAGGGTTAGGGTTAGGGTTAGGGTTAGGGTTAGGGTTAGGGTTAGGGTTAGGGTTAGGGTTAGGGTTAGGGTTAGGGTTAGGGTTAGGGTTAGGGTTAGGGTTAGGGTTAGGGTTAGGGTTAGGGTTAGGGTTAGGGTTAGGGTTAGGGTTAGGGTTAGGGTTAGGGTTAGGGTTAGGGTTAGGGTTAGGGTTAGGGTTAGGGTTAGGGTTAGGGTTAGGGTTAGGGTTAGGGTTAGGGTTAGGGTTAGGGTTAGGGTTAGGGTTAGGGTTAGGGTTAGGGTTAGGGTTAGGGTTAGGGTTAGGGTTAGGGTTAGGGTTAGGGTTAGGGTTAGGGTTAGGGTTAGGGTTAGGGTTAGGGTTAGGGTTAGGGTTAGGGTTAGGGTTAGGGTTAGGGTTAGGGTTAGGGTTAGGGTTAGGGTTAGGGTTAGGGTTAGGGTTAGGGTTAGGGTTAGGGTTAGGGTTAGGGTTAGGGTTAGGGTTAGGGTTAGGGTTAGGGTTAGGGTTAGGGTTAGGGTTAGGGTTAGGGTTAGGGTTAGGGTTAGGGTTAGGGTTAGGGTTAGGGTTAGGGTTAGGGTTAGGGTTAGGGTTAGGGTTAGGGTTAGGGTTAGGGTTAGGGTTAGGGTTAGGGTTAGGGTTAGGGTTAGGGTTAGGGTTAGGGTTAGGGTTAGGGTTAGGGTTAGGGTTAGGGTTAGGGTTAGGGTTAGGGTTAGGGTTAGGGTTAGGGTTAGGGTTAGGGTTAGGGTTAGGGTTAGGGTTAGGGTTAGGGTTAGGGTTAGGGTTAGGGTTAGGGTTAGGGTTAGGGTTAGGGTTAGGGTTAGGGTTAGGGTTAGGGTTAGGGTTAGGGTTAGGGTTAGGGTTAGGGTTAGGGTTAGGGTTAGGGTTAGGGTTAGGGTTAGGGTTAGGGTTAGGGTTAGGGTTAGGGTTAGGGTTAGGGTTAGGGTTAGGGTTAGGGTTAGGGTTAGGGTTAGGGTTAGGGTTAGGGTTAGGGTTAGGGTTAGGGTTAGGGTTAGGGTTAGGGTTAGGGTTAGGGTTAGGGTTAGGGTTAGGGTTAGGGTTAGGGTTAGGGTTAGGGTTAGGGTTAGGGTTAGGGTTAGGGTTAGGGTTAGGGTTAGGGTTAGGGTTAGGGTTAGGGTTAGGGTTAGGGTTAGGGTTAGGGTTAGGGTTAGGGTTAGGGTTAGGGTTAGGGTTAGGGTTAGGGTTAGGGTTAGGGTTAGGGTTAGGGTTAGGGTTAGGGTTAGGGTTAGGGTTAGGGTTAGGGTTAGGGTTAGGGTTAGGGTTAGGGTTAGGGTTAGGGTTAGGGTTAGGGTTAGGGTTAGGGTTAGGGTTAGGGTTAGGGTTAGGGTTAGGGTTAGGGTTAGGGTTAGGGTTAGGGTTAGGGTTAGGGTTAGGGTTAGGGTTAGGGTTAGGGTTAGGGTTAGGGTTAGGGTTAGGGTTAGGGTTAGGGTTAGGGTTAGGGTTAGGGTTAGGGTTAGGGTTAGGGTTAGGGTTAGGGTTAGGGTTAGGGTTAGGGTTAGGGTTAGGGTTAGGGTTAGGGTTAGGGTTAGGGTTAGGGTTAGGGTTAGGGTTAGGGTTAGGGTTAGGGTTAGGGTTAGGGTTAGGGTTAGGGTTAGGGTTAGGGTTAGGGTTAGGGTTAGGGTTAGGGTTAGGGTTAGGGTTAGGGTTAGGGGCTAGGGGTAGGGTAGGTTAGGGTTAGGGTGAGGGTTAGGTGAGGGGGTAGGGGGAGGGGAGGGTGAGGGTGTGGGGAGGGTGGGGTAGGGTGAGGGGTAGGGGTTGGGTGTGGGGGTGGGGTGAGGGTGAGGGGAGGGGGTGGTGGGGGGGTGGTGGGGAGGGGGAGGGGAGGGGGGTGGGGGTGGGGTAGGGGGCTGGGGGAGGGTGAGGGGGTGGGGGTGGGTGGGGTGTGGGGGTGGGGGTGGGTGTGGGGGTGGGGTAGGGGGAGGGGGAGGGGAGGGTGTGGGGGTGGGGGTGGGGGTGGGGGTGGGGGAGGGGGAGGGGGTGGGGGTGGGGGAGGGTGGTGGGGGTGGGGGTGGGGGGTAGGGGGTGGGGGAGGGGGTGGGGGTGGGGGTGGGGGAGGGGGTGGGGTGGGGGTGGGGTGGGTGGGGGTGGGTGTGGGGGTGGGGGTGGGGGTGGGGGTGGGGGTGGGGGTGGGGGTGGGGGTGGGGGAGGGGGGGTGGGGGGTGGGGGGTGGGGGTGGGGTGGGGGTGGGGGTGGGGGTGGGGGTGGGGGTGGGGGGTGGGGGAGGGGGTGGGGTGGGGGTGGGTGGTGGGTGGGGAGGGGGTGGGGGTGGGGGTGGGGGTGGGGTGTGGGGGAGGGGGTGGGGGAGGGGGTGGGGGAGGGGGTGGGGGTGGGTGGGGGGGGTGGGGGTGTGGGGAGGTGGGTGGGGGTGGGGGTGGGGGGTGGGGGTGGGGGGTGGGGGTGGGGGTGGGGGTGGGGGAGGTGGGTGGGGTGGGGAGAAGGGGGTGGGGGAGGGGGCTGAGTGCGGTGTGTACGGTGCACAGACAGAAGCACGAGAAGGGGGGGGGGAGGGGCTGGACCAAGAAGTAAGTACCGTAAGTTAACAGTTTAAAGTTAAAGTAAAGTTAAAGTTAAAAGTTAAACAGTTAAAGTTCACAGTTAAAGTTAAAGTTAAGTTAAAGTTAAAGTTACACGTTAAAGTTAAGTTAAAGTTAAAAGTTAACAGTTAAAGTTAAAGTTAAACGTTAAAAGTTAAAGTTAAAGTTCAAAGTTAAGTTAACGTTAACGTTAAAGTTAAAGTAAAGTTAAAGTTAAAGTTAAAGTTAAAAGTTAAAGTTCAAGTTAAAGTTAAACGTTAAAGTTAAAGTTAAAGTTAAAGTTACAAGTTAAGTTAACGTTAAAGTTAAAGTTAAAGTTAAAGTTAAAGTTACAGTTAAAGTTCAAGTTACAGTTAAAGTTAAAGTTAAGTTACAGTTAAACGTTACAGTTACAAGTTAAAGTTAAAGTTAAAGTTAAAGTTAAAGTTAAAGTTAAAGTTAAAGTTAAAGTTAAAGTTACAAGTTAAAGTTAAAGTTAAAGTTACAGTTAAAGTTAAAGTTAACGTTAAAGTTAAAGTTAAAGTTAAAGTTACAAGTTACAGTTCAAAGTTCAAGTTACAGTTAACAGTTAAAGTTAAAAGTTCAAGTTAAAGTTAAACGTTAAAGTTCACAGTAAACGTAAAGTTAAAGTTACAGTTACAAGTAAAGTTAAAAGTTAAAGTTACAGTTAAAGTTAAAGTTAAAGTTAAAGTTAAAGTTACAAGTTAACGTTAAAAGTAACCTTAAAGTTAAAGTTAAAGTTAAAGTTAAAGTAAAGTTAAAGTTAACGTTAAAGTTAAAGTTAAAGTTAAAGTTAAAGTTAA